>OU015471.1:12522518-13011504 GCA_907164805.1 Brachyptera putata | reverse complement strand
TTCTAGCAAATTTGACACCGTCTTACCGATTCTTATTTGACTCGATTCTCCGTAGACCTCTTTCTCAATTGAACACATTTTCAGCTTTTAACTGATTTCTATAGATGAGTTCTATTGAGAATCTGTTCAAAATGGACGTAGCCGAAAATACATATAGGCATAATAATACCTTTGTAATACAAGTTTACAAATAATCCATTCACAAATAAGTTTTACAAATAATCTATTTGCTGATCAAGTGGTATATTGAGGATTAAATTGTTATCACCCTCGGTTACCAATATTTTTTTGTAACTTGATTATTAATCAGCTTGATTAACGCAGTATTATTTTTCTTAAAATGTGTCTCACCTTGACTTTGTCTCACATTGGAGAGATTATATTATATCGTATCAAAAAGTGCAAGCAAAGCTTCGGAGTATACAGTTGGTATTGTTTTTATTGGGAACCATCTCAGTGGAAAACCACGATCCATCTCAATCAGGATGGTCGACCATCCTGACCATCCTGAAGATGGGAAATTAACAGGGTTCTCAGAACAATATCGTCCAGATATTTTTACAACTAGTATAATCTCGTTTTGTCTGGGTAGCTCGGCGCTAGGTGTCTAGTTTCCGTGCTGACGGGGAGGGTCCGATTCCCACGCTTGGGTACTTCGTTTTACTTTTTAAATATTATATGGATACTTCAGGCTAATATGGTTATGGGTCAGGATTTATTTTTCACCGACCTATATTGTTAAGCAGTCTATATTGGAATTATTTTTCATACTGAATTGCACAGTCCTAGTATGTCCTGACCTTATTATCGCGGTGATATTGTTATTTCCTATCTCAACCCGCTCGTCGATCATGACGGGAATCGAACCCGGTCTTATGAAGGACAGATCAGGAGGTTATCGTTTGTTCTTTCCATCGTTCTCGTCTTGTTGTTAAGCAGAATTGTCACTTCTGAGTTTTTCTTCTCCCAAGTATGAAATGCTCAGACGGCTTTCTTGAATAACTTCTCTCCAGCATACAGTTTAACCAGCAATGTGTGCGAGTAATAAGAGAACTTACACGCCTGAAATAATGAAAGTAATCAATTAAAAGATATCAAAAATATCAATAACAAATCAGCGTAGATTTCGAATTAATTTATATTGAGTTTTACGATGTACTGTGATTGGATGAGCGAAGCGGAGACTCAATTTCACTTGACTCAAAAAAAAAGTTTTTTTTTTTTTTTTTTTTTCACGCTCTACAAGTCAAACGAAAATTCAAATTCAATTGAAACTTATTGGCATGCCCAAGTGTCATCATCTGATTTGAATCCCATTGTTTTTTATGCTCAATAGGTTGCACCACTTCTGAGAGAACTAATTTTCCAGTTTCCAAATTCCCCATGAGAATATGACAGTGACAGAGAAGAATTTTCGTACAAAACATGTCCTTCGAAAAAATTCAAATTTTCACCGAATTTCAATAAAATAATGATACACATTATTCCAAACTTTCACTGAAATCCAATCAGTCGTTTTTATATAAAAAATCATATGATGCCATTTTTATACATCTAGCAAAGCTATAAGAAATCCAATTAAATCCAAGCAACAAGTGTAACCAATTGATAAAGAACGATTAAAACAAGGCCTTCTTCGCTATCAAAGAAATTATTGGAAATGCGTAATGCTATAAAAGGAGGTCAATGACATAATTGTTTGGATCTCAAGGTGTATATATGTATACAGCTGTCATTACGTTTCATATAGTAGTATAATATTACATATAATATTGAATTACATTTAATATTTATTTCATCAGAATAGTCTAAGAAATAAACCAATAGAATGAAAAGATTGATTTTTAACTTGAATGAAGTCAAAACATCAACTTGATATAACTCTTTGAAAGAATTCAATGTCATTCTTATTAGCTCATCCATAAACGCGGAAACACATAACGCGTTTTCCTAGTTATGAAAAATATCTAGATCATCTCACCGCTCTGAATGTAATCCTTGACAGCGGTATTCCGGCGGCTCTTATGAAGAGGGGCTTCCTTGATGAGGCCATAATTATACATAAAGAGCGTTTAAAACCTTCTGAAGCGTCCAGCCAATCACAGTCGTAGGCCGCCTCGGTGATCAGGGAACTCTATAAAGTATACATTTCACTATAATTACAGCATTAAAATATGATCATTTCACAGTTATAATAATTAAAAATATACCCCATCTGTAAAGTGTGAATGTTTTTATGGCCTGAATGCAGTGAACTTGGATGTATATTATGAATGTTGGCCTACTTCAATCAATAATCAAATGCACCAATATTGCGGCATAACAATTATAATTATTAGGGGTAGAGTCTAGTGGATCTATAATAAAAACGTTGACAATTTTGAGAGTCAATCGAACTACCTAAATATTCGTACAACTTCAATAGTGACGACTGGGTAGGCTATATTACTGCAGGTTGTATCACAACTGCAATAGCTTCTTTACGAAGTGTTGACAGAAGACTTCCAACGCCCCGATATCTAACGGCAAGAACAGGACGAGTTCAACCATTAACGAGAGATATACCACCGCTCCACGCTTATGCCTGAACAAAACCAAAAACTAATTCTACAGCTCCGAATGCTTTCCGAATGACAGACCTCGTGACAATTGAGTAGGCTGGCGACAGCCAATCGCAATAATTTCGCACGGTCATCCTGCTCTCCAGTGGTTGGAAATACCTCTACGGAGTGAGGGATATAGAGGACAGTGGAAAAGAGAGATGTGAATAAGTTGAATTTTATCTCAACATTGCGTGATAGTCTTGCGTGTATCTTTCTTTAATGGTTGTTCGGAAAACAGGATTGTAACCTTAGCGGCAGTCAAGTCGAAAATTTCCGAAATGTTTATTCACTAGGAAAACGCGTTATGTGTTTCCGCGTTGATGGATGAGCTAATAAGAATGAAACTGAATTATTTCAAAAAGTTAAATCAAGTTGATGTTTTGACGGCATTCAAATTAAAAATTAATGTTTTCATTCGGTTGATTTATTTCGTAGACTATTCTCATCATGAAGGAAATATTAGATGCAATCTAAGATACAATATATACACCTTGAGATCCAATTATATTCATTACTCATTCTAAATAATTGGATGAGCGAAGTGAAGACTCAATTACACTTGACCCGAAAAAAATGTACATGTTTTTTTTTTTTTTCTTGTTCGCGCTCTACAGGTCAAACGAAAATTCAAATTCAATTGAAACTTGGCAAGCCCAAGTGTCATCATCTGGATTGAATCTCATTGATTTTTATGCGCAATCGATTGCACCACTTCTGAGAAAACTAATTTTCCATTTTCCAAATTACCCATAAGAATAAGCCGGAGAAAAATTTTCGTACAAAAAATGTCCTTCAAAAAAATTAAAATTTTCACCGAATTTCAATATAATAATGATACACATGATTCCAAACTTTCACTGGAATCCAATCAGTCGTTTAGATATAAAAAATGATTTAATGACATTTTTATACATCATTCAAAGCTATTAAGAAAACCAATTAAATCCAAGCAACAAGTGTCACCAATTATTGAAGAACTATTAAAACAAAGCCTTCTTTATTATCAAAGATATTATTTAGAATGAGTAATGAATATAATTGGATCTCAAGGTGTATATATTGTATCTTAGATTGCATCTAATATTTCCTTCATGATGAGAATAGTCTACGAAATAAATCAACCGAATGAAAACATTAATTTTTAATTTGAATGCCGTCAAAACATCAACTTGATTTAACTTTTTGAAATAATTCAGTTTCATTCTTATTAGCTCATCCATCAACGCGGAAACACATAACGCGTTTTCCTAGTATCTTTGATAATAAAGAAGGCTTTGTTTTAATAGTTCTTCAATAATTGGTGACACTTGTTGCTTGGATTTAATTGGTTTTCTTAATAGCTTTGAATGATGTATAAAAATGTCATTAAATCATTTTTTATATCTAAACGACTGATTGGATTCCAGTGAAAGTTTGGAATCATGTGTATCATTATTATATTGAAATTCGGTGAAAATTTTAATTTTTTTGAAGGACATTTTTTGTACGAAAATTTTTCTCCGGCTTATTCTTATGGGTAATTTGGAAAATGGAAAATTAGTTTTCTCAGAAGTGGTGCAATCGATTGCGCATAAAAATCAATGAGATTCAATCCAGATGATGACACTTGGGCTTGCCAAGTTTCAATTGAATTTGAATTTTCGTTTGACCTGTAGAGCGCGAACAAAAAAAAAAAACATGTACATTTTTTTCGGGTCAAGTGTAATTGAGTCTTCGCTTCGCTCATCCAATGAACCTATTAATGTTATCATATTTCTAGAAGATATAAGTGAGTGAGTAAACATACCTCGCCTACTAGTGAATCGGCGATTGCGCAGTAGATGAAAAACTCTGCCATCAAGGTAAGGATACCTGTAAATACGACTAGCACCTTACCATCTATCAAAGTCTTCGCCTGGGAAAACAAGAATAAGCCAATATGTTTTGATGAACCAATTAACCAGACACGCTGTGTAAAGGTTTGTTGATCGAACGGGGCGTAGCTCAGACAGCTAAGGCACTGATTTAGAAACTGAAGTCACCATTGGGCGTGGGGTCGAGAACTGTATACAGCACGGGTATTTGTAAATGTCCTTTCACTTATCATCACTTTGTAGTTTCACTGCCACTTAGTCATTGGACCCCCGTATAACTTAGTGGTTGGTGGGGCCGTTAAGCAAACAAGAAGCAGTCAATATTCAGCATGAGCGATATGCGGCTTGACTCGCATATGTTTTAACCAATCCATGTGTAATAACAATTAAGTACCGAACGTCAACGAATGGATTCTACTTCATTCGTGAGTGAGAATGACTAGAACAACTTACTAATGTGGTTATGTAAAGTGCGGCGAGTCCAAGCAGCAACGTGGACAGCAGTTGGAACGTTAGACTCAACTGGAAGACATTGTTTATGTTCGCAGTCAGCCTAACAGATGAACATAATAAAAATGAACTATGATTCATTAGATCAGCGAAGCGTAGTCTCAATTTCATTGTAGGCTCACTCCAGAGAAAAAAGAGTCAGTTTTTTCGCGAACGAAAAATGTTTGATACAATTTGCCAAGCTCATATTATGTCAACATCTAGCTCGATACTGATAGTTTTGAGGCGCAACCTGTTGACTTACAAAAAATAATTCCAATATTTTGAAAAAAACCTCATAAGGCCCATGAAGGAAAAAACAAGGAAAAACATCAGAATAAAATCGAATATTCACGGAATTCGGGTACAAGAATTATACACACTCCCTAATATTATAAATTGGACGAGCCATAGTGTACTAAAATTACAGATGATTACTCATATTTTTCTTTGCACATAGATTAATATAATCCATAAAGAAAACTATCATGGCTGGGTTCACAATGACAGCTTAGACTGAGATCAGGATCAAGATAAGATGAGGATCATAGCCAAGGCTTACAATAACGTTTGGTCGTTTGCCATTATGGCGAGTGCAGCTAAGATGGAGGTGAAGTGGAAGAATATAGAAAACGGATTGTGGTGGGAAGATATTATATGGATATAAATCGTAGAAAGAGAAGAGGAGGTGAAACAAGAAAAGAGCAGACAAAAAAAGATAGAGTAGCATAGGTCAGTAATGGCGGGAAACAAGTTGGAGGAATTCTCCTCTGGAAAGTGATGGTAACACTTTACGACCTATTGCATAATCTGGTTGCATGTGACGGTTAATGTTATTATAGATTAACGTTCGAAAGAATGAAGACCTACCTAGTTATTTCGTAATGATGTTTCACCCATTTGGCTATAAACTGTTCCATTTCATGATTTACATGTTTATAATCATTTGACATGATTCTCGTGCTCGAAAGACGCCCAGTTTCTGACACTTTAACACTATTCTCAAAGTCTACGTTAGTTTCAGAACCATGAAGAGGAAGGTCTATATCCAGAGCCCAGTCGGGTGAACCAGCCAATGTAACAACCTTCAGTTGTTTCAGTTGTTCAGTTGAGTCACTTGTACGTTGTTCATCATTGTCAGTATCTCGCTTTCCAACAGCAGTATGCCTATCATAGATTTGGTTGGTGACAATTTCTCGCACGTTTTTTAAATTGTATCTGTTGAAAATATCAAATGTTTTGAGTGAATTGAACAAAACATTTCTGTTTATTCTCATGGTTTCCAAATGTACATGCATTGACACAGCATACGATTTTCAGCGTTAAAATACTAAAAAAGCTATAGTAGTGAATTTCCAACTGAAAATATTATAGGCTTATACAATTCCGTCATACTCTTCAGAGAATTATATTTGAGAATATTGTGAACCCATATTGAACATCAACATTCCAACTAGATAACTGTCGGAATTACCATCGTGGGAATAGCTCTAATTGGCAGTTCAAATTTTCCATCACCATGGTAACCCATGCTTTTTTCCCATGCCAACTTGCAGATAAATGCTAACTGGACTTGGTAATGCCGGTATAAAGTTGAAAGATATAAGAATTTCTTCACCTCAGAATTTTCAGTTGTGCATCAACTTGTGTGATGAATAGCGTTAAAACTGATCCAGACACAACTAGAGCTAAAGTGTCAATTTCACTCAAAATACCAGCCGTGAAAAGCGTTATCTCGAATTGTGGAGAGGCACTGATGTCGTAAGGAAGCCATCGTCTAGAAAAAAATATATTGAGACTCGAAAGAATTGATAATACATTTTTACTTCAATTTCCATGTAGTTTATAGGCAAGTGCATGTCAGGCTAATCTGGTAAACGAATGTTCAGTGCACTAGAAACTTTTACCCCCAGCTTCTTCGGGGTGGTTGAACATGCACGACGGAAATCGATCTTAGATCTCCTGAATAACAGTTCTGAGCGAGCTGATCAACAGCATGATTCAACCAGCTCAGGCCTGTATTTTTAACAGTCCGTTGAAGACTCCTTGACGCTAGTTGACCGATTGGTAGATAGTCGATGATATTGGGAACAACAGATTTAGGAAAATTATCAGTCTATCTATTAGCAACGAACTATTGAAAAACCGAACTGAATGATAGTCATAAACCATAGACAATAGATATACTACCAAGACTTCCCACCCTTATATTGAAACGATAATAAATTTCCTGTAAACGTCCATTCATTTCACAAATGTCTGAAGTGGGCTGAAAAGTGGGACAGTGGGCTGAAAAGAGGATTGTGTTTAGTCGCCAGCGTGCTCTCTAGCGTGTTGAATATCACACTGAATTGCAGATACAGCGAGTAGATTGGGGATGTGTACGGAAAATTGAACCTCGTTCTGCCATTATCGTGAACTGTCTTGATAGTACATCTATAGATACGCGTAGAGATGTCATAACTTTGAATTATTGGATTACAGATGGCATCGCACTTCAAAGTAATGGATATGAAGTTGACCAAATTGTTTATTCTGACCTGAATGGAATTTTCCTTGTTGCGAAGCCCTCTATCATCGTCATCAGCATTACCACAGATGACGAAATAACAAATAATGGTATCAGGTATACCCTCAATGTATTAGTTACACGATCAGCCATATCGAGTGCTCGAGCGTTGTGAGGCAAGTAGGCGTAATTCGAATGGTTCAACTTCTCTAAAGTAGTAATCATGTCTCTGATTTTCACTCGGTGTAAGAACAAGCTTGTGAGTTTAATGCTCACTATACAATAGAAGCATATTGCCAAGACATGTTCAATCGTGGCATCCATATCGCCCCAGACCAGATATATGTTCACGCTTTGGAATATGAACGAGTAAGTCAGTCGAAACAGTTGGACGTATGGGAACAGATAAAGCAAGTAAGATTTCCAGTCAGTCACCTCGTGCTTGTGTTGCCACAATCCTGTAAAAAGGAATTCGTGAATTCATTCCAAAATTCTTTCTTTTCTACAATAGTGCTTATATTCTCGAGCTAACTGAGTCTTTTTCAAGATGAGCCGTCAAATAACGAGAACAATAACGGTACGAATGAATTTTGTAATTTATGAATGAGATAAAAATAAGGAACGTAGTTGGAGCCTACATTGAGGTTCTAGAATAATGACAGCTAGAAGAAGTGGACGAAGAGAAGAAAATAATATATCGATAACTCACCGTAATAATACATGATAAGTCTATTATACTCGAGACTCTTTCTTGGCTTCACGTCAGCCATTTTTATAATTTCGATCCACAACTTTATGAGAACTTATTGGAAACAGCAATGCTCAAGTTCATTCTGGTGTCTAACCAATCAACTCAATTTAGTTGATACTGGAAAGTGCTTTTTGATTGTTTTATGAAGGTCCTTATGGTCACTCAACGTATTGGGAGCAGCAGCTCTCAAATACTCATTCTAGTATCTATTTGAGACAGCGTAGTTCAGTTGATACTGGTTATTAATTGTTTGTTAATGGTAAATAACAATCATGGTTATTATTCAATCACACACACTTCATTCAGAGATTCGTTACGTTTCACAATGCACAGTTGAACAGCTGAAAGGGAATGTACGTCTTTCCATTTGAATGGCGTCTCAACGAGTAATAAGACTTTGCTGACAGAAATTCTTGAAGGAAGGACAACGATGGCTTAGCATATATATTAAATAAATCCATATTTACGAATATGAATAATGAAATGGTACAATTGAATACGCAATTTTCATAACTCTCGTCATTCCATATAATTACCAACTGCTGAAAATCGATGAATTAGGCTGAATATAATTATTTAACATATAATATAACATTGTGGAAAATGTATACTTTGGTGATATAGAAGGCATTGATGATGTTTTACATATTTCCATACTCTGGTCTCAAGTGTAACAAGTAACATGCAACCTTAAATTTTGATACTTGATGATTATTATTCAATAGATAATCAGAATTCAGTAAGAGTAAGGACATTCAATCAAAAACTGGTTTTATTGTAGATGGGAATACTATGGATGGAATTATGAAGGAATAAATATAGGTACCCATTTTCATGTTTCAGTTTCTAATTTCAAATATAAAATACATGATTCGCCACCTGGAGAGTTTGATGATTTATGGCTAGATTATAAGAGATCAACAGCATTTTATTTTCAGATCAAGCGAATATGTGAAATATAGTCATAATGAAGACAACATTGTTTCATTTTCATTTCTATGATAACCATTGGATTTAAAAACTGCTACATCGCTATTTTGTTCAGCTATTCTTGTAATTGTATTATAAATTATTTCTAGGTTTTTTGCATTATTTAATTTTATTCTGTACTATTGCTTTCTCGAGTGTTCACAAGCCAAGGTCAACACAATAGTAGAAGAAAGAGAGGAAGAAGTAGAAGTAGATGATGTGTGTACATAGAATAATGGTTGTGACTGTACGTTCAAGCTATTGTACTGTTGTAGGTATTTGAATATCAATTTGAACTAATAAAGCAGGGTTACCACTTAGATTGTTTGCTCCATCGTCTGACATGATTTTGAAACCATTTTTATTCCACTGTCTTTTTCAATGTTGTGTATTATCTTGAAAATAATGATAATTTCATTTCGTATCTTATCTTATTTGTATGCTATTTTTGATTTGTTACTTTTGTGTTACATATGTGTTGATTCTGATACCAATAAAAAGTTGAAAAAAAAAAAACATAAAAAAACTTAATGCATAAGTTTTTTGGATTCACAACCTTTTCATGCACACGGTTCCATTTTGAATCGAAATAATCGAACTGTCAAAACTATCACGTGGCTGACGTTGCAGTGATTCGATGTGAAATCCAGTATCTTCTGGTAGTGGTATAACCAGAAGACCGTGGCCAGGAGTCACGTGATAGTTGACATTTCTTCTGTCCACGTTGAAGTGTTCTTTGTAGAATATATCTTTCACAATTCGGCATTGAAGTGTTATTTGTACAATTCATTTTTCACAATTCGGAAGAAGTAGTACACTTGGCAACCAAATAAACGTCGAGGATCACAATAATCAGATTGAGAGTATAATTTGAAATTTAATCGTCAGGCGAAAAATGAAAGATATCCAACAATTCACACTGATATATCATAGCTCTGGATAATTTTAAATTTAATTGTCAGACAAAAAATGAAGGTACCAACAATTCACACTCATCTATCATAGCTCTGGAGAGAATCAGCATCTAAATCAACATATGAGTTGCTTATTCATTAGTACGATATATTTAATCTAAGCTTGAGCCTAATTGAGGAATGTCGAATTCTTAATCATTCACACAAATAAGTTCAAAGTGATACCTGGACGTATTTAGGCCTGCTTCGTTCTTCTGAACATCTTCTCTCCGGAGTAAAGCTTACTAACTAACATGTGCAAGTAGTAAGCGGACTTGCAAGCCTGCAACACAATGTACAAACAGACTCGATCAGATCTCATAAAAGACGGCTCATCCATATAAGCATTGTCGTGGCTGAATAACAAGCAACAAACAAGACTAAATACCCTTTGTTTTATTTTCAAATATCAAATTATCTTTTCCCCAATTGTGTAAAAATTTGAAATGTGATGGAGAGTTACAGAAACAATTAGAGAAATGAGAATAATGTTTCTATTGAAATAACACGTAGGCGTATAGAGAATCAACACAACTCGATTTTATCAGAGACATGAGAGGATTGAATAGATTACCAATTAGTATTAGGAATAGTGGCAATGCTGTGTCAAAGTTCGGGCGAGAATACTCTGTAGTCCATGGCTATAGCTATTGTTGCATTAGAGATACGATGACTATTGTTCAAGATTGCATTCTACTATACAAACACAGCATATGCGATGTAAAATATGCGATGTATATATATACATATATAAGATAAAGTATAACCGACAACAACTCTACATACCTTGATTCATATGAAATTTACGTTATTCGGTTTCCATCGAATCTAGGGAGCCGTAAATCTACCATCGCAACATTTTTCTGCTATTATTTCTATCTATTTGATTAATAAAGAACAATTTCACATCATTTTATTCAAAACGGCTGATCCGAAAAGCAAATAAATTTGTAATAGTGTATATCATTGTTGGGCTTATATTCAGGAAAAATTTGAAGCTATTTGGGCAAATTTTATTCTTCTAATATTCCTGCCCAGCGTGATCTGAAGAGGTTTTGAGAAAATTTGAGATGATGTCTCCCAAATATGTCGTGCTGATTCAACCCAAAAACTATACAGATTCAAGTTGAATACGTCTAAGTGTACAGAGAAAGTTTCATGTCGATCTGTGAAACTGTGCGACCATGTAGTGATTCAAAAAACAATACAATAAAAAAATACTCAGAGAAAGATCCATAAGAATGGGATGGAAATCTTCGCTAACGCTCATCTAGTTACAGAGAAACTGTATTTCAAACAAGAGCCATAATCGGGAAATGTGCATGTGTATTGACACACAGCTCCTGAACGCAGCCCGCAACACAGTGGTCGAGCCAGCCCGCATGCGAACGTGGCTGGCAGTACAGCGGTCGAGCAAGCACTAACCGGCACGGCACCACCACGCGTTATATAGTAAGGTACGATTTACTAGGCAAACGCAGCATATGCGTTGTAAGATGAGCGTGATATCTACTTTAATTTTATTGTGTTTGAGATAATTTTTTATAGTGTATGCATTATTCAATATATGTGATTATTCATTTTGTTGTGTTTTAGCTAATTTCTTATAGTGTATGCATTATTAAATATATGTGATTATTCATTCTGTTCCTAATCGTTCCTACGATTATCGATAATTTCACTTTATCGATTATATTATCATCACTATGATGATGCTTTTTCTTATAATTGATTCTCTGTTGATTTTATCATACTGTGTCTAAGTGGAACCGTACTGTCGGCAGTGTTTTAATGAAAACTCATATATATATATATATGAATATATATATATATATATATATATATATATATATATATATATATATATATATATATATATATATATATATATATATATATATATATATATATATAACATGAATCTAATTTCTTCTCACCGTTCTGAAAGTTCTTCTTGACAGCGGTATCCCACCAGCCTTGATGTAAAGATGGCGCTGTGTCCTGTTCATGATGATGCAGATGGAGCGTTTGAAACCCTCTGTTGCTTCCAGCCAATCAGAGGCGTAAGCCGCATCATGGAGCAACTCACTCTGAAACAAGTATGACACGAAACATCATAAACATCCATTGAGTGAACGAATTGATGAATGTTAAGGCTGGAAACTTTTCTCGAGATTTGAGAAATGTGAAATTGAATGAAATCATGATTTTGTTCATACGTTCGTGATTAATTTTTGTATTGCTCTAATTGACTGGTGAAATATAATATCTTTATGCCATTTTGAATAGTTTTTTTATTCCTGTGAAGGGGTTTCGTCACTCATGGAGATTTCAAATGAGTGAATAAATGAAAACGAATGAATATAAATCAATATCCATGTTTCCATGTGAATCATTCCATGTGAGTCAACGATCAATTGATAAAGATCCTGTCATTAAAATAATGAGATGTGAAATTCCATTCCTTTCAATATAAAAGTTTGTTTTGTTCGTTACCACTGAACTTATGAGTTTATTACATATTTAAAGATTGTTAATGATTCAAAATACAATTATTCATTTTCCTTCGCGGCAGAATCGGATCAGTAAGAACAATCCTACAGTGCCGTACTCAGCCTTGATTGAGGAACGATGACAGAATTCATGGCACGTTTCACATGTTATTGGAAAACTTGGGAAGAACAAAGAATTAAAACCACTACGGAGAAGAAAATGAAAAATGATTATACATACAAAACCACTACGAATAAGGAAATGATAAATAATTCCAAATACCTCCAGAGTAAGAAGATCGGCAACCACACAGTAGAAGAGAAACTCAGTTATCATGGAGAATATACAAGCACTTGTTATCAGTACCTTGCTATCGACCAACGTCTCGGCCTGAAAAAGAAAAACATGATGTCCTTACCACGACTGCCGGTTAAAATAAAGTGCTATAGGCCCATCTAGCTCCGATTGTTAGTTTCTTACGTTACTAGTTGTTACTTACCAATCTATTAGTTATGAACTAGTTATTATGGCAATACGCGCAAAGTCACTGTATCTTAAAATGCACTAATCTATATTGATTTCATATCCTCTCTCGTATTAGAGGTAGATGTTTTTTCTAACAACAGTAGATATACACAAAGACTAGAAATATTGTCACAGTGACTAATCAATCAGAGTCCTAGTTTTTTGGAGCTAGTCGTGTCTAAGACTATTTCAAGTGGCTGTTCAAATCCAATTGAATCGTCAAGTGGACGATTCAAGTACAGATTCAAATCCTTGAGTTCTAGAAATTAACCCGCATCTCTTATTATTATCGAGATCTTATTCAAGAAGAATATAGTAGTATATAATATAGTAGTAGCGTTTGCTAGTCGTGCAAGTTTTCCCTCCATTAACTCTCAAGACCCTTTGAAATGACAGATTGATTCTTGCTTTCTTCTATTATTGATGAGATTAGGTGGGTTCACACTAAGACATATTTTTGATGAATTTTACTTGGTACCGAACTCAGCGTGCTACTGGCTAAAGGGATCGACTAAGTTTGTCTCCAATTTCTGTACGCTCTTAGCATCAAGCACCTTAGAATGATACAAATTAGGAGATATCTTCACTCCATTACAACTGTTCGAATTGACCATCATTCCACAATCCCAATTTCTAATATCATAAGTTTGGTTAATGAATTACACCTAGGCAAAGATGAACTATTCTCTTTGTGTTGATAAAATTGTCCTTGTAGTGTTTCCTCTTTCAAACGATCCTACATTGTCATCCTTAGTAATAAGTTAGTTGAACTAATTTATCAAATTCTCGATGTTACACGTACAAAGTTTTTTCTTATTGATACATACTATTGATTTTCTGGTCTTTTAAGTCGTTCAATTCATATTTTAAATACTTGAATAGTATGTTGCATACTCACTACTGTATTAATGTAAAGTCCTCCAAATCCCACAAGAGTTGTGGCCATTAGCTGGAATCTCATGGCTATTCTAAAGACGTCGTTAATGTCCAATGATAACCTGGATGAAAAATAAATGAGAGAGAAAAAAGTTTCAATCACAACAATGTCAAGAATAACTTATGAATTGAACGGTTTCGAAAGGATAGTTGATGCACCGTAATAGACCGGCCGATCCACCCACAACCCCACAAGATATATCTTGAACTGGAGTCTGGTAATTTCTGACGTTTCTTACTGTTTCAACGTATAATTCACGTATTCACTTCATTGATCATGCATAAATAACGGTGTAATACAATAAAAAGGGCTAGGTTCAGACAGCTGCCCGTTCTCTCCACCTAAACGTACCTATGAGAAAGTGATCACAAGTTTAAAATTTCAAATACAGTTGACAGAACAAGAATCAACATAGATAACATCTGATATCATAGAGCATGTTCTTTTTCAGAAAGTTATACACGTTTGATTTAAATGTAGCAGCTGAATTGCTGTCCTCAGAGCCAATTGTACCAATTGACGATTGAATAATAATTAGTTAATCATTACTTAAGGTAAAAAAATAGCATATGTATCCAAGGATAATAACAAGTTAATTCACTAATTTTTGCTCACTTCGCTAATCATCACTCTCTTGGTACAACCGGCTCTTAAAATATTTTGGCGAATAATTATAAAGTAGGCATGAATAAACCCACACTCACTTGATCAATATTTGATGATGCATAACCCAATTAGCAAGCACATGTTCCATTTCAATATTAACTTTACGTTCTTCAATCTTTCTGTTTTTGATTATATTCCTTGCATCCAGCCATCTTCTCTTGATCACATTCACGAACATGCTCTCGTCATGCATGGCGTTCAGTATGAAGCTTCCATCGTCGACATCTTGACCCACCACGTCAGGTGTTCTGGTGGGAGTGCGCGGTTCGATGTCGACAGTGCAATCTTTTGACTTCCGCAATGAAGCAACATCCAACAGTAATGCATCGGCTGTTATATTCCACCTCTGTATTGCTTTATCTTTGTCATCTGTATCCTCTATGTTCAGACGGTACTTGACGATTTCTCGCAGGTTCTCAAGGTTATATCTGTGTTGGAGTGGAATTGAATTAATTTATTCATCAATGTTTTTTTATATTTGGAAGAGTGATAAGATTTTCCAGAATTCAATCAATATCTCGAATGGAGTAATTATATACGTGATAGCACAGTGGTGATGGCGAAGAATCCAGACCTCTTCCTGAATATAAAGTGCTACAATGACATGTGAATCTTGTTCCTGATCGTGCTACACAGTGCAATCGGCGAAACGCATCAACTTCGATATTACATCCAAAAGGAAGATTTGAATCAAATTTGGGAGATTTTATTATTCTATTTTTTTTCGCCCAGCCTAATCTTGTGGGGTTTTTAGAAATTTTGAGATGATATACCTCAATAATGGTCCAACCGATTTGACCCCAAAACTAGACAGTTCCAAGTTGGATGAGTTGGAGTGAACAGAAAAAAGTTTCAAGTCGATCGGACAAACCATGCCACCTATGCAGTGCTGACAAACAAATAAACAAAAAAACACACAGACAAAGCTCCATAAGAATAGGATGAAAATCTTCGCTAACGCTCATCTAATTAGCCCTTCACTGGTATACAAATGAAAAGATGAGTGAAGGCATAGAATAAAGAAATTATTCTATGGTGAAGGTCAGTTGTATTTTGAAATATTGATCCATTTATCATGGCTATCTAAAGTCCAGCCCAACTAAAGTAAAGCATAACTATAATTCCATATGGTACATCTCATTATTCTTCTTAAAATAACATGTTATGCTTGACAAAATAGTATGTTAGATTGACAGTAAATAATGAGGGTGTTCACTATAGCGGCAAGAATATAGCATCATAAATATTGGAAACAATTGTTGGACTTCAAATGTGACCTAGACCAAACCATTTCATATAGGCTGATTACATTTATTGGATGAGCTTCTAATCAGCGTAGAACTTCATCAGACTCTTACGGCACTTTCTCTACGTGCTGAATAGGTTAATATACTAATAGTGAATATCATGAACATCATGGAACTTATTCTGGGCACGATAACTTATTCAACTGGGGTATGAATAGATTTGGAACAAAATCGGTTGAACCAGATTTGAGAAATGCTATATTACCCAATTTTGAAAAACTCCATCAGAACCAGAGGATGAATTTGAAAAGAAACAACAATCGAGAAAAATATTATTCTATAATTTTTTCTACCCTCATCATTATCACTTATTATGAGGTTTCATTCTCATTTTAACCATTATTATTATGATTATAATCATCATTATCATCATTTTTTTTACTCTACCCTCATTTTCAGCCATAGCTCATTTACGGAACCAATACTATTACCATTCATTAATTCACGATGAATAAAATATACAATACAATAGACCACTCCTACCATTTCAATTCTGGAATGATTTATTGATTCACTGAATGGATAAATTAATAATAGTGCCTCAAGTTGAGAAACCATGGAATTGGAATAATGCCCCATTGCAATTACTATACTTTGAACGAATGAATATTAGAGTCCAAAGTCGCGTAACAGCTGGCTAGATTACACCTATACAATCTTATCAAATTGGCGACGGTATATTAATTTATATAAATTTATCAGAAAAAAGAACATATTACGTATAATTCGAATTGGACGTAGGTTATATGAAAAATGATGAGATGAAAGTGAATTAAACGTTATGTGTGTGTACAATCATAGAACAAATCCACTATTCTCATTCATTAATATTTTGAAGCTATTTTTTTGGAAGCAACCAAAATATCTCAGTTTGATGTTTCTATAATATAACTTGTAGAGCTTAATGCATTTAGTTGGTATGATAAGCAAGATCTATTAGCGCCGGCGAATGATGGACCTGATTGTGTTTATTTAATTAACTTTTCATACTAATATAGATCTCGCTTTTTTCAGTAAACCTAATCGTGCTACATTCGCCAAGAAATGATAACAGTCATCTCCCACTCCCAATTATTTTTCCGAATCGTTTTTACCTCAACACCTTGAGCTGTCCGTACATGTGTATGACGAACATTACTAGAACGGAAGCCGATACAAACTCTAGGAAGCAATCGAACACCAAAAGAGTATTAACCGTTACAGCTGTGATCTCGTAGACTGGTGATGCGCTGTAGTCGTAAGGCAACCACAGTCTGGAAGAGAAACATAAAACTTGAACTCAACAAAATAATCATTTCGGACCTAAAAACTCATTTTATGGTTCAAAATAGTTGTGAAAAGTGTCCAAAAAGTGACTAAGATTTGGTTTGTTCAATTTTAAGAAAATCTTATTCGATTGTTTTTGGTCCAATAAAAGTAAATATTATAAGTTTAATATAACAAGTTCAGGCGTTCTTAGTCTTCATAATGGCATCTGCCAGGGTGATTTCACATATAATACTTCAACGGTGCAATATTAGTAATTCTGTAGAGGTATCCTTTTTATATTATATGTATTCTTCATCTTCTATTATTTGTCTCTGAATAAGTGATAAACTACAATATCATCTTCTCCACACTATAGTTCGATATTATTAATATTTTTTTGTGTCGAACACTGAATTAATATCTAATTGATCTCTTTAGTAATTTTTATATTCATTGCAATATTATTCTGTGTCAGATAGCGTTAATGCTGAAGGAAGAATCTTCATTTGTCAATAATAAGGAATATATATGAACATCAAGATGAATACAATAATTTTCGTCAGTGCTTTATATCAATTTTTTATAAGTGCGTCATTTTTTAGAATAGCATAGGTGGAACAATCACTTGCATGTGACAGTATATCAGTCAGTATGTTAGAGATCAATTTTCTCCTCATCGCGTTCCGTTACATACAGTCAACTAGCATGTGCCCTATTACACGACACAGGATACAGAGTCGTGACAGTATGCATGGAAGTCGATTTAACGAAATATTATTTTTTTGATGATGACTTTCGAATGGTATGAGACATAAAAATTCGCATTCGGGGATAACGTAGACATTTTCAATACCCTTACGCTGATGTGGTTTCAACTTATTACGAATAATTTTCGCATGTAGGCATATACAATTGGGAATATATTTTATAGCTGTGAAAATGTGAAAGTTCTTCAACTGTGAAAATGCTAGATATTAAGTTCAATGTTTCTATTCCATATTATTTTCAATGTATCAAAAATACCTGTGTTTCTCCAGCATCAGAATTTTGATATGGCATATCGTTTAGAGGTCATCAACAAATAAATCGATATTTCGCTCAATTGACTTCCATACGCGCGTAACTGGTATTGTGGTTTCTGCTCCATATGATCGAGATCTTACCTGAAAGGTATCTTCTGTGTTGCAATGCTCTGTACAAGAGACGTGGTAGCTAATCCAACACTCGTGAGAATGTATAATAACCCTAAATATTTCGTCAACGATTGGCATACCCAATCAACGGTCTCAAGCACTTTGGCATTATGAGGCAAGTGGGCGTAATTTGAGTTATTCAACTCTCCCAAAGTAGTCAAGATTTCTCTGATTTTCCCTCGGTGTTTGAGCAAGTTGGCAAGTTTAACGCCAATCGTACAGTAGAAAAACATTGCCAGAATATATTCACTCATATCTCTCACATTGCCCCAGACCATATATATGTTTATGCATTGAATAATGAACGAGTAAGACTGTCGAAACAGTTGAGCGTATGGATACAGATAAAGAAGGTGAGATTTCCAGTCGGTTAGCTCGTGTTTTTGTTGCCACATTCCTGGAAGAAATTGATATAAAGGTGCTCGTTTTTTTTCTGATAGCACACATTGGAGATATAATCATAGCACATATATCATCTACACATGAATCAATACAAATGAATGAATATTATTTTTTATTGGAGAGTAAACGACTTCCAAGTACCGTACTGTTAGTCGAGTGAGTCAAGTACTGACGATCAATGCTGCACGCATGTGATTGTAATGGTACGTCTGAAGACCCCAGCAATTATGTGATACTGATTCGGTGTGAATGATTCGTGATCCTGATCATATTTTCCAATAATAACGTGGGATACTGACAAGGAAGTATGTACTAGTAAAATGTAGAGTCTGATACCAAAAATCATGAACCATGATTTCACTTAAACTTTCAATCTATATTTTTTCTTATTTTGTTATTCTGTAGTTGGTACCACACTGAATCATATAAATTATCACAATGTTCATGATAAGGAAGTTATGAATAAAACCCTGGAAAAATGCTGATACTTATATTTGATTATAGAAAAGTCTTCAAATTTAGTCACTTAGAACACATAGAACACCCTAGTACTTTTACTCCAGAACATCAATGTATATAAATCGAAAAAAATATAGGAAAACTATATCAATGAAACATTCAACATCGCTTACCATGATAGTAAAGTATAAGTACATTGCTTTCCATGCACGTCTTTTGCTCGACGCTCGCCATGTTTCCACATGTGTTTGTTATCGAACCAATAGTTATTGGAGCTTGTTATATGTTGCTTGTTATTGTTGCTTCGAAGACAAACAATCGCGTGTCTTCGTCTCAACGCCGACTCGGCAACTAAGCAATTGTTGGAGGAAATCTAAGCGTCGACATTGAAGACTGCGGACTACAACGTAGCCGATAGTTATTTCATATATTATGCAAGATTCTGTGGGTGTTGGACATTATTGTATCGGCTTCAATAGGTTGACATGTCGGAGTTATTCATGAATAAATTGGGTCAGTTTGTCTAATGTTATTATAGTTTACCATGAAAATCTGTGTGACCTATGAAATAAAATAAATATGATATTGATATGAGGTTTCATTTTCATCTGATTGTTTGATAGTTGAATTGAATATGTAAGATCAAATAATTGATTGGTGTGATTCGTTCTTTGTTCTTGAAATGTTGATCGTATTTTACACGATTTTTCGATGTTTGCTTGTACATGACTTAGAGAAAGAGTTGTAGAAATGAATAAATCATTTTCATCCTGGTAGCCTATACATTTTGTGAAATATAGCATTTTGTAGTCAACTACAAAAAGGAGAGCTGTAGCGAACTCTAGCTGTGCGAACTCTAGATCAACAACGTGATGACAAATAGTCAGAACTACATAGTATTACAGCTATCGTACAGATAGATGAGCACAGTGTTCCAGAGCTCTGTATCCAGCTACTAAAATCTCTAATCATGTTGGTCCCAGGGTACAGGGAAGACCTTAATTTATATGCCATAAAAACGCTATAATTGCTCATGTGCGGGGCTGCCCCGCACATGACTTAGGTCGTTCTTGCTCCAAACCAGTGCAGCACTAACGATAAAATGAGCGGCACTAACGAGCACTAACACCATCCAAGGTGATGACGTCAAAAAATTTCAATTTCCGATCATGTGCGGGGCCAGCGTGAAGTTGGCCCCGCACATAGATAGCACCGGCGCTATATTATATCTCGACTTTTGACATTTTTTTTTGACCAAACTAAACTAGCACTAACGATAATTTTTGTGGCACTAACCAGCACTAACGAAGACCTTAATTTATATGCCATAACAACGCTATAATTGCTCATGTGCGGGGCTGCCCCGCACATGACTTAGGTCGTTTTTGCTCCAAACCAGTACAGCACTAACGATAAAATGAGCGGCACTAACGAGCACTAACACCATCCAAGGTGATGACGTCAAAAAATTTCAATTTCCGATCATGTGCGGGGCCAGCGTGAAGTTGGCCCCGCACATGTATTTGGTAAATTAGTGCCAGCACTATACTAGCACTAACGATAATTTTTGCGGCACTAACCTGTACTAACGAAGCACTAACGAATGACATTTGTCAAAATTTGATTTCGCACATGTGCGTGGCCAACTTCACGGGGGTCCAACAAACACTTTTTTTTCAATCCATCCTGACGTGGTGTTTCGTGGTTTCCCACAGTCCTCGAAGTGAACGCTTGGATGAAGTACTAATTGGCCACGCCCTTAATTAGTAGAGTGATAGGCCTAGTTATACTTCGGGCCTATCACTCATTTTTTTTCTTCTTATCCTTTGTATAATGATGAACTTTGCATCTGCTGTTTTGGAAGAAGTGAACATTGCCTTGCGAGTGTACCATGTGAATATGTGAATATTGTGCCCATAGTCAATAATTTACTTCGGAAAACATACGAACTGAATATGTTTACCGAAAACGTGATCGTCTTCTGAAGGACTTGACGGAGATATGAATGCATGTAGATCAAGACTGGGTTGACAAAGCCTGTAATACTTTGTAGGCTTTCTGGAGTTAGGAGGCTATTATTAGGTATACGTAACTTATGGTCATTCCTAGAAAAAATGCGATTGCAAGTGCCATTTTACTTACCGAGACAGTAGAGTGTTTTATAATTGTAGTCCAAACTTCCTCTCTGAGGTGATCTATTGAAACTCATTGTGACTTCTCTGAAATCATTTCCCTTTCATGCACGATTGATTTACTTTCATTTCAGAATTCGTGAAATCGAACAGCATTTGTACCCAGGTAAAAATACAACTTGATTGCAGGCTATTCCAATGTGGGTGATTCCCGCAAGTGAAGTAATTATTGTAAACATCAACGTTTGAATGTATTTGAAATATTTTCTTAACCAGCAACAGGAAAGAGTATCGTGATGTTTCTGATATTCCAACTTCAACTGCGTACGTACATATGACTTGACCGACTAAATTAGATACTTTCATCGTTTCTTTGTCGATCGCTTCATTCCAAGAAACGTTATACCAATTGAACGGTACATAATTTTAATATTTTAGATGAAATATTCGATATTTTCTGAAGAATAACATAGCATGTGTTCCATTACTGTATTCTTAAATATCAATAAGTTTTCAAGACTCGAAGTTGTCATCATTCTTGTGGATAACATTGGATTGTTTGACGTTTATTTTATTTTATCAGTTTCACCGACGCACTGTGATGATAGCTCAGATTTTTTGGCGTCGGCGAATGTGAAAATGAAAACGTGATATGTTAATTTGTTATAAGCTTCTTATTGTGGCAGAGAGAGAGAGAGGGGAATCGATCGTGATTCGATCAATCCATTCAACGTCAGAGACAAACCACGATATACCTCTTTCTGAATGACTGATAATTACGGGAATCGAAGTCTGGCCCCCTGAATGACTGATCTCCAGTGACTTTTCCACCTGTCTTCGTGCGGGTCAAGAGTGTATTACTGGATGAAAAACTCCTTGTCGCCCTTCACCAGCCATTCAATCCAATAATCGAATAATTGATCTATCAATTGATCAATTGATTGATCAATTTGATGATTGATCAATGAGAATTTTGTTCAACGAGTTGATTTATGATAGAACTTTCAGTTTGAGATCAAAGATCGTACTTGTGGTGTTTCATCCGAACGATACTACCTTGTCATCCTCAGCCTCAATTGAGGAGCAGTCACTGCCTGTGGTGAGTTTAACGTGGATCTCAAGCAAACATTTTTCCTATCCTTCGTATTGTGTATCTATAAGATTGCTTTCAGACCCGTCCATGACATATTGTCCACAGTTCACCTTCGGTTTGGAGGGGTAAAATTCAAATTTACTCCACGCCACTTTTTACAATATCTAAATACTTTTGATCATGGGTAAGACACAGAAGAACGATATTGGAATTGTTTTTCAATTCGATTCTACGTGACTTAATGTTTAATTGTGAAGGGATAATTGAGTCTCTCCTCTCTCTTTGAAGGTAAAGTCAAGATCCCACGTTGCACTTAGTCTACTAAAAAATAAATATTCACTGAAAAAAAGTTTAAACATGAAACAGTTTATTCTCAAGCCAATTTTCATTGACGAAGTTTTACAGAGATAGGGAAAGGATGAGGTATCATCAGCACCATCAACTATATACAATTAAATTATATTCTGAATAAATCTTCTTCGATGAAACGGATGAACCTGATGGAAATCATCATTTATTTGATGTCATGCCCATTAGTGTAAACAATAATCATTCAGTATTTCATTCAATAACTTTTCAATCCTTTAAAAAAATACCAACATCGGAATTAAATTGATTCGTCATTTAGTAGGTTAAAAAGAACCAAACCTCTGCGTCGACTCACATACGTCTAGCATTCGTCGTTTCTAATTAGAAACTCGACTAGCAAACTATGGGCTTCGTATATGACTTTGTGGGGACCAAGTGACCAGCAGAGAAAGATCAGTTTGATATTCATTATATCTGACATTAATTATCATGACAATTCTCACAATGGGAACATGTATCAGGGTGCTATAACGACAAACTCAAAATTTGTGAATACCATGTATCAACATTCCAATACCAGTAAACAACTACCTAATCTCTGACCACTTTCTTACGAGCAACTCTTAGCACTTTCACTCAAAATACGTTTTATTGAATAATAGGCTAAACATAATAATTGTGGCAAGTGAAAGTAACAACAGGTTTCGTATCAACAGGTAGGGTATAAGGTTTTGAAACATTCGAAATAATCCGAGGTCGATGTAGAGTAGAGTGAGCAGGAGTAGGATCATGAGATAAATGAGATGTGAGTAAAATCAGTGAGAAAACTATCTCATATAATAATGACATGTTTCATTTCATATTTTATGTGAGATACTCGTTTTCTCACTCATTTTTATTTTTCTCACATCTCATTTATCTCAGGAAACCATCTCATTTAATAATGACATATTTCATCTCATATTTTTGGATGAGCGTAGCGAAGATTTTCATTCCATATACCGAAAAAATTTGGGCTTGATTTTTTTTTTTTTTTTTGTTTGTGTAATTTTGTGCGCGGCATACAGGTCAGGAAAAAGTTTCAATCAACTCGAAACTTTTTTTACAAATTGGTGTTATACCAGAATAGGTTGAGATTGTTTTTCACAAAAATCGGTCGGACGGTTTTTCCGGATAAAAATGAGAGAGTATGGAAATTCCCCATGAGAATAGGCCAGGGGAAAATGGATTTTTTTTTCAAAAGCTCTCAAATTTATACTGAATGTGGAGAGATCTATCATACCTATTTTAAGCGATTTATGGAACAATCGGATGTGAAATAATGAAGAAAACGCATTTTCAATGTACTTTTTCACACATCAATAAAAGCAATTGAGAAAGCAATTAAGAAACTATTAAATGTGAGCAACAAGTGTCACCAATAAATCAAAACGTTTAAGATCTGTGATGGATATGAAGAAGGCACTGGTATAATTGTTTGGAAACCAAGGTTTATATACCAACAGACAGCCGCGGTTCTTAAACCTTTGAAGTGATCCATGGCCTGTATATGTACGCTGAGCTGACAAAATGTTCTTAATTCTACATTTCCATACTTCTAAGCTCATCTCACAACGCATATGAGGCGTTTTCCTAGTATACCAACAGCCAGCGGCGGTTCTTAAACCTTTGAAGTGATTCATGGACTGTATATGTACATTGAGCTGACCAAATGTTCTTAATTCTACATTTCCATACTTCTAAGCTCATCTCACAACGCATATAAGGCGTTTTCCTAGTTCTAAGCTCATCTCACAACGCATATAAGGCGTTTTCCTAGTTAGATGAGCGTAGCGAAGATTTTCATTCCATAAACCGAAAAATTTTGGGCATGGTTCTTATGTTTTTTTTCCTGTGTGTGTAATATTGTACGCGGCATACAGGTCAGGAAAAAGTTTCAATCAACTCGAAACTTTTTTCACAAATTGGTGTTATACCAGAATAGGTTGGGATTGTTTCTCAGAGAAATCGGTCAAACGGTGTCTCCGGAAAAAATCTGGAAAGTATGGAAATTCCCCTTAAGAATAGGCCGGGGAGAAATACTTGGAAAACGAAAATTTTCCAAAAGCTCTCAAATTTATACTGAATGTGGAAAGAACTATCATACATGTTTTAAGCGATTTGTGAGACGATCGAATGTGAAATAACGAAGAGAACGCATTTTAATGTACTTTTTGCACATCAATAAAAGCAATTAAGAAAGCAATTAGGGAAGTATTAAATGTGAGCAACAAGTGTCACCAATAAATTGAAACGTTCAAAATCTGTAATGGATAATATCAAGAAGGCACTGGTACCATTGTTGGGAAACCAAGGTCTATATACCAACAGACAGCCGCGGTTTTTAAGCCTTTGAAGTGATCCACGGCCTATATATGTACATTGAGCTGACCAAATGTTCTTAATTCTACATTTCCATACTTCTAAGCTCATCTCACAACGCATATAAGGCGTTTTCCTAGTTTATCTCAGGAATAGGGGTCCTGACAGAGTAATAATTCCCATTCAATATTTCCATACTTCTTCGCTCATCGCACAACGCATTAACGGTGTTTTCCTGGTACATTAATTCATCTGCCTTCTGATTCACGAGTGATGATCAATTCTTCATCATAAAGTTGAAGTAGTTCATTAGACTTGCTAGAGAAGCTTCTCCCCGAAGTACAGTTTGGTCAGCAGCATGTGCACGTAGTAAGCAGACTTGCAAACCTGACAACAACAAAAAGATGCACGCAACGTAGGATGATTTCAAAATACTACTCTCGGATTTCTATACATTGAATAATTCCATGAGCGTTAGCGAAGAGTTTCCATGCAGTTTCCATGTCTGTGTTTTTTTTTGTAAGCACTGCACAGGTCGCAGGGTTTGACCGATCGACACGAAACCTTTTTTTTATACGCAAACTCATCCAACTTAGAACTGTATAGTTTTGGGGTCAAATCGGTTGAACGATTTTCGAGAAACATCATTTCAAAGTTTCTAAAAACCTCATAAGATTAGGCTGGGCAGAAAAAATTGAAATATAAAATCTCTCCAATATAATTCAAATTTTCCTCAAATGTGAACACAGAAATAATACACATTAATAAAAATTGACGTGTAATTCGGACCAGCCGTTTCTAAGAGAATTATTTAGAACATGTTTTTTATTTATAGAAAAGATAGAATATTAGTGGAAAAATATTGCATTGTTAAATTCACGGCTTCCTAGATCCATTGACATCGGATAAAGTTCATTTTATATGATCAAGGTGTGTAGAGTTTCGCTCATCTTACAACACATTCCGCGTTTGCCTGGTTATTTTCACAGTATTCGATCGAAAAAGTTATCAAGCCAACTTACTGTTCTGAAAGTTCTCCTTGACAGAGGTATTCCTGCCCTAATAAAGAGAGGCTTCTGTGCTCTGTTCATGATGATACGAATGGAACGTTTGAAACCTTCTGACGCGTCCAGCCAATCAGAGGCGTAGGCCGCGTCGCTAATCAGCACGCTCTGAAGGAAAGAAAAGTGTATTTTTATCTGAATATATATCACCGATTCATACTCTGTCCTTCACAAACAAAGATAGCTATGAGTGACGCAGAATTATTCATCAATATAATATATAATAATCAAACGGATGATTATAGATGAAGAACATGTCATTAATTTTGGAATTTCAAACGAATACTTCAAATTATAATGAAGTGAAGTAAGAAATCAGGAACTATAATAACTTTCAAATTCAAACTCAATTTTACATTCAAATCCTGGTTTCAATTTTCATCCATAGGGCCCAACTGAATTCGTGTGATTATTCCCATTAAAAAATACCATAACAACCTGTATCTGATTACTTTGTAGACATTGCAAAAGGTCAGAAACTTTTCTTTCCAAGTTTAAGGAAACTTTTGCAATATTTCTCAGTTCTGTGTGATATCCTGTGTAAAAGTGTGAAAAAGTTATGAAATTCAAATATTATATAATATAATTGCGTAATATATCATCAGACCACCTAATGAATGAGAATGTACTTGGGTTGCACATCTGTCAGGATTCAATTCGATACTGAGTAGTTTGAGGCGCAATCGATTGAGCCAACAGCTAATAGAGAAGAAGGAAATAATGAATAAGTGAGAGTGAATACATTATTCATTTTATTGTAAGAGTGAGTGTTTTGTATGATATGATAAATGATTTTTAATCTCATTTCAATTCATGTAGAGTCTTCATACCGGAACATTCTGAAGGAAATGCATAGCTCTTCCGGAAGTAAATCGACTGATAATGGTTCGAAACTGAATCAAGTTGGCCCCAACCACTAAAAGTCCGATTTACTGATTAGGGGTAGGGGTGCAAAAATCGAAAATAAGGGTGCGAAATGGTGCATAATTGGTGAAAAATCGTGGTGCTTTCAAGAATGAATTTATACATTTTTTATACATTTATACAGTATACAATGTATACGTGTTTTCCATTTTGTTGGGGCCAACTTAACTGACCCGTTCGAAACTTAGCTGAGATGATTCCATTCTACAACTTGATCGAAGTGTAGCTCACCTTGCTTGTCAAGTAATCGGCAAACCAACAGTAGAGGAAAAATTCGAACACCTCACCCGATATTCCGAACAATAATATCATTGACTTGACATCAGTTGATTTGGCCTGTAAATTCCAATAACATGCAATACATTATATGATCATACAGTTTAATAGCATTCTTTTGAGTTTACTGAGCTGGAAATCTATTCAGCGAAATAACAGTTTTTCAATTATGACTTTCGAAAGGTGATATATATCAAAATTATAATACGGGGGAAACACATTCATGCGATGTAAGTTAAATAGTTCATACTCATACCATCTTGAAGGTATTAATAGTATACATGTTTCGTCGCATTTAAAATCAAGAGATCTCGTACCTTTCGAAAGCTATCACCAAAGAAATGATATTTCGCTAAATCGACTCCCACACTCAAATAGTGTTGAGCTGTAGAGATAACGATAATTATAATAATATTATATCCACTTATTTAGAATGGATTTTATCACGTGATATAATTACATGCAACTACGATATTTTGGTGTTTGATCAACGATTTATGTGGAGATGAGGTGATGGGATGTCAGATCAAAGTTTCTCAGGTTATGGAAAGTATAATGGGAAGAAAGCGGTCGTGGTCATTTTTATTGTTGGAGTTGTCCCCCCGGCATTTCCTATGGGTAAAAAAACGAAACAACTGATAACCCCTGTGGATTAGAAGGCGGCAGGGATCGAACCGAAACTCGATCTATCCTCACCGTCCGGTTACATGGAGTTAAGTGCGTTAGCATTGAGCTACTCTTTCCAGAGTAAGCTAATATCAAAATTATGATTATGATTATGAAAATATCAGCTACAGTTCTCAAATAGATCCGCCTAATGGTATAATTGTTTAGAATTGTAACCAGATAGTCTGGACTTATTTTTAGAAGCTTGTTGCTTTAAACTCGAAGTTGTAGGTTATGGGAGCAGAGATTTGTTTGAAAATTCATTGAGCACCTGATGGAGGTCGTTACTGTTTTATCAATGATTCCAGTGACAGCCAGATTGTTTGGAGTGCATGTGAATCAATAATTGGTATCAATGATGTGAGAATGTGTATTGAGTACATTATTAAAAGTAAACTTCAGACTCACCAGCGCGCTTACATATAGCGCAAGTAAGCCCAAGAACATTGTGAAAAACACTTGCAACAGAAGTGGCTTCTTGAACAGCCTGTTGATGTCATACGTTAACCTACATTGAAAATATACATAATACAATAATAACGAATGGGTTTGCTCTCAATAGTTATTCGAAGTGAATATAGAATTTTTTGTTAGAATTTTTCCAAGGTTCAACAATTGAATCAGCGTCCTCGAAAATTATGTCACCAAATATTGTGCAGAGATATAGAAAACGAAGTGGATAGATTGAACACTTTCATGTACTTCTGTATCATATTCTGAACTCAAAAGTAGGCAATTTTATAAATTGATATATTATTTGTATAATGGAGTCTTCCCATTTTGGAAAATATATTCATTCAGAAAAATGGTTATTGTATGACAACACATACAAAATATGTCTCCCATTTGAAATAAAACCAACTTGAACACATTTGTTTCATTGGTGGTCGATAGTGATGGTAACTTCTACCAGTTCGGTGGGCCTGCATTACCTCCAAACAAAATGCTATATTCAAAATCGATAACGATACTTACTTTATAATCTGTTGATGATGTACAATGCAATGAGCGAGGAATCTCTCCGATATAATATTCAGCTCTACACGTTTCTTCTTTATCTCTTCATCATTCCCTGACTCTTCAATCTCATTTATGTAGTTCTTCAACAGGTTTTCAACATCTATCTCTGACAATCTTCTCTCTCTTTCATGATGAACAGGCGAGTTTGTTCCACTTTCAATCGACTCCACGTCAATGAAATCAACATCACTTAATGTACAATCATCCAACTGGAGAGACCCAGCACTTCTATAGGGTAGTACCAAATTATTTTCATTCGTGTCAACACTTTGATTCGATACAATTTTGTGTACATTCTCTATGTTATATCTGGAAGAGGAAGAAAAACTGAGCTGATTTCAACTAGTGAATTGATTGATTTGATATAAGGTTTCATTTGGGAGATATAATCATTCAACACAAAACACTTGCCACACTCTCAGAATGTGTGATCAGTTGTACAAGCCGGTGTGAAAAATGGATCAATTCATTGTTCACGTTGTGTCCATTGTTATTGTATTTTGAAGTTGAAATACTTTTGAGACACTTCGGTGACATAATTGAAAGAAAAATTCAATAGGATTAAAAATATTCACGAAGAGATTGGAAGTGGTATCATTCCGAGGCCAATAATAATTGTGTAATTTGTAATGCAACATTATTCTGGCACGTTCAACCGATCGTTAAGGAGACCAAATTCGATATCAGTCATGGTCAACCATCTTAATCATATTTATGGAAATTTTCCGTGGATTTCTTCTGTCTTTCAGGTGATGTGGAAAAGGTTCCCTAATAATTGGTAACAACCGCATTCTTCCCTTTTTTAATTTTTTTTTCCTCATTCAAAATAAGAAATGGATATCGAAGTATTGAAAATTTGAATGAAACATTCACCGTGAATATGTTTCCATTATTTTTATTGGGGGAATGATGCACTATAATGATCTCATATCTATCGAGCTCGGATGAAGGATCATTGAGATCATGCGTTGATGAGATGAATGTGTCTTAGGTATGAGAAGGATAGTGAAACAGAAGCGGCCATGAGCTTTATTGCAGGAACCATCTCAGCATTCGCCTATTTTACAGAGAGAAAGATTGAAAACTGAAACATTGAAAATGAAAGTCAAGAGTATCAATTATTGCACGCTATATGAATGTTGAGGGTCCAGACAGAAAGCAGCAGGTTCATTAGGCCCCGTTTCACGAATAATAAATTTGTTGATTAAGTGATAATTAGTGGATTAGCTTGTTATTACCCTTGGTTACCAATGTTAGTTTTGTACTGCAATTGATTAATTAGCTCAATTGACACATTTTTATTATTGGTAATATGGGCCCTCAGAAAAATAAAAATAAATTCTGCTTTTCTTTCCAATCTCATTGTTGAAATTAGAGATTATATTATTACCGCAGAATGTACAGTTGTGCTCCAACGTGCATTATGAATACTGTCAAAATCGTTCCACCAATGTAGATAAGAATCAAGTAGATGTATGAGCCGATAATAGCTTCAATCACGACCAACTCAAACAACGGTGAGATTTGTTCGTTGAACGGATACCAATGCCTGAAACCGACCAGTGGTATTCTGTTAGTAATCGTCTGCTCATGGTTCAAAAACCATGAAGATTTTAATCACGTATTGTGGATATGGAATTGAAGAACAAAACAAGTTGGCCTCATCACGGATTAATTCCCATCTGAAGACGATCGTGACTACCCACAAACATGTTCTTCATAATCTTACTCAATTTACAAGCTCCTGTTGTTCAAATTAGTTGTCTTCTAATTCATTACTAAAAAATACTACCGATTCCATATAATTCCATATAATTTCATTCAACTTAATCATATTCATATGATAGTACCAATGTCTTGATGGCTCAAAGTGATTAGATTTCAATCGAATTGAAATTACAATTTGGGATTTAATCAGTGACTACAAATGTACTCATAACTTCAAATTTGGTACATCGTGGATGGTAGCTGAATGGTTACGCCACTCATGCTAATTCCCAATTCAGACTCTCTTCAGAGCAAGGAAACATGAGGGTGAACATTTAATTTTTCAATTTGCATTGTCAGTGAAGCTCAAATTATATTGTGAATCGGATTATTGTGATCCTCGAAGCTTACTTGATTGCGTAGTGTAACGTTTTTTACCGGTTTGTTCGGAATATCTTATAGATAGGAGATTCCAATATAGACACAAAAAATGCTGCGCGAAATAATTACGTACTCATGTCTAGGCCTATTTGTCTTTGTTTTCTAATGGATGCAAGTGTACAAAATAGATTATCTCAACCATACGTTGAATGCGTTGAGTAATGTATGAGAAAGGAGTGTAGTTTGTACCGCGGTAACAAAACGAATTTGAATTTGTTTTATAGTTAGTTGCACACCGCTGAAATGCAGTTGCCCATACATCTGTTGGAAATGCTGATATGTAAGTTATAAACAGATATATGTAAATAATGTAATATCTTCGAGATGGTATGAGTTCAAACTGATTAACTCATAATATCGCATAATTTTCACGAGTATAGGGCTACAGCTGAGGATAAAATTTGGTGTCACATCTATGAAATGCTAGAATCTGAGATTATTAATTTCATTTCACATTTCAGAAGGTATACCATGCCGTGTTTTTTCCTTATTATGATTTTATATCTTGAACCATTCAAAAGTCATCACCAAAATCCTGAAATTTCAACTAATCGATCCCTATTTGCTCTATCATGCAATTTGTCCAAGTAGTGCGTATTGCTTGCCAGCTTGTTGTTTGATTTATGGAGTCAGAGACACGTAAAGGTTTATAAATATATAGGCCTATATATATATATGTATACAAACTTGAATGGTATGTTCCTTGTCCTGTAGATATACATAACTGATAAGATTTGTAATAACATTCCCATTGCTACTACAGCAACACCAGTATATTTGGTCAACCATTGGCACATGGCGTTACATTTTCGCACGATATCCTTGACATATTCAGGTGCATTATCGCCCAAAGTATTCATGTCTTCGATTTTAGAGAACATTTCTTCAATTTCTTGGCGATTTATAATCAGGTTCAGTAGTTTATTGGTGACCAATATGACAACAACAATCATGATAACATACTCTGTGAGACGTTCAGAGTCGTCCCAGAATATATATATGTTGACACATTCAAATGCAAACGTATAGGCGAGGTGTATGAGGAGAATATGGACGGTATATTTTCGCACGTAGAATAGCCAATCATGAGGTTCTTTGGAATCATGAAAAATTCCTGAAATTCGAAGAATGTGATTAGACGAGCTTAAGCGAGGATTCAATTTGACATACTGAAAAAAATTGGTGTTCGTTTTTATGTTTTTTTTTGTTTGTTTGTTTTTATGTTTTTTTGTTGGTTCTCCACAGGTCAAACGGCTACAGCTATGAACTTAAACTTTTTATCAATATGGTTCCTCATCTAACTTAGATCTGTATAGTTTGGTGGCATTATCGAGTGGTAACTTTTTTTTATGAATTTTAGAAATTTCAAAAATACCCATTAGAATAACAGGTAGCGGGAAAAAAAAGAAAATATTTTTATTTTCCAAAAAAATGAAATTTTGCGTGAAGTTGAATTAGATTTTGATACACAATTCTAGAAAATTTCAGCTTGATCGGGTCAGCCATTTTGAAGAAAAAACATAAAATGTGCTAAATTGGTACCACTCGAAGCAGTTTTAACCAATTTTTACCCATACTATTACTATCCGCTCGTCTAACAACGCACATATGGAGTTTTCCTAGTGTATGAATAATTCTAATCACCTGTATGTGCCTACCCCATTATACTTGTGTCCATATAAGGGGGGCGTCTGCCCAATATATAATTCTACACGCTAATGGTGGGGAATCTCGTCTCAGCTTGCAACAATTAACGCATTCAAATTCATTCATTCATATTGGGTTTTATCATTCACTGGACTTACTGAGATATTTTGGCGTTGGTTAATAATGAATAAAAAGATGTGATGAGTAATTCATTTGGTAGCTATTTTTGGGTAACGGCATGTAGTCGGTCAATCAATATTGAATCAAAAAAATCTTATATTCTGTACAAATTGAATATTTCTGTTACTATTCTTGTGAAAAGCATATTTGTGTTATTATCACTATGTATCTTATTCATATCACACAACCACAGTATTTTCAATATGTGGAGCGATTATTGGTAACAAACCAATTGTTTGCACTCAATGATGCTCTATTCAGTGTACAATGTGACTATTTTAGTACTGCCAGTTGTAATTATAGAAGTATTGTCAGCAAATAACAAAACGTGACCGTCATCAATGTTCGAAGTCTCAAGCAGTTCGCCTGATCTGCCCTTCAGGCTTTTCACGCAATCTGTGATACGCCTACTATTAAGAGCAAATTATGCGTACATTCTTTTTGAATTCAAATCTAGGAAACAAATATTTTCTGGATGAGTGAATTGTGTGGTTTCATGGCGCTTCGACAGAATGGTTATTTGCGCCTCAAAAAAAAATGTGATTGCACGTGCCTTTCTACTTACCCAGACAGTAGAGTGTTTTATAATTGAAGTCCATACTTCCTCTTTGAGGTAATCTATTTGATTTCATTGTGACTCCTTCAAAACTGTTTCCTTTATGCCCAGTCGAGTTAACCTGAATATCAGAGTTTTTGAATTCGAAGAGTAATTGCAAACATGGTGATACTAAAACTTGAATGTAGGGTATAGCTTTTTCTATGTTTGTTGAGCCGGCACTTGACGCAATTCGTGTTGACGCTATAGTTTGGAATGTTTTCGAAATATTTGCCTACACTATAGCGACAGCAAATCGTGTCGTGATGTCTTTCATATTACAACACAACTGCGTGTATACATACGACTCGACCTACTAAATTACAGACTCACCTCTTTTCTATACGTCACTTCAATCTAGCTTGTGTTATACAATTTGAACAGTACACGATTTTAATATTTCAGATAACATATTCGAAATTTCCCAAAGAATTACATAGCATGTGTTCCATTATTTTTTCGTTATCAATCATTCAAATTATTAAGACTTACAGTTCTAGAAATTCTTGTGGAAAATAGTAGTTTGCTAGACAACATTTATTCTCGTTCCAATTTTATTATTTTTAACGACTCATTGTAATGAAGACTCGGATCTCGACGTCGGAAATGAGTAATAAAAAAATTAAAATGTGAGAGATAATTTTATTTTATTGGAAGCTTCCGACTGTGCGAGAGAGAGAGAGAGGAAATTGATCTTGATTCCATCAATCAATTCAACGACAGAAACAAGCCACGATGTACTTCTGTCTGGATGATTGACCATTACAGAAATCCAACCCTGGCGTCATGAATAACTGTACTACATTGATTGTTCTATATCTGTCTTTGTGCGTGTATACTTGAGAGCGATACATAATGATATACCTTTATACTCATCGTGTCACCTTCAACCAGCTGTGTAATTGATTTTTCATGTACCAGACAAACGCTCCAACATATATGGAGTTGAAATATAGAATACAATATTTGACACTTATCGGTGAGTCCTTCAATTTATCATTCAATTATGTTAATTATGAGTATCAATACAGTCATTTCTTGATATTATGGTGGACGAGAGTGAATAGGTTCTTTTACTGACCTCTTGGACCGTAGAATATCTTATTTGGTCTTAATATTGATGTAATTATCGAAGACCAAAGAATGCCTTCTTTTGTTCATGGTTGGTACTTTCTATGAAATGTAAATATTCAACAATACCCTATTCATGCTATTCAATTTGATTATTGATCGCTCTACGACCCAACCAACAGTCAAGTAATTTGGGAAGAGGGATTCAAATAGTAATGATTACAGAAATGAAATATGGACAAGTATATTCTTACGGGATTGTTTATATTTGATAATTTCTAGTTATGTAATCTGCTTATGAAGCTATTCAGAAAAAAGATACAGAGACGATACTTTTTTGAAGAATAATTCAATTTCAAGATGATTTCTAGAGAACAAAACTCTACACGATTCATAGAATATAAAATTGCTAAAATATACCGTAAAATATGCTATTAAATGTATTGTTGATGTGTGCGACTCTGAAGGTCAAGGGCAATAATTTTGGAATATAATTGATATTTTTAATTGCCAAGAGAATGATTAGTGATACAAAATTGAAAACTTGTACATTGCTAGAAATCTACACTATTAGAAGTGCATGTGAATGTGACTCGATAGTACATTAGTTTGTAAATTGTGCATATTAATCATTTCATTGATAATTATATGGCAGTTACTATTCACTACATCAACATAATTCATTCACTAAGATGCTAATAATAATTACAAGTGCAGTGAATTTATTGTACATTCAAATTACATTATAAATTCTGAAAATAACTCTCAGCAATATTTTACTACTCAATATTGACTCCAGTGGATACAGCGGATTCTACGTGTGCTGAGCCAGAGGTATCAGGCCGGCAGTTCACTTGACCGCTCTTCGAGAGACCGGGTTTCGATGCCCGTCACGGTTGACAATCATAGTCGATGTGCGTCGTGCTCACCCACAGTCATTACTGTGAATACTGAGCCAGTTTCTCAGAAACAAAGCCACGATTGTCTCCTACCTATCATTTCAAATGAAGGAGGAATGAAGGAGGTTATCCATACTACGCGGGATCTAACACCAGTATTTGGATGAGCGAAGTGACTCAATTTTATCCGTACTCGAAGAATGAACATGATTTCATTTTGCTTTGTCTGTAAGCTCTCCACAGATCGAACGAGAGGCATTTTTTGACCAAACTAAGCCGGCTGCACATATCTCATTATCTAACACTAGATATTGATTCAACTTTATTCAGAGTAGCCCATATTTGCCGAGAGCTGCAGGTGACTACTCAAATTAATGAAAATGAACACGCAACTCTTGTTCAAATTGATAAATTATCATATGTTTTGTTTTGAGGCGCAATCAGGTGAACCACTTCTGAGAGAGATAATTTCTCAATTTTGGGATCTCACATATAACAATAATCATAGGGTAAACATGTTCTCTCGGAATATATTCAAGCTTACTGAATTTAACCACACGAGTTCTAGACCCTCACAGTTCCATATGAAACGAAATACCGTTTTTAGTAGCCGTTTTGAAGACGAAATAATTTGTATTTTCTCATATTAATTAAAGCTATTAGGAGAATTATCAAGAACCAGTTTATAAATAATTTGTTCGGAAAAAAAAGCCAGGTAGCTGTGATATAAATGCAGTAACATAAAGCCAATATCACTCTGATGAGATGATTACGAACGGGACATTTTTGACGGTAAAGTTATATGGGTTTCCAGGGCGCCACTTTGATGTGTTAATCATTCTGTCTTCTGGAGAATCTTCTCACCGAAGTAGAGCTTGACTAGAAGCATGTTCAGATAGTGAGCACATTTAACCACCTGAAACAAAAATTTTATCACATATTCTGACAGACAATCAAAACCGTTCGTTATATTTCCATTGTCAGATGAAAGGGTTATTTCTTCGTAGGCCTATTTATGAGCTAATTTCATAATTTATCTTTTTCTATTCAACTTCATTCTCTGTTGATTATATTCTTGATGAAGTCGATAGAGAAGGAAAAAAGAACTGCGCCCATACAAAGTATGCACAATCCCTCATAGGGCCCAAATCAAGAGCTAAACTTGCTTTAATTATTGCTAAGTAAACAGTAAATACGTTTTCTCTCTAGTAAATTAGGCCTACACATCTTTTTGTGATTTTTTTCTTATTTGAATCACTTTCTTGACACATTTTCATTTACGAGACAAACATGCAGATTTTTTACTGTACGAATAATCACCGTTCTGAAAGTTCTTCTTGACAGAGGTATTCCTGCAGCTCTTATGTGAAGAGGTTTCTGTGATCTTGCCATGATGATACAAATGGACCGTTTGAAACTCTCCGAAGCATCCAACCAGTCACAAGCGTACGCTGCATCTCTCAAGTTGTAACTCTACGCATCAGAAACGATTAAATACTACAACACTTCTATTGAAGTCTCAAACTATCATAACCTGTGATTTTTTTTTAAAATTTTCAAGTAAAAGTTACGGACATTTAACACTATTATCCACACAGCCTGTTTGAGCTTGTCTGTGGCACGTTATAATCAGCAAACAAACTTCAATAAAGAATAACTGTCAAATTATAGTCGCACTAACATTATTAAAAGCTGGAACAGGCCTAAAATGAACTGTTGATGCAACATAGAATACAATAGTTATATAGATATAAATAAGTAAGTACGAAATGAACCCTTTTATATTTGATATCGGAATTAATTGAAATAGTGAGTCATCTAGAAACAAGTGTATCATATGATACTACCTAGTGAGTCTCATATGATACATTTACGTACATTTCACGTACTATTTGGTGTTGACGTGATCTGCAGATAAATTACTCTCATTGTAAAGAAATTTTATTTAATGATCAATAAATTGTTTGCTCAAGGAGGATCAATACAACAGTCAATATCAAGATCAACAGTCAATAATATGGTGAAATATCTATTTTTTCCAATGACATCGAAACTTGATACAATAACTTGGTTTCCCAATCAAATGCTATGGATGATGAAAGATGGGATCGTTTGAACGGGGCACCACAAGGGCGATCTCACCACCCCAAAAAATGATTAAAAATTAGATGGTGTGATATAAACCGTGAACGACTTTCCATTTGAATGGTTTGTAGGAAAATTGCTTCACATCATTCATTCGAGTATCTTATTGAGATATTGTTGATCTATGATAAGCATGCACATTAGTTCACATATTATGTGTAGAATATGATTTGTGGTGAGTTAATAGTCGATAACAAACATATCGCGTGTTCATACAATTATTATTGATCGATGAATACATCATTTGTAATAATGAAATTAGACTGGCCCTGGTTATCATTATCCACAATTATTATCTGCAACTCAGGACATATTCAATAGTTTCGTATCTTCCACTGCCAAATTCTCATGTTCATTTATATCTATGATTTATCCCTGCCAGGAATATTTTACCTCTGTGTGCTTCTTTCTTCTTGATGACCTCATAAACGCCTCGGTTATTTGGGACTAAAACTGAGCCAGTAATGATAATGAGTAATGTGTAAGTAATGATGTAATGATATAATGAGTAAGTAATGTGATGACAATAACAAAGAACGTACGCGTTATGAGGGAATACCATGCCAAGCTTGAATTCAGTATTTTAAGTCCATGGGAGTCGATTTATCAGAGTATCAGTTTTTTGGTGTTAACTATTGAACTGTGAAAGTTATCGCAATTGTATTGAATATGAAACACAGATAGTCTCATTACCTCTGAGGTAGTATAGGTAATATCTATTCATCTCATATCAGATTATTGTCTTGCGTATACGGTTGAAAAATGTTTCTTTTAGTCGTATACGCGTGAAGATTAGGCGGTATGAGATAAATAAATTATTACTTATACCACCTTGAATGCATTGAAAATATCTGTGTTTCCTCTGATAATAATAATAATAATAAGTTTTTACTTCATTTAGCAGGTACAGAAATACAGTGAAAAACAGTATAACAATAAAAGCTTGATGAAAATGGCCAGATTCGGGCTCATGTGCCCGTTCTTCCACCTGACCATATAGCAAATTTAAATATAATCAAATTAAGTGTAAGGCAAATTATTTTTACAATGAGAACATATCTCTGAACAATGTCTAATAGTGAACCTAAGCACTTTGAGATCTGTTGAATATAATTACAATTATGAAACAAGAGATAACAGTGTTGAAAATAATCCAGATATGGAGGGTGTGTGGCTTACTCTTGGGTTTAAGAATAATTGTATCTTCCTGATCCAATAATAGATGAATTTTATATTCATTTTTGAACATCTCTAGCGATTTAACTGTTTTAAGATTATCAGGTAGATTATTAAAAATTATTAGATAATCAAGATAGAAAATTATCAGATTCAGTAGGTAAAATTTAGATATCTCATACCATTCAAAAGCACTCAACAAAAAAACTGGTTTTACACCAAAGCGACTCCCATGGACTCTTAAGCAGTGCCTCAGCTGACTGATCCTGATGATCTACAAATAGGAAGATATATTCTCACGTGTTCTGTGATTTGGTCGGAATACCAGCAATAGCAGAAGAACTCGACGGCCTCAGCCGTAGCAGCTGTCAATATAATGACCACTTTAACGTCAATCGAGTCGGCCTGGAAACATTAGGTCAGGTATTAATCATGAGGAACACTTCTCAAAATTTACAGACAAATAAACTATTAGACTAAACTAAACTGAATCTTGCAAGCGTCTACTAGTTGTTAATGTAATCTCTAACACGTAGTTCTAAAATATGATTCTTTTCAGTTTTTCTTACTGGAGAAACATTCCACGTTCACCAAATATAATGGTATGCTCTTGGAATATATGATTTTATATGAACATAATTTTTTTTTTCTTCATTCATTTTGTCCATTTGTCTATGCAAGTTCCATTAATCCATGTAAATAAAATAGAATCTGGTATTAATTGATATTTAATTAACATTCAAAAAGGTGATTGATATTAACGATGTTGATATTCTTTTATTTTTCGGATAATATTCATTTTCATATTAATATCGACAATTAATTGATCATATTTGATTATTTTAAATAATTTTTTTCTGTTTGTCTCCTCTGGAATATCAAATATTATTTATGTGTTCCGTCTCTGCTAGGAGCTACAATATTTATAAATGCTCTCATTTTGTCAGCCCGCACTCAAGAATATGTGTTCTTACGCGGGCTTCTGTTAACTTTATTATTCCCACTTATATTATGTATCAGCTAATATATATGCAGAATGAAATAAAATGGAAATGAAAATGAAATGAAATGAGTATGAAATGAAACAATCATTGACAAAATATGGTATCAATCTGGTGGCAACGCATGAGACTACAATAGTATGTGACGTCATGAAACCCATGCTCAACTAAAACACGCAATCATTCGAAACTGCCTTGACGAGAACGTTCGATATTCTATCGAAATTTTCATCCTCCTAGATACTAAAATATTCACATTTCAAGTGTTTATTCCAAGTTTTAATGTACATCATAACTCTCTCAGTCGAATTAGTACTTCTTTTAATTTAGCTTAACGACCCCACCAACAGCTAGTTTATAATGAAACGATGAAGTGATATTAGGTGAAAAGACATTCACAAAACCCATGTCTAATGCTGGACCCGAACCCACGCTAGACCTGACTTCGGTTTCTAACGCAGTGCGATAGTTCACTGAGCCACGGGGCCAGCTAGTATTTTCCTTCCTGAAATTTTTAATGCAGTCTTGGCCGTTAGGTGGTGTATAAGAGCTTCATATATTCCAACAGCTACTACAATATCTGCTTTTGCGCCGTTAAAAAGGCTTGGATAATTATGCACACTGAACTCGGCGGGAAACAAAAGGACACCTATAGCAGCAAATTAAAACATCTCAATGTAATATACAATCTTATCAACAAATACTAACATTTCACCTTCTGTAATCGATTATTATCGATTGTAATCGATTAACGATTATTCAAATAAAACTCGCTATTCCAACATGATGAAGAATCATAGTAATTGGTACAGTAAGATATCAACATATCGACATAACGACAGATATAGACAGTGCGATTTGTACCTGACGTCGATCAGGCCAAAAAGTAGACGAGGAAAAAAGGGGCATTCATGAACCAACCATAGCAGGCACTACCTTAATGAGATGTCAGTCATTTGTTTTTGTATCTGAGCTAGGACACTAGAACTTAATTCTTTGTTGATTTTTGTAGAACATTTAGATTACATAGATTTATTATATTTTTGATATGTTTACTAGCACTGAAAGGCTCTATTTTGATTCTGTGGAATCATTCATACGGACATTAATAGTTTCCATAATATCATCATTTCTCAGTATTTGTTAATTACTATTCACTATTTGTCATAATGTATCATGATAATTATTTGAAATTTTGTATGATTCCAGTAATATTGATAGTTATTAATAGTATGTTTTATTGAAATAATCAATAATATTCTCGATAATATTTCATCTACCTTCATATTTTATCCTACGTTCTGTTATTCTGTGTCTCATGGTGACTTTTCACTCAAAGGCAGTCTTATTTTTATAAATAAAGATTATATATACTTGTTGAATTTCACATTTACCAGATGGTTGACGTAGATACCTGCTATACCAGCGAAAACAGTAACGAACATCTGCATAGCCAGCGGACTCTTGAACACCACGTTGATATCATTCGTTAATCTGAGAATAGAAAACATGCAATTTGTAAGTATCATAAAAAAAAATGATAACCAAAATGGTTTCCATTTTTTTTAGATTTATTTATTTTTCATATATATTTTATTTGTATTGTCCATCACAATACGATATATAAAAAATAGTCATTTTTATCACGATATTAGAATCGTCATAATGAAGTAAAGAAGCACAGAAATATACAATAAAATATGAAAAGTTACAAAAATACAATGTGACAATGAATCAATTGAATATTAAGGAGTACAAATCTTTCTTACGATATAGTGCATGATTTTGAATCAATTTTTTTCCGTTCATCACATTTCGTTTTGAATGAGTATAATATCATATGAATTATTGTTTGATGAAATGTATTAATTGAGCCTATCGAATGACAACTCCACACAAAATATATACATATTTTCCATTGAATGTAAGAAAATTAGTAGCTTGATCAGTAATGCCCATCGTATATGCATTATATTTGCTATAGAGATCAGATTAGAGATTTCGTCTGATTCAAAATGTAAGTTGAACAATTGTTTTATCCAATTCGGGTATTCTCTTTTATGTAATGTAAATCGAAATTGATCAACTTTGCACTTTGATTAAACACTTCAACTTTCAACTGTGGATCTATAGTTTTGGGTGACAATCGGTCAAGCAAATACTTGCCTGTTATTTTGAATAATACACGAATTAATTGAAAACTATTTTCATCAAAAACTTCAAATTCTATTGCAGTCTTGTCGGACACATTCTATGAAAATCGAACGAACAATTCCAAGATTGGAATGTATAGCGATTACTATCACATTTCATTCTAACATTTCGCTCATTTTACAAAATACTGTGCTGCGTTTTTTCAGTATAGATTCAAAATTCAGAAACCACAATATAATTAGAAAAGTTTTTCAGATATGTAGCATCAGGTATGACACTTTAAACTCATCATCTGTATTTAAAACGAATTTTAAATCAACACTGTACTCGCGGTTATTGTATGGGAATTTACCTGATCAACTCTTGATGGTGAACCACGCAATTGCCAAGAAATTTCTCCATCGCACCGTTCAATTCTCCATTTGTTTTTCTTCCCTCGATATCTAATCTCCATTTCACATTGATTCCAACTGCGACCTCGTCCTCTCTATCTCTAGATCGTTCCTGAACGCTGTTTCCATGAGTTACGGCATCTTTATTCGATTGTTCACTTAGTATGTAAGTTTCACTTTCTCCACTTCTCTCTTTCGTCATATTCTCTACAATTTCCTGGATGTTCTCCACTTTATATCTGTCAACAACACGAAGGATATTACCAGTATGTAATGGAGAATATACTTAACTATGAATGTGAACAAATCTAAATAAATCACTCTCCATGACTCAGTTAACCAAGATACCGCTTTGGAGAGTGAATTTACAGTTGAGAGTAAGTTCAAGTTCAGTATAAGGTATGTATGTGTATTGTGAACGTCCATTCACTTATCATTTCTTCATCGTTTCGTCATCACACACTAATTCGTACCTCAAAATAACGTAGATGTGTATGGGTTCGTTAAGTGAACAATAATCAATTAGCAAGAATGAAGTGGCACGATCAGGTATGATGGAGTCAGGTTGGGATTCTTTACCTCAGTATCTTGAATTGTGTCACAGTTTGCAAGATGAACACGATGATTGTGATTGCACCAACGAACATCAGATATAAATCGAAGCAGGTACCTATGATGGTTCCCGTACAAGTTAATTCAAACCATGGTGTGTCCAGGTGATCGTAAGGAAACCAATACCTACAGAATAAGACATCGTAACTTTCAAAAATTTCATTTCTTCTGTTGACCTATCCAAAAGTCACGCACACGGAATGAGGAGGCCACTATAAACTACACATACCGTACCTGAATGGAATCGTCCTAGTCCTCAATGCATAATTCATAATGAATATCATGAGTATCATGGTACCCGATACCGTGACTCTTCCAACATATTTCGTTAACCGTTGACATAAGTGGTTCGTCTCATATATTAAACTTCTGATAATGTCTGGAGTAGAACCATCAACTTCATTCAGCAATTCAATTTGTTCAAACATTGCTTGCACTTCAGTACGGTTCAGTAGGAGATTGGCCATTTTGACAATGATGCAGACGTAGCCTACAGCCATGATGCAATATTCGACGATATGTTGGGGGTCATGCCAGACAAGGTGAATGTTGTGACATTGGAAAAGGAACGAGTAAAAGCAGCGGAATAACGCTAGGTGAGGTAAATAGTAGCGAAGATAATAGAGACGAGTTTGAGGCTCGTTGTCAAAGTGAAATAAACCTGAAAACAGATTGAGTACATGTGAGTCTATTAAGTGGAATACCAGTGTTTTGGTGATAACGTTCGAATGGTATGAGATTTCACAATTCTGAGAACAAGGAAACACAAATGTATTCAATACGTCCAAGATGATATAAGTAATAACTATTCATCTCACATCGCACAATTGTCAGGAATAAACGGTTAAATACATATTTCATTTTCAACAGTATACGCCTCAAAATCAGGCGATTTGAGACAAATAATTGTTACTCAAAACGTCTTACAGGTATTGTTAGTATATGTGTTTCATTGTTTTCATAATTTTGATATCTTAAATAGTTCAAAAGTTATCATCAAAAAAGTGATATTCCGCTAAATCGACTCTCATGGAGTCTTTATTGGGATTGATCATTTGTAGTTGGCCACTTGGGCTTATGTCGTCGTCTGCTTCCATGTCGTCAATCATCTCGACCGTAGTTTGTTACAATATAATCTACAGTTGGATTCAATATAATACACATGGTGTCAGAATTATATCAACGTGAGAATAGCTGTAACTGGAAATTCAAAGTTGTTTTCACCATGACAACTTCATGCTATTTGTTTTCAAGAACACTTAGAATGAAGGCTCGTTCACAACCAATAGTAAGAGTAGACTAAGCATTAGCAGCAATGTAACAGCAAATATCATTCCATTTTTCTCTTGATTATTTGAGCTGTGTTTTCATTTCTCTAGACCTGATACAACGCTCTTTATAACTGGTAATTTCCAACCAACTAAATGATGTAATAAAGACGTACCAATTTGATGAAGAATCGCCATATTACTCTCCATACTTCTCCTAGCTGAAAAATTGAGACTGCCCATTGTATCTGAAACACAGTCACTCTGCTTCTGAGGAACACATTTTATCAAAATTGAGGCAAGTACACAGAAAATTGATATATTTAACAGCGCTGACGCACTTTGTTGACCGCACTGAAGCTTTACATTGAAACTACTGATGGACGCCAAATTACACATGGCAAACTATCGTCCGTGTTGGAAAAGTTGTGTACATAAAAGTTGAATAAAAACACCACCCAATTTACTCTCATTCCATTTTTATTTTATTACATATTTTATGACATACAATCGAATCATATAATGATCACATAAGTATTTGAGCTCCCAGTGAAATTAAGTCGTAAGGGAGCAAATTAAAATTGAATAGTTTTGGTGTACCCGTTGTGTCTTCTGAGAAATGAAGTAATCAAATCACATATTGCAACCAAAAATATACCCTTCAATCCCTATCACCATTGTCAGTTACAAAAATACAGTTTAATGGTTTTTTAGAATTGAATTATCTTATTTACACTCTCAACATTCTTGGGAACATCATTATATCATTGCACAGCTTTGGTTATGACTACCATTTCACCAATATTGGTTCTCATGTGATCATTCAATTGAATGCTTTCGTATATCGTGAGTTTGGTAATATTTCAACTCGAACAGAAAAGTTATGAGATACGTACTAAGATGCGTAAGAGGAATGCGTAATAAGATTTGACTTGAATTTCCGATAAGTTACACGATAAGTACATGAGTGATTCTCCCGTAGAATTCAAAAGATCGGGATACCCTGTTGTCAGTGACGAAGGATAGAGGAAACGGTCGTTTGTCAATCACGAAATGAAGTTCTGTAAAGTATTCAGCAAGAACAAGATCGAGCAGAATTGTAGTCGAAATATTTTGTAATGTCATTAATATGAATAGTTACAACCGATCACAATATCAATTTACCCACTTCGGAATGAGAGATTGCTCGTTCAAAGGAAATATGACAGACATATGTAATGGTTTATATGTGTTTGAACAAAAAATAGAGAAATGGAAGGAGATAACGAGATGAAGAGAAAGACAAGTAATTCTGAAGATGAAGAAACTCCGATCAGCAGGCACTGATAAGACTTCCTAGGAATGGTGAACATAATATTGCTTTGGCCAAGAACACAACATAGAGCCTAATAAAATATCACGGTAACTGAAGAAGAGCGTTGAGAGTTCACTGAATATAGTATGTATAATCCACAATAGAAGAGATAACTGAAGAACTCGTTCGGACTGCACACTACAAAGACTATCATATCATAACCAAGGAAAAATTCAATATAACAAACTGTACCTGAAAGAGAAAATCATCTATTCGTGATGGCTGTTTCTGGAATTATATGATTCGGAATTATAATAATTGGAATAAAATGACAGTGATAATATGGTAATGAATCGAATAATTCCAAAGTAATTATAGAAGTGGTGATGATGAATGTAAAACAACACATATTTTGATATTTTAATATACCATGGATTGAAAATATGACAATATTTATTATTAATGAAATTCGTAGTAACATTATTGAATATCAATAGTACTTATATAAGTTCATTTATTCACAGTTACTATGAGTAACAGAGAGGGAGAGGGGATGGGCAATAAAAATCATGGTAATCCACCAAAATTAGTAGCACTGTATTAACGACTGTCCGCAACGCAGGCTAGCAACAAGACACAGTTGAATAAAACCAATACAGCACAATGTACAATAGTATTTATAATAGTATATTATCAGAGAATCATCTATATTACAGAATTATTATTTTATAATTTCTATAACTAATAAATTCTTTGAATGATATAAATTATAAGCAATCGCATTACACTAAAACAATGCTTGTGGAATTGCCATTAAACGTAATTAGCTGTAATATATTATGTGTATGAAGCTGTAGATGGTTAAAGAAAATCATGGTTCACATGTAATTTGAATGAAATCTGTATATTATTATACAGAATAAGGCTTTAGTAAAATGATTATTATTTAGAGATCCGTGAATATGCACACATTTTTTTGACAAACCAACACTGTTATTTGGAAGAAATTATACAATTTAATTATTCTTGCTGTGATTTAGTTGTCTGAGACGGGTGGTTCAGTGGCTAGCATGATTCAGGTGACTGGCCATTAAAGGCAATTCTGAACACAAGTGGTGCATCGTGTTTTCTATTTTATAAAGTGAATAAACTGGGATGGTTTCTCAAGAGGAACTTTCTTCCCTACTATTCAAAACACAAGATAGAATAAGATAATATCAAATTCAAGATATAATAAATAAAGATAAATAATACTTTTCATCTTATCTTACCATCAACTCATCCATCATTGAACGGCGCCATTAGATCTAGAGCCTGAAACGGTCTGTTTTCTCAATAATGATGATTACAATTTGTTTTTATTATTCACGATTGGTCCCATATGATATGGGGCAATTAGTTACTACGAAGTCATTCACTATACAGACATGAAATATCAAAATCACAAGAATAAATTACTATACATAACATTTTCCGTCATAGCTAGTCACGTCACCTAGTCAGAAACTCTACGGAAAGTGTTCTTGCTGGTTCAAGTGAATAACTCTCGGTTTTACCAAGTCCAGTTAGCTTTTATCTGAATAATGGTGGATGGGATAGACAGCATGACTAACCATGCTGATAGTTATAACCAACTTTAAACTTACAGTTAGACCAACTCTTACGTTAGCAATTCCGGCATTCAGAAGGCTAAGACTGCATTTTACCAACCAACAATTGAGTATTATCATTATTGATCGAGATAAGAAAATAACATACTCAACAAGGGTGAAAGCATTCAATGTTATTTATAAGTTATATTGTAAAATATGTCATTTGTGTACCGATTTCCTCGAAAGAGGAATAGAGAAGTAAACATTACTACTACTACTACTACTACAATTCGCTATAATTGTTGGTTGATTAACTAATCATCACTTGGTTATCCAAATCTTGAAAGATTTGAAATTCCTGCAACTATATTACTATGAATGTAACTCTGGTTTTCATTTCAATGCGTCGTTAAACACGATAAAAAAATACATATTTTCAATATTTACATCAAATACTTGATAAAGTTGGTACAATATTATTTGTATTATTCGCCAATATTGAATGAATATGACATCTTGCGACATCAGTTGGTTGATTTATTCAGGAATCTTCAGAAGCTTCTCGCCGAAGTAGAGTTTAGTGAGGAGAGTATGCACATAGTGAGCAGTTTTACATATCTGTGGAAAAAACAGGAAACAAGCATTTGTTCAATCTATTTTTGAATTGTGATCTCACAGTATGTTTAGTTGTTCGCATTTTTTTCTTTTGGTGAAATTGTTAACATTTTCTTCCGTCAACTTCAATGTATCAATACAATAGAAAAGCGATCCAAGTTCAATTTATTATGAATGAAAATGTTCAGGAATTTATAGAGAAAATATAAAAAAAATAAAAATCACGGGAGAAGTAGTATTTTGAGACACTGTATGATTTGTGGGATGCCTATTTGAAAAAACAATACAAATTTCTCTCAAATGTTTTATATTCTGTTCTATATTGAGTCATTATTTCATCATTCTTCTTATTCTTCTTGTTCTCATTTTCATTACTATCATACTTTATGTTGAGAATGCATGGGAGTGGAAATATCAGTGTTTGTTGAACACATTTGAACGGTATGAGGTATCAGAATTACTATACGGGAGAAAAATGTATATCATTTTGAGACTATATAGGTCTAAGCTGAATTTATTCAACCATCATCGCATAATTTACAAATGTAGGCCTATACGAAGAATGAAAACATATTTTTCAGCTGTGTACATTTGATAATCATGCGATAAAAGGTCCGCAGTTCTTTCTAATATACCATTTTGAAAGTATTGGTAATATCTTCGATTTCTCCGTGCTATAATTGAATCGTTGAATACCAACAACAATAATTATAATTTTCCCGATTCGAATTCCATGCAATCTTAACGAATTATCGTGAAACAACGTGTCGCCAGGAAATTACCATACAGGAAAACATTTTGTGACAGTTAGGTCGATAACTGTCTCAAGACACTTCTTCATAACTGAATGAATCGGATGAACTACACCTAAATAACAGACCATTATTAATTCCTCGAAATGATTAACTTACGCTCTTGAACGATCTCCTTGACAGAGGTATTCCACCTGCTCTAATAAAGAGAGGTTTCTGTGCCCTGTCCATGATGATACGAATGGACCGTTTGAAACCCACTGACGCATTCAACCAGTCAGAGGCGTAGGCCGCTTCGCTGACGAGTAAACTCTTCGAAAATTGAAAAGAAAAAAATTAATTAAAAACTGAATATTATATGTCTATTATCACAAGAAAAACGAGTCATATGTGTTTCACGTTAATGGATTCCATCAGAGTAATCCCACCGATATAACACTTCTTCTTTGCCGCAGATAAAAGTATTCAGTTGCCGGAAGTCTAAATACTAACTCAGTTTAAAGCAACTTTGGTATCATATATTTATTTACTAGATTGACTTGGCAAATCATATTATGTTGTGGGTATCTCCCCCTAAAAATTATATGTGAGCCTTGACTAGACCATTGAAATATATATTTTATGATCAAAGATATTTATAGTAAGTGAGTACCTCAACCGTCACCTGATCCGAGCACCAACAGTACACGAACAGTTCCGAGACTATGCCCAGCATGCAGCCTCCAACCAACATGACTTTAGAGTCAGCGACTTCCGACTGGACACAACATAATCAAGTTAGACCACATTCAGTGCACGAACATGGGGCGCCTGAAGAGCATAAACCAGAATAAAGTCGACTCGGTTGTGTGACAAGGGTTTGGGTGTTCACCTCACCTGTACCCCAACCACATTTCACAATTATTCATTGAAATGTACCCCGAAATGCATGTAACACGGCCAAGTCGATTTTATTCCGGTATACGCTCTTCAGCGTCCCCACAGAAACATAGCACGTGATGATAAATGAAGATTTGTCGAAATAGCCAAATGCATAGTTCACGTCAGAATGATTGGGTAGTAAAAAATTGTCGTTGATATCCTCTTTTTGGTGATGCCTTTCTAACGGGATAAGATATCGAAATTCTATTACGGGGAAAACACAAATATTTTCAATACCTTCAAAACGGTATAAGAGACATCGCATCATTGTCAAACGTATAATCCTGAAACGTTTGTTTCAGCTGTAAACGTTTAACAAATATGCGATATGAATTCAATAGTTATAGCGTTCGTCATTTTGTCAAGATATTCGTAATATTCTGGTTACTCTCATGTTTTAATTTCGATATCTCATATCGTTCAAAACTTATCAAAATGTCAGTTATTTGGTGGAAAATTTCGTAAGGTATGAAGGTTCAATAGATTATTGGAAGAATAGTGGGAATGAAGCGATCGTGGCCATCATTGTAGGAATCATCAAGGCATCTTTTTAAGCTGAAAACACGAAAACCACATTGAAAATGGATGGTAGCGGGGATCAAACCGAGATCATCTCCCCTCATCTTCCGGGTCTCACGGTGCAAGCTTGTATCGAGATTTTGATATCTAATCAAGTGAAACCGTCACAAATTTATCATAAAAATGATTTTCTGCCATTTCAATTAACATTTCATCTTGACTTTGAATGTTTCATGTTGTAGAGAAATGTCTCCACGTCATAACAAAATAATCAATCATATAATAAGGATCTGAGTGACGGAATAAACGATATTATAAGTCGAATGACCGGTTCTCACAATTGTACTGATGTACATTCCTATTGCACCCAACATAGCGTTCAGAAACAGTTGTAATGTCAAAATATCTTTGAAAATTCTTCCGACATCTTTTGTTATCCTGCAACAATGGAACACCACATTAGAATATAAGTTGAATGAATTTAGCAAAGACCTCCTATTACAAAACCTTTTTCCTGTTTCTATCATTCTATTCGCACTGCACAGTGCACGTACTCCCTGTGAAGGTGAAAGATGGCGGGAATCGAACCAGATCCGATATGTCCCTCATCTCCCGGATCACACGACGCGAGCGCATTGGCAACGGAGCTTCATGTGCCGGTAACGTTTGTGCACCGGTGCAGTGTGAATAAAATAATGGATAAAATGTTTCACAGTGCGCCCTTGAACCTAATTCAATTCAATTCAAAAAAAAAAAAATAACATAGTGTAATAGTTTGTATTGTTATTCTCACCGTATTAGTATCTGGTGATGCTTGACACAGTTACCGATATCCCAATCCATCAAACGGTTAACTTTCAACAACTCTGTCTCTCTTACTAATGCATTACTCATTCTTCTCCTCCATCTTGATACGTTCACATCTCTCACTTCTACAGGTCTCGAATTATCCAATATTTCTCCAAAAACTTGTGATTCTTTGTCACATGCATTGGATTTCATCTGGTCAGTTGAATTTGATGAATGACCAGCTGTGTCTGTGATTCTTTGTGTGTATAACTGACCCAGGAGTAGTCGAAATTGATTCGATTTGTTGACTTTGTTCACCTTTTTCGATGAAAGTTTACGCATGTTTTCGATGTTATATCTGAAAATGATCGAGAATCAGAATAACTCGCCAACTACAGTAGTAACTAACAAATATACTATCCCCATCAAGATTTTCAATTCACACCTTGGGTGTATGTAGCTTCCACACACCAGTGTCGCATGTAGAGATCGAATGTAATCTGAGTCTAGAAAACCAATTCCTCAAACAAAACCTACAAATCTAATTATAATATCCTTTTTTCATGAAATGGTTGAAATTTGAAACAGAACTAATATAATAACCTAATATCTTGCACTTCATATTAGGGCCAAGAATGACCATGTAGGATGTCCGACGGGGTACTAAGAGGGTAATATATAACCACCTAAGTGATAATTGAAAATAATAATCAAATAATAATACTCAGATAATAATCGGAATCTTGCCCAGCTCATTTAACAGATTATTAAAAGCGTTCTGATGCTGCAGAGTTAACGAACAAAAAAATTGTCTGTTTAGCGGTAAAACTTTTCTATTTGCTGTAAATTTCTTAAATAGACAATAAATGGTAGCTCTTACAATAGAGCACAATGGAAGCATTGTCCCAAGAAATACCACACGAAATGAGAGAGGTTCGACTGAAGCACCATAGACTGTTTCGAGCCAAGAATTCTGTATATTAATTTCGAGAATGAATTGAAGGCATGTAAAAACTTTGTCCATCACAATGTATTTGAATGTTGGGTTTCGAAATGTAGAATGCAACCTCAAGTTTAACGCCTAACTCTGACACTAACACAAGAAATGTTTATCCTATTGAATGCTCATCAAGATTTCGATGTTGATCAGAAAATAATTGCTCAACTTGGCCTGACAAGTTTTCATTTTCAGCACATCGAGTTGGAAGGTTTTCTCGTGTTTTTCTCATTTCACATGGAACTTCGTTATTTCGCCTTACCTTAGAACACGGAACTGAAAGATGATTTGTATCAACAACATCACGAATGCCAAGTCAACTATATATAGCACGAAAAAGTCCGTAGATGACATTAGAGATAGAAATATTAACGATAATTCAAACATTGGTGTCTTGCTTTGATCGTAAGGATACCAGCGCCTGAAAACCAACAAAACGAAACAAATACAATTGCTTCATTTCAAGCATGGTGTAGTGATACCAAAATATTTCATCATAAAATAGAGAAGACTCGCGTCTTCGAATTGAAGTATTTCCGGGGTCAGAATCTGAGTCCTTGGCGCCATTTTGGCCTGTAGTATCGCGTGCATATCGAACTGAATAAAACAATAATGCTCAACAATGCTATACACGGCTCAGTAGAATTATTATGCTGAAGGTGGCATTTGATTTTCACGAAAATTTTAGATTGTGGAAGTCCAAAAATGTCACCGGTACCGTAATCACTCTTATCTACACCTAGTTCACAAGGGAATCTGCTAAATCGTGACAGGGGACCGTTGGCTCTGATTTGCCCGCAAGAAACCACAAATGTCCGCCATATTATCAGTATTGGAGTCGGTATACCTTCTTTTATATTATGATGCAATCTGTTGGTAGGCCTATATCACTACATCGTCGTGATCAAGTAACAAATGACTGATAAGTGTTACCAAAGTATCACAGGTGGAAATAACACAGAATGTTATTAGATATTATCAGCTCATGGATAATGATTCACGTTTCTTGCAACAATGATTGACTTCACTTGACATAAGCATAAAAAAAAATGCATGAATTCTCGATCAATATCTGGTTATGTTCAATTACCCTTTTGAAACATTTTGAATACATTTTCATCAACTTCTCTCCCAACGTTTCTCTATTTCTAATAATCATTTTCCACACTTTAGGCCGAGTGTCTTTCTACTTCATTATACTCTCATTCAAGTTCGTGAAGATGCAGTATCAATTCCCTTATCACTTCGATGATTCTCTTATAATAAATATAGCCCAATACACAAAAGTAATCTCCTCCATTATTTGAGCTTCAATATATAAACAAATAGGCGTATAATCCTTCTCACATGAACAAAACATTAGTTGAGAATATTGATTTTTAATCGATGCCCATCCCTAATTATTGAACATAGTTGCAAAACCCAGCACTTACGTGAACGGTATAACTCCTTTCATGTATCCCTCGACAAAGAGGGTGATACTACAAGACGTGATCAGTAAAACGGCATAATAGACTGAAATGAACATGACTGTCTTGTTCATATTGTTCTCTACTTTCTCTAGACGTTTTATATTGTGTTCATTTCCAATCAGCTTTGGTTCATTCAGTTGTTCCAACAATTGAATGATGGCACGAATTGAGTGTCTGTGATGGAAAAGTGAGCCGAACTTGACCGATACGACAAAGTACATTGAGATCATAATCGCGTGCTCAGAGATTTGTTGTGTGTCTTCCCGGGACAAATAAACGTTGTACGATTGCACGACTAAGGAGTAGATCGTACGAAGAAGCACGAATCGTGGAAACAGATAGCGTGCGTGGCTGATCAAGTTCTTCGAGTTATTTACTTCCCATAGTCCTGTAAGAATACATCAAACCGGATCAGAATATATTGTCCTGATTGTTTCGCTTGTGAACTTATCCCACTCTGATGTATACATTTTATGTATTTTTGTGATATTGTAATTTTTGCTACTCGCTCAATTTGTATACTTTTCTGTGTGTATTATTAATTTATTATTAATTTTTTTACTGTTTTAATTTGTATTATTATTCAGGTGGTGAGACACATGTTGTGACGTGACTTCCGCTCCATTCTCAACACCTGTATACAGTACTTCCCACGGTATGAAATCCTAATAAATAAAATATGAATGAAATATAGAGTTATTTATTCATGTTATTACCACAGCCAAGTCCGCATAAAGCTTTGTAGATAAGCTATGTAAATTTTGTTCATCTGTTTTTTTTTCATAACTCTTGTTTTTTTGAAAAAAAAAAATCTCGTCTTGATAAGGTTTTGACGATTTCATATAAATGTACCAATGTGATGTTATCTCATCCCAATACAGTATTTATACTCTGGTCTGATAATGATATCGAAGCTTTATATTGTAAGAAACAATCTTATGAGAAAATAGGAACATTATTTGTATTATTGAAAATAAGAATATATGGTAGAAGATTGAGTGGAGGGGTTGGATTCGAGAGCAGTTGTACATACGGACGACATATCAATATGGAGGGACAATATAGACAAAATACAGAGAAGAGAGAATGAATGGAATGAAGTTACTGGAGAATATTTTGAGTGAAATTATTCTAGAATAAATATACAATTATTATTATTAGTAACTTGGTAATAATATCATTATTATTACTATCAACATTATAAAAAAATTATGTAAACATATATATATTTTGTCATTCAGCTGTTTTTATTCTTATCTCACGTAGCTTCCCAGATGTTTATTTCAAATGACTTTAATATGTCTTAACAGTGTGTAGACCCACAGACAAGTCAACACATATGACTTCGTGGGTCTACGTCATTATTATAATGTACCACTATAACATGTCAATAAAACGTCTCCAAAAAAATCATCAACATTATCAATATTATTATCTTTAATGAATTCGTGGGTCTGAAAAATTGTATAACTTCTCTATATATGAAGATTGAAGAGTATTCAAAAGATATGAAAAAAAATCATCAGTATCATTATTATCATTATTATTATTGTCATTATCTTAGAGATTGAAGGAAAAGATCAATACAATCAGAATTGAGCTTCTGATTCTGAAAATTATTCGTAAATATTCAGAATGTAGCCAAAGTTGACTGTTTCTAAGATACGAAGTGAAATGCAAATGACGGGTATGAATTAACATGGGTGGAGGTGCCGTGCTGTGGCTGGGGTACATGATGTATTATAATGCTCAGTCAAAACAATAACTTTTCTTTCGTAAACTTCATTTTTCATTTCAACTTGGCCACATGATCATTTTGAGTTGTCATAATTTCATTCATTTCACATAAATACAGGCTATAACATTGGGCCTACAATAAATAATTTATTGTGAAGTTCGTAATAAATTGAGCGAATGAAAAAATATACAATTCATTGTCATCATCATCATCAAATTTGTGAAAAATCAAAAACAGTGTAAATTGGAACGAGACATCAACGCACAGTGACATTGAAACATTGCGATATTATTGTGCAATAGAAACTGTCATCAAAAATAGATCATTGAATCTGAGAATGGATAAATTTTAATCTCAAAAGATGTACAATTTTAATGAATACAAGCACCGTACTAACATTTGCTTTTTTTCGCCTCAGTTCAGGTTCATATCTTGTTTATTCTTGTCATAGTGAAATTGATCTACTTTCAATTACATTTCTTAGCTTCATTGTGTGTTCTATTGTGTCCGAGTGGCAACTGTCTGAACGACAGAGTATTTCATCACTCCTCATAACTATACTCTATCTACTAAATGCCTCCAACGTCTATGCTCCACTCTTTTCAATAACCTACCAGCCTCAATAAAGTCCTCCCCCTCAATTAGTTCTTTCAAATCATCACTTAATAAATTCCTCAGTACCAACCCCTACTATAATATTAATGAATACCTCACGTTCCCATAGAATTTAATTATTGAACTACCTATTTTATATTTTACCTAAGTTCCTATTTTATATAATATTGAAGTATCTATTAAGCCTATATTTGTATCATGTACACATCAAAGGTGAAATAAAATGAAATGAAATAATACATTATTGTATTCATTGTATTCAGTTGTGCATAATTATTGTTTTGTCTCAACGTACCGAAATGTGTTAGAAGTCTGACGAGAATGTTCAAACAGTTTCTTCGCTCAGGATCCACCTCTTTCTTCTCAGCATCAACGCTTGGTATTTCAACAATAACAGAGGCCTCCATATCCATCATCACAATATTGATTTATTATTAAGATGAATCAATTATGATATTTTCATTTCTATAACGGTGCTCGAAGAGCCCACCAACAGCTAGGTTATACGGGGATACGAGTGAGTGGGTGATACTGAAACGATGAAGTGGAAATAGGAGGCAGGACAAACAAGTGCCAAAATAGCGGTACTTGTACCCAGGACCGACTTGCTTCAGATTTGAAAACGTTGTCTCAACTGGCGAAGAGGTTTCGTTACTATAGCCACTTATATCAAGATTCGGAATAGAAAATGTGTTCCAACGAGGACAATAGCTATATAAGATGGTTATAAGATGGCTATATAAGCACGCATCTTGGACTTCTCCCATGTTGCCCCAGCTGACAATCATCTCCAGTGCTAAGAAACTTTCTGATGCCATCTAGATACGCCATCGACACCACCTAGATCGCCTATTTAAGCTAGCCACAGGCTCTACAGGGCTCCGATGGCCTGAGCATTCGATGTAAAATTGAAAAAAGCCGCCAAGATTGCCTACAAATTAGCTAAATGCCTGAGTAGTCGATTTTGGTGGCTTATGTGATCGGTTTCATAGATCCAGAACCTCGTTTAGCTCAGTTGCGTATCCATCGTAGATGGCTATTGTCCTAGGTTTCTAGCAGGTGATCAGAAGGAGGTGATCACATCAAGATGGCTCTTTGTATCCAAAATGCAATCAATCATCATGATAATCATCATATTGGATCAGTCTGGCTGTTGAAAATTGGACCCACACGTTTAATTATATTGTGCAACGTATAACATATTTTCAGATGATTTGTAGATATATCAATATTTTCTGATATTGTCATGGCAAGAAGAAGAAAAAGTTGACATTTGTATAGGGTTGAAAAACAGATTTTTCCCTATAATAAGTATCGCATCAGGCACCTTGTGCAAGTTAATGCAACTTGATACCACATATTGATGTAGTTAAGTACACTCCCAAAAGTGTTTTTCAATTACTTCTTGTATATTATTTTGTTTGACCTCAACTTATCTGTGTGTTACGTAATGCATGGTTTCATCCAGGTTGTTGTGATAAGTGAAGCCAAATGTCCCCCAGGTTCAGCTTCCCAAACACACCGTCAGTAGAATTTTCTTTGCCACTTTTCTAGTCGCTATGGTAACGTGAAGAACATGCTATCTATATATTGGGAGAAGTAGCGTCCGAATACGCATTCCGATATCAAGAGTTAGTTCAGTAATTACTGAGAGTTGATTATTGGTGATTTCTGACGGTAACCAAAGTCATCGTGCTTGATGGTAACCCAAACTTCATAAAGCACTATCATTTAGATATTTGTTGCGGTAACTGATATATATGTTCTTCCATTGTGAAAAGAGCGCTCTACTCAGTCGGTGAATTACTGAGATTTGATTATTGGTGAATTCTGACGGTCACCATAGTCATCGTGCTTGATGGTAACACAAACTTTATGATATACTATCATTTATATATTTGTTGCCTTAACTAATAGATATGTTCTTCCATTGTGTCGTGGACAGAGCGCTCTACTCAGTCGGCGAATGGAGAAGCCACTGATATTCTATCGACCAACAGTTAAAATAGAAAAGCTCGTTTCATGAGACATAATTAAAGTCTGAAAATTTATATCACATAGATTACATAATATAGAAAACATACGTACAATACAAACGTTTAAAATAAATAAAGTACAGTCCCGTTCTTGCTTGGTAGTTTGATGCCGTCAACTCCATTATAGGCCTTCATTTACCTGTGTTATTATGTTCAAAAAGTTTTCATTTGTTGGGAAATAATAGGTTGGAAAGTTTGATCTCGTTGCGTGTGGTTCGTGGTTTAGTGACAGAATTTTATGACAGAAAGAATATATTTCATACAAAACTAATTTGTTTGACAAACATGAGTTGGGATAGCTAAAATGTTGATATGTAGACTTGGAATTGTTTCGTATAATTATGTATTTTTGATGAAACTAGGAAAACGCAGCATAAGTATTGTGAGATCAGCGAGATATTGACACAAAATGTATACAAAAGCTGAACACATTACATTGATTTTGAAGCTATTTGATGATTGACGTGAAGATTTCTTATTTCATGAATTTTCTTTCCGAATTTTGGGGTTGCTTTCTGAGAAAAAAATCGAGTTTGTATGTTCAAACGGTTATATTCGTCTTCTATATAATTAACCACTCTACACTTATTCTACGAATCACATATTCAAGCAGCCATAGAGTTTAATTCATCAGTTTTGCTAAACGTCTGTTCAATATGGAAACTTGGAATTGAAAAGTATGGAGATCAAAATATAATTTAATGTAACAAATAAAAACGTAACCTAGTTGAAAAACTGGGGAAAATTATTTTCAAGTCGGATCAATTCCACTACAAAATGTATAGAAACAAAGTTATTGAAACTATGAATTATTCTGAAAATATATCATACAAACATTTCTGATGGATTAGAGAGGACTTGAGGGAAACTGTAGAACAAAATCATAAAATATGTAGAAGTAAAAAAGAGTTTGAAGACGAAGATATCTCCACTCACTTGGACATACATTTTTCTGGAGGAGAATAGCCAATCAGTTCGGGAATAACTTCATAAACGATATGAAACATATTCAACAATAATCTAATATGACATCCACATCAGTAAATAACATATCAGGAATAAAATCTATGTGTATGGCACTTGCTAGTTCTGAAATTATGAGTGATACATTTGTAGCATGAGTGGTTCCAAGCAAGCAAGCAGCCAGGTTTGGACGCCCTCAGGTATATATCGATCTTCAACTTTGGAATAACTAGGAAAACGCAGTACAAGGCTCAAGCGGATGTTAATAATGGCAATGTAAAAATATGTATTCTCATTTTGATATTACTATCATACAAATTTTCATAGCAATTAACAAGTTGAGTGATCCATTATCCCATCATAATCCATAAGTTATCAACTACGTAGATCTACTTTATCTTGTCGTCACCACTTTTTTGGTGGAAGCCGAAATCATCGAAACTTTCACTTCAACCTCTCAGCTATATCAAGTTTTGTCCCAAGTAAAGTTTTGTTATGATGGTATAACTGTAGTGGGCTGCCTTGATTATCTAAAAATCAAGAAACAATATCATTAGTCAATTATATTATAATCATTGGTCATCAAACAATTTGTCCATGAAATATTTCAGAATACACGAACCGTTTTAAATGTGTTTCTGCATAACGGTATTCCTGCTGCTTTTATGTACAGTGGCTTCTGTGCTCTGTCCATCATGATCCGAACAGACCTTTTGAAACCTTCAGACGCGTCCACCCAGTCAGAAGCGTACGCTGCGTCATCGATGCGTAGGCTCTGAAAAGTCAAGATGTCTTGTATTATATTATGTGAGACAGTAGAATGGTCAGTGATGGATGTATTCGTAAGGAAAATAGAACGCATGCGGTCCGAAATGATGAAGAATATAGAACAATCTTGTAACAAATTCGCGTGCACTGTGCACTCCAACTCTCTCGTCCCCAACAAACAGCTCCGCGCCGTTTTTTTTGCGTTGATGCAATTTCTTCGCTGTGAATGCACCTCACTACCCTGACACCAACGGACATTACATCTGTAACATCCATCTGTACCATTACACGCACACATTAATATCATTGGAAGATGCCCCTCGTTAGCTCAGATGGTAATAGCAAGTGTGTATCAAGCATACGGTCCGGGGCTCGATTCACCGAAGAGGCAGTGTTTTTCAGTGATAATCATATCCTTCCATCACGTGCTGTACTTTTCAATAGGAAGTCATGCACTCATATATATATATATATATATATATATATATATATATATATATATATATATATATATATATATATATATATATTTATAAATATATATATATAAGGCACCATAATACAACCATATCTCTGCAGCCTAGTCACGCCTAGTTGACCCGAAGCCCGAACCGAGTGCAAGTCTGTAAACGGGAATGCTTATTCAGTCATTACCTCAACAGTGACTTCGTTGCCAATCAAACAGAATAAGAGTAATTCTGCGTAGCCACCGATCACGCAGATACACATCAATATTGCCTTGGTGTCGATATTCTTCGCCTGAAAACCAGAAACAACATCTTATATCACGAGTATTACAGCGTCAAATCGACGTCTTAACACCACCATGGACAGAAGATATACTCAAGACGTCCCATGTGAGTCACTTGACGAGAATGAAAAATCGTTCATTATCACCCAAAGTTACGTCGTTCGTCGCTCTCATTCTTAGAGCGCTGCTATCAGTCAAGTTGGAGACTTTGCACACAGCCAGGCAAGCATTCATCTTACCGTCGACTGAGGCACAATTGCCGGAACGATTTTCAGCACTCTTAGCGATGAACGATCGTACTACAGGGTGAGGGGTGTGGGGATGGTATGGACAAATAAGTGGGCTTAAGGGTCGGGATGAATCTTAATTTAACGTTGGGTTAACTATCTTTGTTGATCTTCAGTCTGACGCAACCATGTTCTTAGACTTCCTGCGTTGACGGATTTACACACAAAAAAACTATCGTCTGTGGTCAACATATTATTCGGAGTGGAAAATCAACTTGTTTCATATTGCCTACTATAAAGAATGATTTTCCATTATGACTTTCAGTAAAACTTGGATAGTGTTATCTCTTTCCGTTCGGCAGATATGAAAATTCAAAATGTCAGTTAGAGACGATTCTGAGAATAGCTCATGGAGAGTAGCCATGGTCATTCATTCACCGAGCTCGTGTCACTTCACATGCATTACTGCCGTACTCATGGAGAATTCAAAGTCCCAGAAAAATATGTATATGTACTTCTAGTTTGGTTCAAACATCAATACCAAATGGTCATATATTGTCGTTCCTGGCTTATATTCATGGAACCGCGCCTTCGCAATTGCATAAATAGAAATTTAGATGAGATTAAAAAAATATCGATCTTAATGATAATTGGTTATACAATAGTAACTGATATATGGTTTATACTCTTAACCTTGTACAAGGATCCATATTGGATATATCTTCCATTCTGATATTGATTCTACAACTCACTAGAGTGATTAGGTAAACCCCGACCAGTCCCAGCATCACATTGAAAAGAACCTGAACTGAAAGCATCGTTTGGAAAATGGATTGCACGTCCGCAGTTAACCTGGAAGAGGAAAAATCATTGGTATATCAAAAACACGGAGACTGTGATTCTGTTATTATATCACGCTATCATGGTTGTTAGCTCTTTCAATAAACATCAAACGAATTGAAAAAAATATACGTATATATATATATATATATATATATATATATATATATTTAAGTTTTCATTGAAACACTGTCAACAATATGGTTGCCACTTGGACACAGTATAACATACAACAAATGATCAATTATAAGAAATTTAAACACAGTCATAATGATAATAATATTATCGTAGAGTAAAATTATCGATATTCGTAGGAATAATTACAAAATAATTCATACACTAAAGAGAAATAATCTGAAGCACGATGAAATTATAGGAAAAAGAAATCAATGAAACAGCTGTCACACTCTTGAGTATAGAAGCAACTATTTTATAGATATAATATTAGGACCTTAGCTGTTGACCATAAAGGTGATTTCTAAGGATGGCAATTGAAGTACACTACTGTGTACTAGTCCGTCAAGAAACAACGTGAATTTTGTGTAAATACAAAAGACAATGTGTGATTGATTAATGATTATACGCACTGTATGATTACTTGATGGTGAGCTCCACACGATGCAAACCGACGTTCCAGAATTCGGTTGAACTGCTGACGTTTATCTTCGCTGGAAACGTGATGTTGACTCACATCTTTCACTATTCGAGTATTCTTATTCACTCTTCCGTGTCCTGCTCGTTCCATTAAGACACCGCTTTCTAAATCCCCATTCCTCAACTGATTCGGTACGATTGTTGGAATTGTAAAGCGGACACGAGGGTATTTTTTGTAGTCTGGTTCGGGGTTGTTTGTATTATTTTGTTTCCGGTTTGGATTTTTGTCCAGGTTGTATTTGTATTGATTTCTTTTTATCTCAATTTTTTGGACATACTCGACATTGTACCTGAAATGATATGGTTTTCATAATTTGTGGTGATTTCAATTATTTGATTGTAGATTTTATTCAACATAACTTCCTGGAAAACTTTTGGTGGCTTTCGAATATGTTCGATTTGGGCACCACAAGTACGACCTTATCAGTCCAAAAGAAAAATTAGTTATAGATTTTATCTAACTCATTGAACGAGATGTAAAAAAACAAAACACAAACACCATGCTGAACGGAGAACAATTCAACACACGATAATATGTCAACACATTCAGGACAATGCCATCCATAGCAGTCTAGTAGCTAGTGTTCGTAATCGAATTAAAAAATATGCTTACCTCAACAGTTTCAACTGCCACAAGATGTGGATTGCAATGAAACTGAACGTCATGTCGCAAATACCTATCGACATGAAGTCAATGATCGACACTGCGCCGACGTAAGCGAGAGATATTTCAAACATTGGTGTTTTGGTCGCATCATACGGATACCATCGCCTGTTAACAACAAATAACTTGTTAGGTTCCGGTATAAGAAATGTTTCCCATTAGCATCATTCGTCTATCGTCCGTTTGTTCGTACTCCCAAATAACCTGCTTTTGGTGAGGTCGTCAGGCAAACAATAACCTTGTAGGTTAGTGTTTTTCGAATCAAACGTAATTCATCATCTAGAGATGTATTTAAGGGATGAGTTGATCGGCCGGTCTCTTATGGTATTTCAACACTTCCCATTTCACCAACATTGAATACATGTTTCTATTCCAAGACCTACAGCTTGCGACTCATATAAAAGTGATACCTAGAAATAGATAAGTTCACAAATGAACTAAAACTTACTTTTATGTCGGCTTAATTGTATGCACCAGGTCTCAGATATGCCAATATTCGAGTATGTTCGAATAGTTTCAAATTCTACACTAGGTGGAATGACTGTGAGTTCAAGAAGAGTACTAATGAAATGAAACCGTTACGAAAAAGACTTTTAGCACCATAGAAGACCGGCCTACAGTACATTATTAATCACCCATATAGTATCCGATTGAACTTACGAGAAAGGAATGATATGTTTCAAATACGCCTCAAAACATACAATGGTAACGACCATCGTTGCACCCGCCACGTACATAGGTGCGAGATATTTCGCCACAACGTGACAAAAAAATGTCACTTTCCTAATCAGTTTCTGATTGTGTGCGTTATCATTCAGCCGAGGATCATGCAGCCTCTCCAGGGTGTCCATGAGTCGAGTTATCCGCACACGGTTGAAGTAGACGGTGCCGTATTTGGTGAGCGTCATCCCGTAGAAGGTGATGGCCATAACGTGTTCTGAGATTTTCTCCGCGTCTTTCCTTGCCAGGTAAATGTTGAAGTGTTGGACTATTATAGAGTAAGCCATACGAAAGAATATCACGCGAGGAAGCACGTTACTCACTTGGATGAGAAGGCTGGGAATTTGTTTCTTTCCGTGCCATAATCCTGAAATTGATACGTGTTGTTTATTATTACTGATTATTTATTATTGATACCTACTGATCATATATTTCTTCACTCTTCCAAATATCTCAGCTGTTCATGGGGTCGTTGAGCTTTACATAATCTCTTTTCAATCATTCGAGCTGTGGGTCTAAACAAATTCATGGTTCGCTTATTTATGGTGCACTTGACAACGTTCATGAGGTTGTCCACAAAAGCAATATTACCGGCCCAAAGTTAATAGTTGGTTATCTACCTGAGGTAAACTTTTATTTCACCTTTTCCCATCCCATGAACAATTATAACATATTAAAAAATACTCTGACTTTTAGGAAAGAAATGATTAGGGGGCCCACATGTATATGGTATCATGATTATGAAGAAAGTCAACTTAATTACCTTATTTTGTTCCCACAAAATCGAATAAATGAGTAAAATAAATCATGAAAAGGAAGCAACTAATATGTCCGGTCTCACACACAAAAATACATCTTCTAGTCGATTGGGCCCATTCGTAGGAGCTCATTGATGTACGTATTAGAATGAGAAAAGATTACGAGATGTATAACATGCATTCTGTAGTTGTCATCAAAAATTATATCGAGAAATCGCAAGGTTCGACTTCTATTGCAGTCATGATTTGCTTCCCTTGCTGCGTCAATCATTAATATAATATGATCCCACTTTCTCTCATTGCAATTGAATAAATACATACCAGAATGAGCATAAGTGATTTGTAACGACCATTTGAAGATGATCGAAATTCCAATGTTTGTCCATTAAGTGACGACTTTTCATTTATTTCCTAGATACTGCTGGAAATTCACGTTTTCATTTAATGATAACCTAGTCTTCGTGATTCACTTTAATCTAGATATTTGCAGTGCTTTCCATATTAAGTCGCTTGAGACAGCTGCAGATTCACTACTAGTGGTGAACTGAGCAACTTATTGAAAATAGTACAAAAGAAGCGCTCAAATTGTAACAATAACTTGTTATTAATGTCTCATTGTTGGTAGTGAATTTTGATTACATTTCGACGGACATATTAAATTTGAGAGCATATTCTGTTACTACTTCTGCCGGTACCTAGCCAATATTGTTAGATTAGTGCCTACTTACCAAAAGACATCAATATTTTCACCCACAAATCGAGACAACGTCGCTCTTCAAATTCACGAACTTTTGACATTTTCCAATAGAATAAACCTACTGAGATCATCCAACTATTCAAATCTCCATATCTAGAGAGAAGAATCTCAATTTTTGTATCCGCTTCAATTTTCTGGAATTTGTATACATAATTAAAACAGTGAAAATGATCCGCATGAAGATGAACATGAATTGATAAATTGTGATGGAATAAAGCTAGGTTCCCATGACGATTTTCTCACGTGACGTCCGTCAAAACATCGGACGGCATCGTTGGTATTAATTATATCATGTTCCCATACTGTTTTTCTCCCGTCACGTGAGGATGCGTTCTATCGGCAAAAACTAGAACTTCGGGATAGAAACTCGTCATTAAACATGAATAATTGTGTTTAACCTCAAAATACAAAACAGCGTGTGATTTTGCGCGCGATTATAAAACAGTAATATCGAAATAAAACGGTAATGTGACGATGCGATCCTACATTCGATTGTTGGTACTGGACACGACTTCCGTAAATCGTCCCGTGCCGTGCCGGCCGACGTCAAAAGTTGAAGTTGGCTCTACATGGACGGGGAAAAATCGTTGCCTCCCACCGTTGCTTTTTCTTGCGCGTGATTGAATGAACGTTGACGTCGATCGAAGTTTTGACGGACGAGACGTGAAAAAAACGTCATTGGACCGAACCTAGCTTGAGCCGGGTTTTATAGTAGCTTGTTCAAAAATTATTCAATTGTTGAGTTGTGATATTCAGTGGTCACCTGCTTTACTTTATGAACTAATCGGTTGATATGTCTGATGTGATCTTTGATGGAATGTTGATATCCAGGGTTTACTCTACCATTAGAAGAAAACTGAAATTAAACTGGTGAATTGAATACGCACAGAAAAAATCCGTTTCAATCAGGTGGAGTATTCAAGCACGCTCGTTCTTATTCTAATCATCTAACTGCCCGACTCGACAAATCATTATTGTTTATACTTTATCCTGAATGGATTTCCTACGAAAAAATTGACATTTTCAGTAATATAAAATATACTATCCAAATATAGTGAAAAGTGAATAAAGTATTGTAAAAAAGAGGTCAATCACTGTTATTCAACATTTTGAATTAGAATTTCTTTGTATCAAAAAATTAAATAATATAGCAATATACAGTCACCGTATGATCGGAACTATTGACTGCTTCGGTGTGGGTTTTCACGAACACTGATCCTTGTGTGCGGCCAATTATAGCACAAAGTACATTTCAATTTCATTTTGAATTTTTAAACAACTTACTGAAACTTTATGTTATAACATCACCATTACGTTTCGTTACGTACAACTTTCAATGCAATATATGTTATATTGACGTAGGCTCCCACATATTACTGCAACATGCAATCAATAAATGTACTATTATGTTGATAACGGAAATAGAAGGTTCCGAGTAATTGTCTTCTCTATACTACACCACTAGGACACGGGTAGTTGAAGCCTTCATCTCTTTTGGATACAGAAGTATAAGCCTATATTTGATTGTATCGCCTTTTATTTTAATAAACTTTGTTTGGCAATTCACTTTGACCCCTCAGTTGGCAGCATTTGAACCTATTTGCACACACACATATATATATATATATATATATATATATATCTAACCGTAGTTAGATCGAACGAAAGAACCGTAGTTAGATCGAACGAAAGAACCGTAGTTATATCGAACGAAAGAACCGTAGTTATATCGAACGAAAAAAACCGTATTTATATCAAACCTAAACAATTTTACTTGAGTCAAATTTATCGGTCATCATCACAGCAAATGGCACCTAACCTGTTCGTATCATGTGATGACTCTCACACTTTTCCATATTCTGTTCAATTATCAATTCATTTATTATGCTGAAATAAATTCCAAATATTGTAGAAAGCGAATTGGGCTAGATATTTTCGCACCACTTCTTGTCACGATGTAGGGAAAGTGCATACACCTAATTTTCTCACTACGTTTGAAACATCATTTCAGTGTTGTACGACGTTGAAACTAGAGGATATACATTGAGGCTTGTTCTATCAATCAATAACAGCGTGTTCTGTAAGTTATTTATTAAACTTGATGGCATGTTTATTCTGAGGGTCAGGGGCACGAGGTCTCAACAGGCAAAGTCATACTATAAGTGATAGCTTTGATACTATCATCTTTTTTAAATTCAGTATTCGTGTCCGAATCAATTGTAGGAATTGTCTGTTGTTCACTATTCGTGAGTGAGTGATCCAGATTGATGATTAATAACAAATTCAAATTACAACGTAGAATGAAAAATATTAGATATTTGGATTTTGAAAGGATCAACTTTCAATGAGATATGAGAGACAACGATAAACGAAGAAATATACGTTCTGATTATTTACATGTTTAAAAATTAGGTCAAAATCGGAATAGAATACTCTTTTTATCCATCAACGCGGGAACACATAACGCGTTCTCCTAGTATAATTTATAACGTCCATTGTGGTGGTAAGATAACGACTGAGTTCAATTAGTTCTCGTCAGGTCTCAAACTTGATAATGCCAAAAAAGTTTAAATTTGGGACGGCTAGACCTAGCACGATTTTCATAGTGGTTCATTGGGTGGGAGTCCAGAATCATTGAAAGTAAGCTGCAATCGATTCTGATTGAGTAAGTCAAATGATTTGAGAATTTTTATATCAAACATCGAAAAGAAAAAAAAACATTCACAGCATTATTATATGTGTGTTGAATTCACCATTTTCTGCGTTGTAATGTTCTCAAGTCGATTCCACACTGTTTCATTCAATACAGTCTCAATTATGTAAATTATTCGAAATGATCTTTTCAATCAAATTGACTTTTTCTAAATATCAACGTAGACCTATAGTGAATATTTGAAAATCAACTAACAATATGTTCTTACTCCAGTTGTGTTCCTCAAGTCGTCAAATCAGTTCGCTTCGTCATTTTCCATCGGATTAAAATTGAAAATTTACCTTCTCATCATGCTAACAGTCTATATTAATTTCAATCTGTTATTAATTTTTTCATTCTAGAATCTCATACCACGTTGCACTAGCTCTTATAAGTGATCTCGTATCTGTATCATCGTAGCTTATCAATATACCATATTTAATAATATATAGGTAATTGAAATTCGTATCATGTTATTTACTATAGTGATTTTATTAAATATGAACTACAATGGCTCCATGTGATCTAGAAGGTGAGGAAAATATCGGATCTCGTTTGATACCCACTACAGTTTATCTTTATAGGGTTTTATCGTGGTTTCCCTATGTATTCTGGGCTAATTCTGGGATGGTTGCAACAATGTAGGCCACGATCGCTACCTTCCCAATAACATTCATCATCCCATAATCTCAGCAATATCTTAGTTGTCATCACAGTGCGTCGTTAAACCCAACATAAAAAATAAATGAAAATTGGTAACTTCAATTAGGTAAATTCCACTCTTGTCTATATTCATGAATTTGTCAATTGAAGATACAACAGTGATTTTATTCAGTGATCATTCATGCCAGTCTCAACGTACACGAAGGAAACCCTATAGGCATATACCCTTATTTCGAACCCTTGGCTGGTTGAATTGGATACAATTAAGAGATAATCAGATTAATTTTCTTTTTAATATTATTATTATTCATAATACATTTTCATCAAGTCAAATCAAAAGTAGCAAACAGTCGAGTGGAGTCCACATAATGATACGTATCACAAAAAACAGCAAATTATAAATAAATGGATTTCTAAATAAATATTCACATGGAAATAAACTATATTATATTGTGATATTTCACTGTATAAGTTAGCATCGAGTTCTTATAATAAATGTCATTCAATTTAACAATAATTTATTAAAAAACAATATAATATGTGGGCTAATTTGCGAGTTGTAAACCCCTCGATTCGGCCCAAAATCTGGGTCTATATTTCATTATTAAATAAATAAATTACAGGTTTATGTAAGGTTCAACGATTGAATTGTTTAATGATAAAATGATTTTGATGAAACGAGTTAGTTGAACAATTGCTTAAATAATCACAATTTGCTTTCCATTTTGGACGTGGGTCAGCACAATCAATCTATAAGTTTTTCCTTTGAACATATTCCTATTGCGTAGACCCTATAGTCTCATTATATATTGATAGATTGATACACTTGAAAATGTAGTTGACAATATTCAATACGTGATGCTTATATTCAATAAATATGAAATTATCAAAAAATTTGTCGAGTTCTAGACCCTTATCGTGACTGCCACTTGGTATAATGTCCCAGGCTAGGTCCAAGAGACCAAGAATTCTGATTGGATAATATTCTCTGGAAGAACTGATAACCATGACAATTCAAGATAATAACAGAGTCGCGGACTCTTAGAATGCAAAAGTGTGACCTATTTTCACTTTTTAGCTCTTCTCTAGAGAAGTGCTAGGGTTTTGTGCTGACCACAATGGAAACCAAACACAAATAATGGACATGTTTCCATGGTACTATGTAACTTGGCTCTACTAATGAATAGAAGCCGATCAAATCCTTAGTAACCAGGACTAAGACTTTATTTTGAAAGCTATCGCGGTAAGGGTCCCGTATTCTAAAATAAATACCACTATATTCTCAATCTTCAGAATACAAATTTCGTACGTGAAATAATGACTTTAGATAATGCATTATAGATTTTATATAACAAAAACATCATTAATTTATCAGCGATTCTAAAATTCATTGAACTATTTTCATCAGAAGTATAGACAGTCATTCGGTAACTTTCCGAACATTTATCAGATAATTTTCCTAACAAAACCGGAAATTGGTAACTGTTCGTCAATCAGTATTAACGAATGGAAATGATAATTGCTGGTCGCAGCTCGTTCATGAATAACCACTAAATGAATAATACAACAACTGAAATCAACTCGAGTTGTGTGTTGGAGGATGTTGCAGGATGTTGCAGATTGTTGCAGCTTTACATGCGCGCCCATTGCGGTCGCAGGGCGCTCTGTAAGTTTCGTTTACGGCCCATGTTGCATATCTTGAAGTGACATAACGACATATCTGAAATAGATGAAGAAAGACCACAATTAGTTGATTAAAAATTGAAAGTTAAAATAATCATCAATGTTTGATGACACTGAATGCATTAGGTTTATATTTCAATTCGAAAAAGGCCACTCTTAGAAACTAAGTGACGATGTCTCAGTGAAAGACTGTTCTGAAAGTAGACTGTAAAAGTCTTGATGATACTGAATGCATTAATTTGATTTTAAAAAATGCCACTCTCAGAAACTATAGGTGGTAATTTTTTCCAAGTGTTGTTCTCCAATGAAAGACTGTTCCAAGAGTACTCTGTAAAAGCCAAGAATTAATGCACCAAAATTAATTTTGATCAAAATTTTGCCAGAACCATATTTTGTCGATTCCATAAAATGTACTCACAGCTTCCTCTTTTGCCAACCGGTACTTGAGGGTCCTGTTCCATCTGGTAAGCGCTAACATCTTCCGAAACTCCGCGACTCTCTTCTTCGTTCACCTCATCTGGCTGTTGCTCTTGCAGTTGCTGCTGTTTCTGTATGTACCTCTCGAGCTGTTGTTGAAAGTCTTGCTGTTTCTGTTGCTGTTCGTGTTGTCTACGTTGCAGCGCCGTCCGTTTCATTAGATCCATTAACATGGTCGACATTTCCCGGCTACTGCGCATGTCTAGCGTCTGAACAAACAAATACAAACAAACGATTATTTCACTCTCTTGTTTTCGGCCGGTGTGATTGTTGTGTAGAAAATAGGACAATTCAGTGTCACTATCGTTCAAGTTCCGTTTCATTCATGGGAGAACGTAGTACATGAAAAATTATTCTCTTCGAATTTGAGTATGATCAAATTAACAGAAAATGAATAGGCCTATACTTGAACTCATCTACCTATGTGATTTAGTTTTGTAATAAGGAAGCTAATTCATTCATAGTACAGCTCAATATATCCCATGATATATTGATTGTTTTGAATAATTCTGGGAATATATTAGGCTACAATTTGCATCTTCAAAATACGATCAGGTAACATTAGGAACATTGATTGTATATAAAATGTATCTCTACCAATAGGTATTGTCTTCTTACTCTTTTCCTGATTCACCTCCAAAGTGTAAATTGTGACAGAAAGGTATTATAACTCTTCTTCGCGTGAAAAGGGAATTTGGTGAAACAGGTAAATACAATGAATACCCTGCTCCCGGTAGCTTAGTTAACTAAGACACCACCACTGATTTTGAAACTGTTGTCACTGTTGGGCGAGGATTCCCGCATTGGGCAAATTTTTCTTATGTAAATACCCCTCTCCTCATCATCACGTTATAATTTCATCATGATGTGCTCATTCCTACCCCATGTTTTTGGTCGAGACGTTAAGCAAAGATCAATCAATGGATGATATAACTATAGTTCTACAAGAGTTATATTATGACTAAAAATAGAACTCAACTCAAACTCAGTTCTTTTCCTCAAGTTATTACCTGATCATAGTTATTCTCCATCTCTGGATCTTGTTCCTGTTCTAATTGTTGCTGTGGTGATTGCAGCATCACCGACGGGCCGGGTCTCAGCGCCTGCGTACTACGGCAGCTCACTTGCTGGGCGGTTACTATTAGCACCACCATTAGCGCTGCTAGTGACATGCCTGAAAACGAGAAAACACAGGAGTTAGTTATCTTTGATTTGATCAAAACCTTGCAGTTATATATTTCTTCCTTTCATTATTTTCTTTCTTCGTATTGTATACGAGATTATCCACAGTTCTTGCATTGAAATCAGATGAGAACTTTTTTTAGGGCGATGAAATAATAAATCTGAATTGGTTGTTCAAATATGAAATTTTGGCGATCGGAAAGAAGATTTTATCCAAATCGATCATATATTAGGCATAATTAATTTCCACTGGAAATGCAAACACGAAGTTTTGCAATGAATTTGAAATATTTACCAGGAAAACGCAGTATATGTGCGTTGTTAGACGAACTAACAAGTATGAAAATCCAGAATAGAATATATCATGTTCGCTCTCCAGGATCTACACACACCTTGGATCATTTCGAAAAGTCAAAAACCCTGCATGCTACTTGTTGCTACTGATACTCAGTGTGCTTCTGGTTATAATAAAACCTGCTCGTCTTTTGTGTCTTTAATATTCAATGAAATGTATGTCATCAATGCCATTTTAGTTATTTTTTCTCGGTTATAGTGAACTTTTTTGGTAAACAAGACACTCTTGGCCGTCAATATATAAGTCTGAAATGAAATGAAAGCAGCCCAAATTATTCATATTCAAACTAGCAAGCGTTCTGTATTATGGTGTATTGTAACAACTCTGGTTATTTCATCTAGCTCTCATATCGCACAGTTATAGAATGAGGGCTCTGAGCTGGTTGTCAAGTAATAATCCAATCAGTCAGAGGTCGTTATGAAGCGCCACTGATGTCCGGTAGGTCGTTTAAGCGCCACTGTCCCTGAGGGCGCTGGATATTTAGCGTGCTATGAAACTACCGTCTTTTCATACGTTTGATGACGCGATAGGGACCTAAAATCCGCTAGTGGACAGACGCTATGGGATATGAATTCATACAGAAACACGTACGTTACTTTACATAACAAAATTATTAAATTACCCATATTATGGTAACATCTTAAGTGATTCTAGAATTATACGTGAGCGTGGGATTACTTGCATCCATGTAAGAAAAAAGACTGTCTGTACCAAATAAATAATCGTATAAAACCTTCTATGATTACATATATGATATTATAGTCTACAACTCGAAGGTGTTCATGTGTTTGAAATAAGTAGCCGTGTTTCTAGTCGTGAACTTCATTTTGAAAATAGTATTGTCCAGAAATACCAAACTACTAAAAAGATCCAAGGTACAACAAAACTGGAACATTCGAGTTTGTTGTGTTGGTAGACGGCTTTTTTTGTGTATAGAAGTTACGTATAATCCTAGATTTTGGTTCGAGTATCTTATCAAAATTTGTATTGAATAGACGTAGTTGAAATCTAATATCGTAGATCGATATGGATGGTCCATTTAGAATTGAGAGATATTAAGAATGTGGATTGAATTCAGATTAGTCTATGCTCTTATAAGAAGTGGTTGAAATAAATTGTGTATTCTTATACTTCATCTGTTTCGCACTGGAACTTCAAAAAACTGATTTCATCTGAATCTTCTCAAATTCATTATTGAAAATATATCGAATTTATTCTGCATCAAAATTTGTACGTACCGTGAATCAATTTTTATTCGTTTCAATGTCGGGTCGGGAGACCGAAATAGAGGTGTCAGGACGAAGTAAAGTACGTTGAGTAGTCAATCGAGGTAAGGAATGGAGTTGAGTAAAATACAGGAGATATTGAGTGGGTTAAGAACGAAGGAGGGAACGCGTGGAAAATGAACAAAACGGAACGCAATATAGTGAAGCAGAGGAGGAAGAAGTAGAAACGAGACACGGGGTTGGCAGAAACCAAGAATTAATGCGTCCCTGTCTTCATAGGGCAAAACATTTCTGCCAGAGTGATTTCACAGATATAAATGATCATAAGAAATACAAAATACAAAATCCGTGCAAGATACAAAATCAATAGATACATCATCTTATAGAGGCAAAATTGTTGACAGTGATAATGAGTTAAATTTTATAATAACAAAGGTGAAAAGATCACTTGTATGTCACAACGTAACACTCGATATTTTTGCCAACAATTTTCACCTTACAGTATACCAATTCACACAAAGAACTCGTAACGTAACATATTGTGAATGTTCATTAAGAATCAACATTATTTTCGAAGATATTTCTCTGTACGTTGATTGAATCAGTTTCACTACAAAATGTGCTCCCGGAAAGTCACTGCGTTAATTTATACGTTATGGTGTCACTGAAAATGTTGTGCTGTGGTTGGATCTACCTCAAGAAGACTGCCCTAGATAATTTGAGGTAACCACCCCCTGACCCAAATAATTTTGTTGATTGAGATTGAAATAGTGATTATTCTAATTAATCATGAGTTGTTCATATTTTATTTTAAAAATATAAATGTATTATATTAATTTGAATTTGTCAGTGAAGTATTTAGGACGAACAGAAATATGGATGAACGAAACTGCCAGTCACCCTCAGTCAGACCAGGCCCTCCTCTAAAAACTGAAGATACGACGGGCGTGGGTTCGAGTTCCGCATAAGGCATTGCTATTTCACACCAACTGCTAATTATTATCTCCAATTGACCTGGCTATTGCTGGGGTAACGTTCATCATACAAAAATCACTCGAACGAAAGATTATATTTTAAGATAAAATAAGATTAACAGACCATATTAATTCACTATTGTAATGTAACATTCGGTTCGTATGTTTTCTCCAGTCTCTGATTTTTCTTATTTTTAGCATTATTTAAACGCCCTTTTGACTGTGATGAAGTAGGTGTACGGATCTTGACGCCTCCACACTGTCGGTTGTTAGGTTGATAGATAAGTAAGAGACGGTCGATCGGGACATCAGTGTAGAGAAACAAAGGAGCGATCTCGTAACTATGAAGCCAGTCAAGTCTCTAGAATCTGGTAGATTTCCGGCTTAATGACGAAGACCAACAGGTAATCACGGCAAGGCAGAAAGTCTTAAAGTGAACTATACTCTCTATGTGATGTTCATGAAACGAATTCTCGAAAGGTGCTTGCTTTATTCAACAATTCAATGTTGAATTTCAAATTCAACATTTCAATGAAATGTACATGAAACGTTTCATTTTGGTGTGAATTGTAAAACTTTTCCTGATAGATAAGGTGCACATACGTTCAAGATTTTGTTTACATATGAAATGAATGTTATTTCCAAGTTATTTTCAATGGTAATAATATTGAAGCAGAAATTGTTCTGATTGATTAGCAATGAGTCTAAAATGGAATTGCAAATACGTAAAATACTTTTAAAAAGAATCTAATAAAAAAATCTATATTTTAAAACGTTGTATTCGAGACCTACATTCGCGCCCGTGAAACTCAATTATATATGTACTGTTGATTATCGAAACCGTTTTGGAAGAAAAACATATATATTTTTGAAATTAAATCACTCAAAGGATCCAAACAGGAGCTCGACCCATGAAAGAGTCACCCATTGGGATACGTTCTAGAGTGAGGGCCCAGACCAAGCACAGATAATCGAGTTATTTTCAAACCGTCTAGGTCGTGTAGAAGCGTTTGATTTCCGTAAGATATGGGGGAAGTACTGGACATTGCGTTTTTTGTCACTCCATTTTTTTCCAAACTGTTCTCAATACATTCCTCTCTCTTGGCCACTCCCTTCTTGAAACAACTATGCGAAGGTAAACTATGGTAAATTGACCTACTTGACGACACGCTTGTAAGATATGTTTTCAAATCTAGTTATTTCGGTCAAACAGGAATATTCGGTGCCAGGACCAAACTCCTGCTTCGTCCGCCCCCGCGTATAGCTGTTGGTGCGGGGTCGTTAAGTATCATTTCATCCAGCATGTTCCATCGGGTTCGAGATCATGTCCACTGATAGTGACGTCAGAGCTGTGTAAATCACATGCGACGAGCGAGCCGAGGGCAAATCGTTACGTCATCACATTGTTGCAGATAGCACGAGAGTGGGCGAGAGTTCAATTATTCTCTATAGGTGATGTATAGATGTGAAGAAATGATGGAATTCGAATATAAAATATGTTTTTATTGGTGACTTCATTGGAAATCGAATAAAAATATGATTGAAACCGGCACTTGAATATTATTCTGTGAAGTGCAAACGAAATGGAAGCGCGACGAATGTACAATGATACATAATGATACGTATCATACATATGATACATAATGGTCGAATATACGGAATCGTCGGAACGAAAGGAAGTTGAGGTCCTTTCATTCCGTTGTGAAGTTATATAGAATAACGTCCCCGGTAATGTAGGGATGCTTGATTAGTGTAACCGGGAGGTGAGGATGTAGGATGTAGCACATCAGGACGAGGTTCAATCTCTGTCAGCAACCATCTTTGTACAGTTTTTTTGTGTGTTTCACTCTGTAACCTTGGTGAATGTCGGAATGGATCCTACAAAATGGACAACGAACGATTCCATCCGACTATCCATAGAAATACGTGAGGAACATTCGTCTCATCATTTCAACATCTCATTATTAATCCATATGGAGCCAATAGATATCAGTTATCATTTCAGTACATCGTCAAACGTGATGTTGATGAATGAAGAGAATGTGCTCGATATGCCGGAGGTGTCTGTTAGGCATTAATTATAGATCTTTCGTTTTAAAAATATCGATCGTAAGATCAATGTTTAATACATGTTATTCATCAAGCAATAAGACCTCATTTTACGAATAATACAATCGGGTCAATTAGTCTAATTATTATTTGGGGAATAATTTCATTGGTAAACCAAGGGTAACCAAGGGTGATCTTGTTCTCAACCTCCCGCGAGAACGGTCGGATGGATTGCAGTGCCACTCAGAAACATGATGTAGTATTCTGGGCTTTATCGAACCGTTTGCCCGCAAACACGAAACCCAATTTTTGTTTACGGTGGTGGTGTTCTTCTCCGACCTTTTCCCCGAGTACCATCACTGACATTTGTTTTTGAGCTCCCGCAAAAAGGGATGAAAGGATTTCGACGTGGCTCGTGCCAATGATGTAGTTTTGTGTGTTCTATTGAACAGTTGTTACCGCTTCTCGATCGGACCACTGGTTAGCTCGCAATCTCTATTCAAAAATAGCACTATAACTGAATCTTGTTTTTGAACTCCTGCAAGAACGTCTCGATGGATTTCGACTTTATTCATCATGGTGATGTAGTTTTTTGTGTTCTATCGAACAGATGTTACCGCGTCTCGGAGTGACCAACGGTTCGCTCGCAACCGCGATAAAACTTTTTCATTCACTGTGATAGTGCTTTTGCCGAGCACCATCACCGACTTTCGTTTTTGAGGAATTCGTAAGATGCATACCATCTTCTACTATCTTTCCACCAGGTAAATGTCATGAAAACAGATGTGGAACTATCAAATATAAATGACAATAAAACCGAACCTTTTGATTGAATATTGTCACCTAATCACGGACCTTATTCTATAATAGTATTTGTCATATTGTGGATGTTCCTTATGGAACGACAGTATTTTAGAAGATTGGCATGGAGTAATTCCACTACAATATGTTCCTGCAGAGAGTCACGAAGATAGTTCAGATGCTAGTTTGATGTTGCAATGTAATTTATAGTTATAGAATCTCTTTGAAGAAAATATAATCAACTACCTTACACCTACACTGAAAAAGCTAAACTGTATCTGGATTCCCGTTAACGATAAATGCTATAAAAGACGTGGATCTGAGTCGAGTAACGTACTGAAGGTGAACGGGGGAGTGAGGGGGGAGGGGAGTGGGATAATTAAATGTTGACTTTAGAGTTTAAGATGATATAATTACTCTGTGAAAGAGTTGCTTGAAACGTTAGAATGTATTTAAGAAGGGTATGTGTTGCAACATACGCCTTATAGCACGTATATCAAAGAGTTCTTCAAAGAGTGATTGTCTCAACGTGGGACCTACTAGTGGATCTGGTGGAGTGTTAATTAATTTGCCTGAGTTTCTTAAAGAGTGCAAGAAAGTTGATTTATCAAAATATCATTATTCAAAGACCACTTCTGAACGGTGCTAGATATCAATATTCTTATTGGATGAACGATAGCAAATACTTCAATTCTGTACTCTCATGAAGCTAATTGTCTGAGTGTTTTTTTTTGTTCGTTTGTTTGTAAGAACGGCAATGGTCCAATGGTTTGAATGAAGAAGACGATTTTTTCTGGACATGTGGACTTATCAAACTGTGGTGCTGTGTAGTGTTTGGGTCAAATTGACTGGGATATTTTGGAGGAACCACACTATAAAGTTTCTGAATTTAAACCTTATAAGATGAGGTTGGACCCAAAAATTGGAAGAAATAAAACCTCTCCAAGAAAAATCAAATTTGCACCGAATGTAAGCGCGTGAAGAGTTTATGCTATCACACATTTCTACGCAGATCAGATAAGCTTTCGAAAATCGATTCATCGGATTATTAATCCTGTGGTGTTAACTTTTGAACGGCATCAATGAAGAATCAATGAATCAATGAATTTTAATGAAGATGAGATACGGATAATTTTCAATACCCTCAAGATGGTGTGAGTAAAAATTCGTATTATTCACACGCATACACGGAAAATGCTTGTTTTAACGTCAGGCCTATACCAAGGTACTGCAAATATCCGTGTCTCTCCCCGACTAGAGTTTCGATATCTCATACTTTTCGAAATTAGTTATCAGCAATAAAACTAAATCGACTCAAATCGATTTGTCTAATCGGTGCGTTTCCTACTGAAATGTCATTTTTAATGAATCAGGGCTAAGGATGGCCAGGAAGATCCTACCTTTGACCACATGGACGGTCTCACTTCATCGAATGAAATAACCAACAACAATATCACCATCTAACAAAGCGTACATATTTTAATAAGAAGTAGGAACAATGAACAATCCATAGATTTGTGTTGTAGAGAAGTGAAATTCCTCTTCTAAAATTGTTTTGTTTTTCGACTGGAACAAAAATATTTCATCAACTATTCTCTCAAGCTTCTCGAGTGAAATGCATATTCCATAGAACATATCTTAGCAAAACATGTACACTCATTACACGTGAGCCCAACAAATGCAATGCAATTCTCGAGTTTAGGCCTCGTTTTTAATCAACAGCTAGAAGGTAAGTCTACATATCGCTTCAACCACTTCGATACGCGAGAAACTTAATATTTGTGTTCGACGAGCGTGTGTGATGATCTTGAATCACACTTTATACGAACCAAGTTGAGAAATGTTGCGAGCAACAAGTTCAAGAAGCCAAGAGTTCACATGGCTCGGCACGGTACGGTGTTTGAGGGAAGCATTAGGTAAACTGTTCTACGTCCCAATCAAAATGTTTCTATTGATATGTTACTAGAGAACGTGAGTATATGTTGTGAACGATATCAAGATATTTCCATTGGTTTGAGATCTGATTATATAAACTCATATTTATAGTGGATTAAACGATACCGGTAGTTAACGGATTAAGCCCGGTTTTACGAAACTTATTTAAGTACTGTACATATCCACTAACTATATGTGTTGAATGTACGGAAATAACATAAGTAACCGAGGGTGTTAACAAGTTGATACGCCTAATCCAATAACTATCAATTCATAAAAGTGGGCCTTACTTGTTATCAAAGTTGGTTTCGCATGCCATTCCTCACTAATACCATAATCGTTAGCCGACACTCAACTATGAGCTGCAGATTTTACGAACTCTGTCGTAAGTATTTAATAGCTAACTAATAGTTAGGATAAAAAAATAGCTCACTTAACCAGAGGTGATAACAAGTTGAACCGCTAACTATATATTGCGTAATCCACTATCAGTTTAATTTTTCCGGATACACGTATTTTTCACTCATTCTCGCATGTCCTTATTATTGGATCCTCAAAATTTAAATCAACATTTTCTCGAAATGTTCCCATCTAATTGTTACCGATTACTGAATAGTTTTCGGATGTTTGATAAATGATGCCTAGAAATAGTTTCATGCTTGAATTGTGCCTTGTACATGGCGCATATAAAACAATGAGGGAAGGTCCCGATTTCGACCGAATATGAATCAACGATATGACTCATTCGACTGAAAATTATTTGAACGATTTGTCTAATACCCTACAATTATATATTCATATTTGAGAAAATAAGATCCAGATTGATATAAGATTGCCCTGTGGTCCGAACATCGGATATTCATGCGAGAAATGTATCTTTACTATTTTTTTTCATGGTAATGAATCAGTTTAATTGAATGAAAAGTACATAAACTCCAAGATAATTCCATGCATTTCAATTATCACGACATTCTATTTTTGCAAATTCCATCAGTTATGATACGTCAATGAATACCAAGTATGTGGTGGAATTTATTGACGTATGATATCAAAACTCAATGAATTCATATAGAATATCATATTAATTGAAAATCGCTGAATTATCTTGGAGTTTATATCTTTTCTATTCAATTACACTGGTTCGAGAACCTAAAAAACAATAGTAAGGATGAATTTCTCTATTTTTATGAGCACCGTGCCAATAGCCTTAGGTCCCGTTTTACGAATTATAAATTTGTTGATTAAGCGATGATTAGTGAATCAACTTGTTATTACCCTTCGTTACCAATGTTATTTTTGTACCCCAATTGATAATTAGCTTAATTAACACATTTGTATTATTGGTAATATGGGCTCTATGAGTAATATGGTATCTATTGGTAATATGGCTCTATAATGAACAAAAATTGTATATCAAATTCAGATCTTGTTTTATTGTTACATTTGAGTTACATCAACAGCGAAGTTTGTTTGCAATGTTATTAGACAAACATTCATCCAAAAAGAGGTGGTAGCGCTTCCTAATGATGAATTTCATGATGTGAGCCTATAAACTATAAAATAATAACGTCAAAATTACGTGCCTTTTGGTGAGTACACATCGCTGATGAATGTTCATTCAGACCGGAAGTTAACGGGATGAAAGAAGACAAAACACGAATAATTGATGAGAAAGATCTATAAGAAGACCGGAGTTTGCTTTTTCCTCAACACAAAAAGAATTCAAGCTAGGTGTGGGTTTCAGTCCAGCTTAATGCATGGGGTTTTGTGGACGTCATCCGTCTATTATTTTTCCATTCTTCATTTAAAATAACCTAGCTGTTGGTGGGGTTGTTGGGAAGGCAAACGATATGACTATAATCATCGACTGCGCTGTTCATCCCTTATATAACTTATTATTACCATGCGTTTTCACAGAAGGCAAACTTTTAGCAGTGGAGTGGTTTTTATTATCATGAATAATATCGGCTTTTTGTTTTTTATGACTAGAAACTTCGTCTCAAATTCACTTATATATATATATATATATATATATATATATATATATATATATATATATATAGAAGTGAATTATGCAGTAATTGAAGTATTGTACGTAATTGCTCCGAGCGTTCGATTGTATGAAATAGGCCTACTAGGTTTTGTTGAATTTCAAAGATGCCAGAAGGATGAACAATTCAAATGTCAGCTGTTACAGCTGTTGTCAGCTGTGTACACAATAATTGTGAATGAACACTGGAATCCAGTTCAATGATCAATCATATCAAAATTAAATACACTACAATGAAACCCTAATTCAAATGGAATGATCAACATATGTAACTAGATATAAAATTCAACGAAAAAGAACATTGGGAAGCAAAAAAACAAACAGAAATAAAGAACAAGTTGTAATGAAATATTTGTTATTCTTTATGATGAGTTATTGAATGATGACTGGAAAAAATGATGAACGAATCTTATATAATCGACGTGCAGATGAGATATGAATTGATATATGTTTTTCCCAAATTTGTAAGGAGATGAATCAACTGCTCGGGTTTCGAGGACCACGGACCAAGCGCGTTACCACTGAGCTACCAGTACCGGTGGATATATAGCGATATTAATCGAATTATAATGTTAATGTGGAAATGGCCGGCCCATGAAAGTGGGTTACCCGTGGAGAAACCGTAAAACACGGGCGGAGATTACCGTTAAAACGGTAAGGATTCGACGCTATAAATCCTGGCCAATAACAAAACACAAGCAAACGTTAGGAAGAGGAAAAACAACCAGGAAATATTGAGACAAAAATCTCATTGAAATTCAAGAATTTCTAATCAGATGTGCGTAAAGAGGATTTCAATTTTATATATAATATTTGTTTGTGTTTTTTTTTTCGTTTGCCACCAATTGGTCAACAAACTTTCAGAACATTTCGTTCATGAGGTTTCAAGAAATCAAGTCCACTATGCCTGTATTGGGAAAATGGAAACAGTCGAGAATTAAAATTAATTAGAGCTTAATCCGATGTCGATCGAGTCAATGTTGAAGCAAAATATCGGTTAGAAAAGTCAAAGCAAATGTTGATTAATGTATAACTCAAATTCGCGATTCAACTGTTCATATAAATATGACGCTTATCTAACAACGTATTTGGCTGCTTATGTCAAGTTTTGAATATAAATACTGCGTATACACATCTCTTTAGTCAATAGTATACATTAGCTCGTTTATCGTCAATTGGAGGTAGTAATATTTTTTTTCCACAATAATAAAATAACTAGGAATATGCATTTGAGTCCTGACCCCTGAGCTTATTGTTACAGAGAATGTTCTTTACTCGTCAAGAAAATAACAAGTACTTTGAAGACTGCGTTTTACGAAAAATAAATGAAGAATGTGTGAGGATACATTTATCATTTGAGGGACAAAAATTGATCCGGTGCAACCAAATGTAATCCTCCAATTCCGTCGAATCGCTTTGAATGAACAAAATTTACATATTTATTCTGTACCGAAGGCAAGTATTTTTCTAACAAACATCTAAAGCAGTATGCTGGATAACAAAATATTAATTCAGTAACCATTTAGTATTCCAACGAAGTTTTCAACATGGGATAATGGATTTGTTTTCTTTTCAAGACCACAGAAATCGAAATACGAACTAAAACGGTAGCGGTTTATTGGGTTATCTCATTTCGGACAGTGAAGTTGGTGAGATACACTGGCAGTATCATTTAAGGAATAGTTTGGCAACCCAGGAGATGGAAAATTAGTTTTTGAAAATATCAACTCAAAAGTTGAGTGAATAATTTGAGATGCGGAAAAATAGGTCACCTCTCATGTATTTGCACTCTAAATATTAGATTAACCTTCAAATACACAATGATGACGAACTATTAACATATCGCGATGGATAATATTAGTATTCTTAGAGCCGGTTGTACTGAGTGATGATTAGCGAATTGAGCAAAAATTAGTGAATTAACTTGTTATTACCCTTGGATACATATGCTATTTTTTTACCTTAAGTAATGATTAACTAATTATTATTTAATCACCAGTTGGTACAATTGGCTCTTAGAAACACACACACACACAAACCCATATATATATATATATATATATATATATATATATATATATATATATATATATATATATATAGATAGATATATATAGATATATTAGGACACAGTTTCACGAATTATACAGTCCTAATATGAAATTGATTAGCTTATAGAATGAATCTCCATTCCAGGCCTCAAATATGATGGAACATTCGAATTTTTAATATCAAAATGAATATGATTGTAAAATAAGTCGAACAAGCTTACGAGTGAAAACTCACACATATGTATTCAAATATGAATATATTATTCTCTCTTATATCACCCTCTCGTCAGTCTTCCTACTTATCAATTGTAGAAAATAAATGTAAAAACTTACTGTATTTCGGTGTAAAAAACGGCGCGCACCTGTCGCTTGGATATAGAGTAAAATTATTTCCAACTCAAACCTCGGTGTTCGGGTCACGTGGTGGTACCAACGACTTGTTGCGACATTTCGTCCTCCATCTCTTATTTATATACTAACCTGTACCCCTCTTGGCCCCGCCTACCTTTCCCCCGCCCCCCCCGCCCCCCGCCACGCCGTCCTTATCAGCGTCGACCTCTCCCCCGACAGGACGGCGGCCCACGTCAGCTTACATGTCACTCGACCACAGATAACAACACCGTCACAGGATAAATATAATTAAATATATACCTTATATGCATAATTGAACTCCTTGGATACGATCCAATATCGAGATATTCACGGTCGAATAGTCAAGTCATGAAAGTTTTGTTCCGACCGGGATTCGAGCCTGGGGCCTCCCTGTTCGAGACCAACTTTTCGAAACTTGACCATTCTATATTCATATAAATATATATATATATATATATATGGGCCTATATATTTATATTGAGTTAAACGACGCACTATATTGATGACTATGATCTATTGGCATTGATGAATGATGGAAGAGATGTTGGGGTGATAAGATGGAAGATTATTTTATTGGATGTTTCTAGATATTGGGAAGGATGCGGTCGTGGCCGGTTGAAGAACCATCCCAGGATCATCTGAACGACAGAGGGAAATCACGAAAATCCTCAGTCAGTATGGTCGATCATGCTGGAAATCGATGTCCGGTCTATCCAATGACGGTTGAGTGTGCTAGCCACTCGATCACCTATCTCAATGCTATGTATAATGTCAATCCAATCTACTCAATCGAAAAATGAAGGCAATTCAAATTATCATCACCTATTCATGTTGAAATTGAATTCATAACGTTATCAATTCGATCAATTCAAAGTTCCCCAAAGTGCCCGAATTTTCCGCCGCGGTTACTTTACAGATGTGAATGTGTACAGAACTCTAACAGTGCAGAATACAAAATCAAGAGATACAACATAAGGTGCAGGAAACATCTGTCAGTAATGCTAAAAGACAGAGTCAAATTCTCCAATAGCAACCCCATCAAGAAGTAAACAACCCCACCAACAGCTAGGTTATTTTAAAGAACGAATAGAGAAATAAATTTGGAAAGCTCTTCGGATATGTATCAGAAACACTCAATTTCCTCCATCGATTCTTTCTCCACTGCGTTCCGTTCCAAAATTACAAATCAAATCTAAACTATATTGATAATGTTTATTTTAATTTGACAGTATATGAGAAGATTTTACTATAATGCGTTCACTTCATTCCTCTCCAATATGTTCCGATGGAGAGCCACTACGATCGTTTATAAGTCAGGTTGACACTGACACTCTCACGCTCTGGGTAGATTAACATATCTCAAAGTAATTACTTTCTATATCAGATAGAAGTATACAAATACATATTTCATTATTAAGAACATGTGTATGTGTACTTCGCCAAAAAGTCATGCATTGTATCCCGAATGAAGCTACGGTTGGCACGGTAGGATCGTTCGGATGGAACAAAATAAAAGCGATATTACCACAAAACGAATACATGATGTTATAACATTAAAATGTATACTACACACACGACATGACACCTTATAAAACAATTCCTGCCACGTTTTTAATGTTTTGTGATAAAAATATATCTCACGAACCCGAATTAGTCGCTCGTTGAATTAGTATGTAAGCAACGTCACTTCATTTCACGTGCAAATCTAACTAATTTGCTGTGATGATACATGTTTTTGAATATCACTAGTTTTATATTAGCAATTCTCAAAAGAGTATCACTTGTTATAGCTCTCTGACCGTAACTCAGGAGACCAGGGTTCGCTTCTCACCGTGGTATTATAGCCGTATTAATAGTTTTGCTCCGTCGCTAGAGTGAATTGTGGGATAGTTCCATAAGAATACGCTACATGGGAGTCGATTTAGCGAAATATCAGATTCTTGGTAATTTTTTGGTTTGCTATAAAAAATATGATAAGGAGGATACACAATTTTTTTCAATACCTTCAAGTTAGTGTAAGTAAATAAGCTAATTTCCGATCGATTAGAGCTGGAAAGTGTTTTCTTTCAAGTGAATACGTTCGACAATCATGCGTTATTGTGTTTTTTAAAATAAAAGTGTTGAACAAAGTTTTGAAAATATCTGTGTTTCTCCCTTTTATCTGAATATTTATATTCCAAACTATTCGAAATCAGCAAAATACAAATATTTCGTTAAATCTACACCCACGCTCTCTTAATGCACATAGAAAAGATCGTTTTTTTCTACATTCCAAAACTCCCAAGTTCATAGAATAAGCTTTTCACCATTCATTGACGCCAATAGATCTCAATCATTACAATGCGACTCAGAAACAAAAAATAAGCAAAATAATAGAATTTATAAGAGTATTCTCGAGTATAAACAAAACAAGCTGTATCATTGGAATAAGACGCGAAAAGAGAATGCAATTACGTTCTATTTTTTGAGGATGTTGTTGTTCGATTCTTGATAGGTTTTATAATTGTTATTCTATCTCACGAGAGGTATTTATTCAAACACGATACGCGTAGACTAAATTTCTTCCGCGAGTGGAGATATTCAAGTTTATACAATACTGTTGCCGCAATATACCAATATATAGTGTTCGTTACCTTCGTAAGTGCAGATCGCTTCCATCGCATTATTCTCGCCTACAGTTTGCCTTTATCATCAGTGACAGTGTTTGTTGGTGGGCCAGTAGTGCATAGAGTGAAATAAGAGGATGTTGGTTAGAGGTGTTAGATGAAAGGTGTTGCTTTGCACTTTAAGGGGGTGCATTTACGGTGCTGTATGAATTTATCTTCACTATTTTTTCTATGTCAACGGACCAGTGTAATTGCGTGAAAAGTATATCTACTCCAATATAATGTTATGCTTCTAATCAGTATGACATTGGATTTTTGTGAATTCAATCAGTTTCAAGATAATACGTCAATGAATATCAAGAATGTGATGGAATTCATTGACGTATTATTTGAAAACTGAACGAACTCACAAAAATAGAATGTTATGTTAAACTGAAGATCATAAAATTATCTCAGAGATGATATCCTTTTCATTAAATTACACTGGTTCGTTAAGGCTATTCATCCCATGTAAAAATTAGAATAACTAATTTTGACATATAACTATATTTATAATTCACTTATGCAGAACCATTGAGGTGAATTCATATTGAACTGATGGAAAATTCATTTTTTCTCTCCCGTTTTGATAAAAAAAAATGCATTTCGCATGTGGAGGTAAGAAAGTATGTATCCTGCAGTTTCGGCAGTGTGGCACTTTTGGAAAGTGATGAATGATTGTGAGGAGGAGGGAGAGATGAATAGTGGTGAGTGACTTATGTGAAACATAGTGTGATCGACTGGAAATTGTGTGCGGAGAATAAAATGTTCGTTTTTGAGTCTTTGTAGATCTAAATACTTGATTTTTGGTGAAAACATTCGATTATCATAATTTCAGTTTCACACACATTTTCTGATAATCATTCTTCGGGGTCGTAAGATCACCCTTGTGGTGCCCCTGCCGAATGATCCTATTTTTTATCCTCAACCTCAATCATGAAAAAATGAATTTGCATCAAATTTCGTTTTCAATTTTAAAAAAGTTTCACTCTGAAACCCATTTCCATTTGTACAACAATGTGTCCAAAAACTTATCAGGCCTATTCGATTTGTATAGTGAAGATTTGTGTTCCTATATCATATTGAGGCTAAAATTCAATTGTTCGTTATTTGCATTCAAAAAAATCGATGTCACCCGCCGTATTAATACACTCGTAACCAAATGTTATATTAAATTTCGCTGCGGTCGGCGACTGGCTAGATATAATCACATTTGTGTCAAAATATTCCCAATACACCCATTCCTCAACTCTTTGGAGCATGTATTAATTAATACGTCCCCAAATAACCTATACGTGGTGGGATACTTCTAATATAAGTTCAAAGGGTAATTGACTGAAACATCGCCGGGCAAGTACGTGGGTATCCACTATATGAAGGCTTGAACCACCCGCGTCCTAATAGTGTTAGATAAGGGATAAGGTCACTCGGAACCTTCATCACTCGTGGATACAAGTTGCAAACAGCAGATGGATGCTTGAACCACCCTTTGATATTAGTGTGGGATAGCGGGAACGGACGACCGGAACCTTCATCTCTCCTGGAAGTATAGTTGATTATGCTCGAGTGATGGCTATTAAATGTAGACTCCCAATAGACTGTCCGAAGCGTGGAACAGTTTCGTGTGGGAGGGTGGGATGGACCATGAGGGTTCGCGGGAAAGAGGAGAGGGGGGAGGATTCAAACTGGAGCTAGGATGTTATTTTCGGAAACCGGGGGAGAAGTTTAAATTGGTTTGGCGCATTTGATTTTCTATATTGAAATATTGAAAACGATTTATGAGTATTTTATGGTTTGTATTCATATTGAAATATAGATTGTTTTCAAAACACTTGACTCGAAAATGGAGTGAAATATACTTTATATTGGATATTTTTAATATGAAATACGATCCTAGTAAGGTTATGTTTGAACAAGTTCCAACTAACCGATGGAAGATTGTTTATACTGAACGTGTCATTATAATTATTTAATACACACACACATATATATATATATATATATATATATATATATATATATATATATATATATATATATATATATATATATATATACAATATGTATAATATATTACTGAATGAATATTATTAGGAAGTATCACCGAATATATGTCGGTCGGAACCTTCTTTCGTGAATGAAGCTTAAAAACCCGGCGCCACCACCAATATGTTTATTTTTGCTTTCTGCTTCTGCTCTCTCATATATATATATACAATATAATTCCTGTAACTCTCCACACACATAGCTCGTGGTATGTTTCTTTAGTGTATTGAGCATGTTCGAACGTATCTACTGGAAAAAACGTCAATGTTACAAAATTCTGCATCTGAAAAATAGGTATGATTATAGAAGGTTATGATATTATATCTAAATTTCTTGTGGGATTTTCTATTCGTAAGTGAAGATTGCAGGTGAGGTACATTTGACGATGCTGTGTTCAACTCAACAAACTGCGAAAATTACATCAATCACCTCTCAGCAAAATTATTATGTAATAAAGAGAATGAAAATATTCGAAATACTTCTTAAATCGACGATACAGGCAGCTATTCCTCTTTCAATATTTCCTGGGGATGTTTTGTCAACATCAAATAAGTATCCCAACTCTGAATTATATTTTTTCATTCATTAATGGTATATTCAGACTCAATATTCTGCCTTTACCTCTAAGAAATCTTTCACACCCAAACAGAGCAAACACCTCAGAAAGTTTTTATCCGCATTGTAAAGGTGTTTTCAATGTATACCAATGCTCTTAGTGTGTGCAAGAACGACCAATCTTATCCAACATGAAAATGTACTTCTTTTTTGTCCTTTTTTCCTTTTAAGCAAGAAACCATCGCATAAAACCTCTCCTGCAGAACCAATGTGTGTAATAGCCACATCCACCATGTCGATCCAATTTCGAGAGATTCCATCTAATGCCTATTGTACACATACTATCACTGTTTTATAAAGTTGTTCAAAGAGTTTTTTCCATACATCAGAACATGAATGTTCCATGCATTTCTCAACTGAAATCGGGTAAAAATTGAACCAACTTGATTACTTGAGAATTGACTGAGAATAGAGATGTACAAATGTTCTATGTTCAAAGATTGAGATTTTGAGGAATCTCAATTTGTCTTGTTTATCGTTGTTCGAAATTTGGAATGGAATAAAATGGAAATCTTTTTCAAGTGAATATATCACCTATATATATATATATATATATATATATATATATATATATATATATATATATATATATATATATATAATATATATCTTATGACGGATGTTCTCGCGTACATGTTGTATTTAGTTCTCGAGTAGCCCGCGTTTGCTCTTTCGGGATAGAATTGCAGTCCCTTTCGGGACCTTGTCTTCTCTTCCTCTTCCAACGTTTTGGCGGCAGGATCTGACCTGCCATCATCAGGGATTCTTCTTTGCAGCTTGCGAACTTCGATCGAATGAATTGAACTGCGTCAGGCTGTCTCATTGAAATCATTTGTGTACATTGATAACACACCCGATTATTGTTTTTCAGCAGAAATTTCTGATGAAAAGTTTCACGGATATGAAATGGTGTTAATTCTAATGTGAAATATATACAGATGTCAGTAATACCTTAAAAATTATGTTTAATTGAATCATCACCCTTGGATTCTAACATCTTCACAGGTATATACACCAAGGAATTGGGATTTTTTCCATATATGCCCGAGAAGATTATGTGTTGAGTTGAATAGTTTTTCGGTCTCACAACATCGAAATTGTAGGTATTTCTCCCCCCGATTAGAATGTTGATATTCCATACCTTCGGAAAGTTATCACTAAAAAACTGATACTCAGGTCAAGATAATCCTATGACAATTCATATGTGTGACGTGGATTAGTGGCTATACCTTGTCACTCTTGACGGTGTAAGTCACAACAGATGGAAGCTGTTGTTCACACCTCCACATCCTGGCTAGATAATATCTACAGGATACACATGTCGATATGCGTTCTCCGTTGAAAAGATCCAAGATATTGAATCTGAACATTATATGATTTGAGAAGATACTATTTTAGAAGCCTAATAATCATAATTATGGAAATACATTTCAATATTCTCAACTATACAGGTTGAGAATTATCTCCTGAAAAATTAATTTTGATTATCTTGATTTTGAAAAAATGGAAATATGGGAAAATATGGAAACATACTGAATTGGTATCAAGAGACGTCATTTTATCCATTCCTTTCATATTACATATTTATTTATTCATTACAGATTGTTCATAAAACAGGTGGTAATGGTTACTATACCTAATGCAATTACAGTCAAACATACTCGATTTAATTATACTTCATTTTTTTCTTAGCTCTCTTCTTAAATCACCAATCTTCGTTATGTTCTTGATATCTTCTTCTAATTCATTCCATTCCCGCGTCGTTCTTTGTATAAACCCATATTTACCTACTTCTCTATCCACTTTTTCCACTTCCATTCTTACTCCTCCCCTTGTACTTCTTTGTAATCCCTTTCCAATTCTATTGCTTAATTCATCCCATCCTGTATATTCATTCTTGACTCTAACAAAATTGCACATTCTTTCTATTTGTCTTCGTTTCGCCAAATTTTCCCATCCCATTTCCTCAATCATTTTACTGGGTCTTTCTATAACTTTTTCACCACATCCTTATCGTTCCTGATAATCTTCCAGCGCTTCTCTCTCCCCAATACCCTTCTTGCAGCAACCCTTTGGACGTTCTCCACAGCCTTTATTAGTCCAACTTCATGCGGATCCCAGACTGAACTAGCATACTCAAGCATTGGCCGAATCAGACTCATGTATGCCTTCTCTTTTATTTTCATCCCTGTCCCCTTCAACTGCCTCATAATAAAATTTAAGGATCGTATTCCCTTTTTTGAGATATTTCTAACATGTTCCCCCCACCCTAAGTTTTTATTTATGTAAAGTCCAAGATATTTATATGCTTCTACTTCCTCAAGTGTAGAATCTCCCATTTTATAAATCTTATTCACTTTTTTCTTGTTACTGTTGCTAGAGAAGTGCACCACTTTACATTTTCCAACATTTAGTCCCATTAAATTTATTTTAACCCATTTATTAATTCTGTCCAAATCTCCTTGTAACTGATTTTCCTCCCTCTCACTCCTAATGGTGCTATATACCACACAGTCATCAGCAAATAGACGAATTCTTGATTGAATTCCGATTTGTAGATCGTTTATAAATATATTGAATAGAAGGGGTCCAATTACACTTCCTTGTGGTACCCCAGAAGTAACTTTTACCATATCAGAAATTTCATCACCTACTTTTACTTTTTGTGATCTACCTTTTAAGAAGGACTCCACCCATCTTGTTATCCTCTCATGTTTTGTTATTTGTTTCAACTTTGAAATCAGAAGTTTATGAGGTACTTTGTCAAAAGCTTTTTCAAAATCCAAAAAGACGGCAGATATTTTACCCCCCTTGTCCAAAGTATCAGACAGTTCCTGCGTGAATCCTTGCAGTTGGGTTACACATGAGTAACCCTTACGAAAACCATGTTGTCCATCAAATATTCCACCATAATTATCAACAATTAATTTGATTTCTGTATCAATTAACCTTTCCATAATTTTGCATATTGAGGAGGTGAGGCTAACTGGTCTGTAATTACCCAAATTTGATTTTTCTCCCCCTTTATGTATTGGAGTGATCATTGCTTTTTTCCAGTCCTCGGGCACAGTTCCTGAATCTATTGAATTTTGAAAAATTAACATTAAATACGGTATTAACTCTTTTCCCGCCAACTTGATAAATTTGTTATTAATCCCATCGTGACCGGGAGCTTTATTTCTATTCAGTTTATCAATTATTCTCTGGATTGCTGTTTCAGTGAATTTCATTTTATTTTCCTCTACTCCCAATTGATGAATTTGATCATTCTCTACTTCGTTCTCCCCATTCAAAGTCTGTTTTTGAAAAACTTCACCATAATAATTATTTAATGCGTATGCCTTTTCTTTATTCGATATGAACCCCACTCCATTTCTGTTAATAAGAGTTGGCATATCGTTTCTTCCTCTTTTAGTATTATTTATGTACTTGTACATATTATTCCAACTTTTATTCTGGTCCTGCTCATCAAACATACCCCGTAGAAACTTATCCTTTGCACTTTTCTTTTCTTTATTCAGATCTGATCTGAATTTCCTTCTCATTTCTATATCTCCCCCTTCACCTCTGTTCATATTATGAAACTTTCTTGATTTCCTTTTCAATTTTCTAATTGATTTATTATAATAGATTGGATCTGCACTTTCAGATATTAATTTATTGGGAACAAACTTCTCAATAGCGTTTAAACATATGTTTTTGAAAGTGTCCCATTTTTTGTCTATATCCCCCTTCTCCTCAATCCAGTAATTCCTCCAATAATTTAAATGTAACCTAATTTTGTTGGTATCCGCCTTTTTATAGAACCAGACTTTCTTCTGTACCTTTATTTCATCTTTTACTCTATTTGCAATTAATTCTACTGTTGGAATATCATGGTCACTGATACCAACGTCCACGATAGTTCTTAACCACTTTTCCGGTGGTCTGACTAGGATAACGTCCAAAAGGTTATTACTACCTGTCCTAGTTAATCTAGTACCCTCCGTAACCGTTTGCACAAATCCTTCACTCATTATTTCATAAACAAGTTCTTGCCTTCTATTCGTGCTACTTCCTACAGTCCCTTCTTCCCAATTTATTCCTGGTAAATTCAAGTCTCCAGCAACTATTACATTCCTTTTATTAGCACTTTCAACCACTCTTTCCCTAATCTTGACAAGAATATCATTATTAGAATTTGGTGGCCTATATCCCGCAATTATTATAAACATTTCTGTTCCGAACTTAATTTCTAATCCCATTAACTCTACTGCTTCTTCTATCCACAAGATTCTCCCATTCAACTCATTTTTTAATCCCAGCAATATACCACCCCCATGTCTATTTCTGTCTCTTCTGAATAAGCTGTAACCCCCAACCTCTATCTCTTTATCGGTGTAGCCATCGTCCAGCCAGGTTTCCACAAGTACGAAAATATCGGGATTTATAGTGTCTACTACTGTTCTTAATTCGTCGAGTTTATTGCATATACTTCTGCAATTAACTAATGTTATTTTCAATGTATTTTTTACTCCCATCTCAATATCCTTCTGTTTCGATTTGTCTCCCCTTTCCATATCATTTCCTAGGCCTACCTCTATTCTGCTACTTTCAATCGTATTTAGTCACAAGCTAGCTCTTCTTCTCATCTTCTCGGCGACTCTTCCCATCAGTTTACCCAGTTTCTCTGCTCCCAATCTATTTAAATGGATCCCGTCAGCCTTCAAATGTTCTTCATGTACCCAACAGTTAGACTCAATGTACACCACTCGTTCTCTGATGCACAATCGCTCAGTAGCAGCGTTGACTCTATCAATAAGCTCTCTATTTTCATCTTTTCTGTATATATCTGTATATAATCTTTCAAAATATTGAAATGCAGAGAATGCTCAAAATTTATCATATCAGTTGTCTCAATTTGAGATAAGATTATAAATTTGTGATATTCTGTTTTATGATCTTCGAACCAGCATTATTTTGTTTCCATATTCATTCTCATTCAATCCACTATATTTTATTCGGAATAGGCCCTTTACTCCGATAAATTGAGTGAAAACTGATATTTTGTTTGTTGTGCTTATGCAAGAGAAACTGTGATTTACAAGAGGAACACTTTATCTGTAGTAGTGAATAGTACGATAGTTCATATTCCATGTCAATGTGAAAATATTACTCCAAATAAACTAACTATACGATTCCCTCAGTAGCTGCGAGCGAACAGGCAAGAGCCCAGCAGGTGGTCTGGAAAGGGCGTCATCACCGAAAAACTTTGACTTTCCTTCGAATAGCTTGGGGCACAAGTTCGGGGGCCGGTGCTTGAGTTCTGAACCTCATTCCTGTTCATGTCGTCATCGTAAAGATTACAGATCGGCACTTTTAACTCATTCAGCTCAGTGGTATCGTGCTTGTACTTGAGTGTCAGTGGTACCGCGCTTTCTCCATGTGATCAGGAGAAGAGAGTAGATCATTATGGTTTCTTTCCTCACCAACATCCATCTTTACAGATGTTTCACGTAGTATTTTTTCTGTGACGACTGTATAGTATGTCAGGATGGTTCCTACAATATGGCATCCCCATTACACAATACATTTCTCATCTCATCATCTCATTTATCATTGACCGGGGCTCGATTCCCGCGAAGGATGACCACCCTACGACAAGGGATTTTTTTAATTTCTCTCTGTCGTTCAGGTCAATACTGGGATGACTCTTTAACAACAGGTCAATACCAACTACATCCTACTATTCCAAAAGACAATTTGAAATAACCGACCTTATCATTCCATCATCTCATAATAATTCATCGACGCCAATAGATCGCAGTCATCTGTATAGTGCGTCCTTAAAATTCAATATAAACAAATCATTGTCCGATCATCTCATTAATCAATCACCGACGCCGATCTTCACAATAGTACATCGTCAAACCCGATATAAATGTGATAAATCAAGACTTACCTCTCGTCTGTGTTGGATAATACTGTCGGCTGATTCTCCCAGCTCCTGACTCCTTGACTTCACGCCGTTCCCTTCTAGTCCCGTTAACTCCTGTTACCGCTGTCCCCAAAATGTATGACGTCACAGAAGACATGCTGACAGACGGGGTTTCACTGCAACAGAACAACAGAACAACACGCCATATGAGAAGGATATCATCAATGAGCGAAGCGAAGACTTCAATTCCATATACCGTAAAACGTGAGGATTCGTTTTTATGCATTTTTTTTTTGGAAACTGTATACAGGTCAGACAAAGTGACCAAAATCAACTTGAAAATTCATCCAGACTTTAGGGTTCGATCATAATGGATTGGGATTGTTTTTCAGCGGACTCGATTCGAAGGGGTTTCGGGGAAAGTATGAAAATTTAAAAAACAGCCAGCAGCTGATCTTTCCTCTAGCTGTTACTAAGTTGTTCGTCTACAAGTCTCAAACCTTAATCCGACGTTGACTTCTGACATCTCGCTCTTTCTCAGATTCCTGACTTGGAGTGTACTTGGGGGTCTTCAATCTCTCCTGTGCTCTGAGAAATATCAAACTAGAAGTTTAAGTCGATAGAATCGAGACGTAATTAATCGTCAGACACATACTAAGAGCGCATGAGAGACGATATAGCGAAATATTAGTTATATCGTGACAGCTTTCTCATGGTGTGATATATCAAAATTGAAATGCGGGAGAAACACGTAGATACATTCGAGAAGGTTGACCCTGGATTCTCAAAATTTCACAGGTATACTGATGAAAAGATAGTTTTCACGCTGTATGGAAATTATGCGAAATGAGTTGAATTAATTTTACTCACATTATATTGAACATATTGAATAAGCTGTGTTTTTCTCGTATACGAATGATGATGTTTCTTATCGATCAAACTATTATCCGAAAAAAAAATAATTTCACCTGATCGACTACAATGCGTAATCACTTATATGTGAAACATTTTTTTCCGTTCAGAATATAATAGATGACTACTCCCATACAATTATATGAAAAGATGAAGATTCTTGCGGACCTTCTTCCCAAAATATGAACAGTTAGTTTGAACTAATATTATATCTATTGGACATGATAAAAACCACTCTATTCACATTTGAGTTGGTATACTTGAACATTCGAGATGGTAAGATCACCCTTGTGGTGTCCCTCATACACGATCCCAAATTGTCATCCTTCGCCTCAATTGGGAAACAGTGGTTTTATGTCAAGTTTTCGATGTTATTAAAAATATAGGCCTACGTATCATGTATCTATGGTGTGGGTGGCTAGAATCAAGGCTTTGAAGAACGAAATTCTTCTAGATAACATCCTTAATTGTGTTTTCTTCTTTTTGCTACGTAGCTGTAAAACACTCTTTCAAATTACAATTCTCACGAAAATCCTTTCATTCAAGCTGCTACATGATATGATTATGCTATTCTCATCTGAAACAGGATACGCTTAATAAACGCATGAAAGTTAATTTTAGTAAAATGTTGCGTCGTGTAAAACAACTTGGCTTGAAAGTTGCTCATCTCACTGTGAACATCCCGTGGACAATCTGAATCTTCAAATTTCAGCTTGGATGAATCTTTTCATTGGGTGTGATGTTTTTCCGTGATGATGAATAAGATCTATTGCCGTTGCATGAATGGTGAATGAGATGATGTTTTTTAAGAAGAAAAAAATTATTATATTATAGGTGTTTTTAGATAGTGGGGAGGAGTCAGTCGTGGCCTAGTATCAACTTGAACGAAAGAGAGCACCACGAAAAACCTCAGTTATGAAGGTCGACCATGTCGGTAAACGGTAAACGAACCCCGGTCTCCAGAATGACGGTTAAATGTCCTGGCACTTGGAAAACCCTTCAATGCATAAGTTGTGATTGAACTGACAAAGTCATATGGGCCTACTATAGTACTACATATACTATTCAAAATCAACTTCTTTGAAACTATTTCAAGAAGACAACACCCAAATATCAATTAAACTGAGAACGTAATGATCTGAATATATGTTTTGATGATAAAAGGTACAATTTGAGAAGGGGCAATCAAACCCTCACTTCAACCTTTGTAGAAGTTGCTCAAGAACAATATTACCTTCGGGACATTTTTTTCAGGAAAGTCGAGATTTAGAACAGCTGATGTTTTGTGATTCAACTAGAAGGTCCAAAGTAATACAATAGTTGAGAAATGACCAATGGAAAAACAATAGCTTGGTATTGCGAAGAACAACAATTGAACCAATAGTGCAAATATCGAATGTTGCTGTTATCCGTCTTCCTATTCTAAACTAGTGTCATTGAATATTAAACACTTTGGATTAATTCTGTGCTATATTTTGTGGGACAGACTGGACTTTTTCTTAAAATATCAGTCAATAGGCCTACCAGGAACTATTTTTAACAACGTTTTTCCGTCTCGAAACATCTGTCGACTGGAAGCTATCATAACATATCGAAGTCAATACTCGTTATTGGTCAGATACATCGGGACGGACGTTTGTCTTGAAAACTCGCATCATGTGAAACAAGTAATAAGCAACAGGTAGCGTAAAGTTGACGGAACAGAACTACCATTAGCAGAGCTAACAATCGGGTGTTCATACATGCTGAAACTAATTGTTAATCAAATTGATTATTTCTTTTTTCAGAGATGGTAAAACATTCTCTCTTCGAGGTGGTTTCATTTCCTATTGATATATCTTATTACAGGTATGTGAGTTCTGTTGATAGATACATCCATTCACTTGTATTAATCCATCTCAATTCAAATACGTTTTGGCTATTCTTCTCTAAACATATTTCCTATCAGCTGTTCTCATGGCGTCCGAGAATAAAAAATACTGAGAAAATATGTTCAGATGAGATTTATACGCGATGCACATTCATGAGAAAAAGAACAAACGGAATATGACGTAGGGGGAAACAGTTAGCTCCAAACAAGCTATTCTTATATCTCAAGAAAATGATTCAGGACCAAATTACTTTTCTTGTATCGACATCAAAGAGAAGAGAGTGAAAAGGGGGAGGGAGAAAGAGAAAGAAACACAGAGAGAGAGAGAGAGAGAGAGAGAAAGAAAGAGATGGAGAGAGATAGATAGATTAATTGGGTTCGTTGTTAACCCGTAAGTAACTGTTCACTATTTGATATGTTTATTGAGATGGTTTCTGCTTCTACAAAGATGATTGGTATTTAATTTTCTCCAGAAATACCCACTGAAGACTGAAGACCCTTTTATCAGAATGAAACTGTAAATTCACTCGAATCAAATCAATATTCATGTTATTCATTACATTTTTTAGCATTTTTATTACCGGTATTTTGAGATTGAAAAGTCACTATTATGGAAGGATTTCATAACACTTGAAGGATTTCACAACCTTGAAACTTTATTTCAATTATAGATGATATTCATTTCCCTAATTTAAGAGAAAATTAGAACTCAAAATCTCAATTTCAGAAATTTGTTTCAATTCATTTGTCATCCAGGATCCCAGCTCATTTCTGAGTTATGGCGTAGACATGACTCGATTGTCTTTGTATGCCTATACAGAATCGGTTATACCTACGTAATGGGTCATGATCTCTGGATGACAACAAATCAATTACGATTTCTGAAATTGCGATAATGATTTCTAGTTTTCTCTAGAATTCTCGTAGAAGAATCTATTCTCAAGGTTGTGATGTCCTAACATATTGGCTTCTATAAGTCCCCCTTTCCCTTCATTTCGAAAAAAACATCGAGGTATAAGAAGTATTGGAATAGTTATTCAGATTATATTGCCATGTTATATTTCTACCCATCTAATTGAATACCGCAACCGACCAATCCAAATCATTCAGTTTTTCATTGCTGCCATTTTTGTGTTTGATATCTAAAAGAGAGAAAATTTCATCCTAATCAATCAAAATAACAGGACAATTAGAATAAGGGTCCATATCGTGAAACCCAATCTCTACTTCCAAAATTATCCATCGTATTGCTGAGTAATATTATGCATAGATTCGAGTGGGCTTGGTGGTAAATCATAAAAAAAAACGAAGGTGAAGCGAATAATTAATTCTTTTTCTGTCTGTTTCGAAGTAGAATATAAAAATATCAATTACAATGGATTACAGTTTATTTATTCAGAATCGTTCTCACGTGGTAGCAAATGTATCACGTATTTCAATATTTTCTCTCGTTTTAAAAATTGGGTCTTGAAGAAAACATGTAGAAATAACAACTGCGGGAAAAATCGCAACTGCGGGCAAAAGCCTAGGTATGTTGCAAGTTGAAACCGCATACGATACTGTTGTCGTTGTTGATCGCAACCTATATCACCTATAGCTTACCAAACCTAACCAACTTTCTCGTTTTTCTCGCAACCAACGTTTCTCTCTGTAATCTAGGCTAATGCCAAGACAGTTCCTACAGTATGGACCTCGAGCGCTTCCTTCGCACTATTCTCCCCACTATCTACGAAACCTTCATCTCATAAATCATTCATCCAACGCCAATATATCTTAGTTATCATCACAGTGCGTCGTCAAACCCGAATTAAAATCTGGTGAATGATCATTTATATAATCATGTGAAATCACACTCCTGGAACTTCGTTCCATATCGAGAATGGGGACGTCTTCAGTTCAACGGATCTATTGTATATTGTATTTGTATATCCATTACCCATTATATAAATTATTACGTACTTGACCTGATTTACAGATATTGTATATGTTTTCTCAATATTGGGTTTAACGACGTACTGTTATGATGGCGCAAATTTGATGGCGTCGGATGGATGATTAATGAGATGATGGGATGATGAGATGAAGGTTCTTGGGTAATGGGAAGGATAGTGGGAAGGACGCGGTCATGGCCGACTTATTGTAGGAGCCTAGACTACAGAGGGAAACCATGAAAAACCCCTGTAAAGATATTCGGCGGCGGGGATCGAACTGGGTTCGGAATTTTCCTCACCTCCCAGGATCACATGAAGCGAGCGTGCTAACCACTGCGCTTCATGTGACGGTATATTGTAAATGTTTCCCATTGGAAAACATGAAAATACAAATACAAATACGAATGCATATCCTATCTTATTATTTAGAACATATCTCAATGAAGGTTTTGTATTTACACATAACCTAACCTAAACTAGTTTCATCCAATCCAAAACCAACACCAGTGTTTGTCAATAGAAATGCACTTCGAAGAGTTGATCATTCAGCAACGCACTGCCGAGGTGCACCAGTGTTACACGCTAGTATTTGTGTTTGTATTTTATCAGCGACCTTTGACCTCACCGGCCCCTTTTTTAAATACTCGCGTCGCATCTAGTTGCCTTGGTAGTAAAGTGACTAACTGATTGATAAGGACTTTTACGAGAGCCTTATCAGTCGGCGATGATGTCATGTAGAGGATTGCGGAACCGAATAGGCTCTATAGAGATACTTTATCGCGTCATCTACGACTTTTCATTTTAATTACTTTAAATTCGATATGAGAACTTAGTGATACTTTTCAATAGATATCAGAGAGCCATAATAATTTTGATAATGCGCATTCATTTTGTCAACTCATCAGTTCACCATTCAAGAAAAAAAAGGTGAATTTATTCTTCAACTCCAATATATGTGATGAAATAATAAGAACGAAAACATAATGAATATCTTACGCCAAAAAAATTCACTTTCCCAAACAAAGCTTGAATGTTATATTTTCCCTGAGCTCATAAGTTTTCTATACTAACAGATTTTGTAATGAGTCATATTATAGTTATACATTTTTTTCGAGGGTGTTACACCGCCGTAAGGTGTTCCATCCGAACGATCCTAGACTGTCATCCTCGTGCTCAATCGCTGACTTTGTACAATTTGATTTCCATATTGAAATGTAAGAACTTGGGCGGAGGAGACAGGTGCATTAACTTACCTGCCCTCCCCCCGCATATCTGATATTTGAATTTCCACTCGAAGTATTGGAATGTTCTTGTTTAGTGCTGAAATGTGCTCGTTTTGTGCTGGAATGTGCTGCAGAAATTGTGCTTTTGTGATTGTGTGCTGCTACCGTTCCTCAGTTATTGCACCTATCAAAGACATCGTTCAAGCCGCCCCGGTAGCTCAGTCAATTATCGCTGGCGGTAGAAATTGAAGTCGCCTTTGGGCGTGGGTTCGAGTCCCGCATAAGGCATGGGTCGTCCTTTCACTTATCATCACTTCATCGTATAACCATCACCCGCTCATTCGTACCCCCGTATAACCTAGCTGTTGGTGGGGTCGTTAGGCAACATTAAAAAAAAGACACCGTTCATACGTTTTCAGAACATCGTAATCACCCGTAACAAATCATTCAATATCATTATTTCATGTTTCCAACCGAGCATATTTGAGATAGATTTATTTGATTGAAATCCATTAATACATCACATTCCAAATGTACAAGTCTCAAGTTTTGATCGAAGTCACAGAGCGACCTGAAAACGTTTAGATCTGGGCCATTCTAGGACATGATGACTACACACATGCGTGTGTTTCGTCAGACAAAATAAAATGCGTTCTTTTTCGTTTCATAAGAAATATTTTGTCATATTGGTGTCTACTAGTGATATACAATTGGTCAATAAGTGCAAAATATATTACTTAATGAAATACGGAATCAAAATCAAAGTTCGAGTTTTAATTGGTTTAAGATACATAAGAATAATGTATTATTCCATACACATTTTTTTTCATCATGAAATATGTCGACACAAAAAATTGACCCTCAATTGAGGCTCACCACCACTAACGATTTTTTTATATCGGGTTTAACGACGCACTGTTATGATAGCGCATATCTAATAGCGTCGGATGGATGATTAATGAGATGATGGGATGATGATATGAAGGTCTTTGGGTAATGGAAAGTATAGTGGGGAAGGAAGCGGTCATGGCCGACTTATTGTAGGAACCATCCCGGCATTAGCCTAGAATACAGAGGGAAACCATGAAAAACCCCTGTAAAGATAGTCTGCGGCGGGGATCGGACTGGGATCGAAATTCCACTCGCCTCCCGGATCACACGAAGCGAGTGCGTTAACCACTGCGCTGCATGTGCCGGTGAAGAAATAATTAACTATGATTTAAATCAAATAACATTTTTTTTTTTTTTTTTAATAACATCGAAACTTGATACAAAATCATTGTTCCCCTATTAAGGCTAAGAATGAGAGTAGGATCGTTTGGACGGGGCACCACAAGGGCGATCCCACCACCCCATTTTATTATTAAATACAAACTGTATTTTCAAATAACATACTGTAAATAGTAACCTGGAAAGTCAGTGGGTGATGAACGATTAGAATATAATACAGATTATATATACAATCACATCACGATACTTTTTCGATAATATATACCCACGGAATCACAATTCATTTTCAATATTTATAGCATCATGATATTTTTGTTGATATGATGACGATCATTTTGCTAGGTAACACAAGGGTCATGAAAGTGTCATTTTTTATTCGAAAAAACGGAAGATACCGTTTATTGTGTGTGTGGTCTTCCCCCTCCTTCTCTCCTATCTTAATCTCCCCTCCGCGGATTCGCAGCCATAGAGTTTATGTGACCTCATCATGACCTATGACCTGCACCACGTGGTCTGGAGGTTACGCTGGCATGTCAGCTGAGCGTTCTGTACTCCATTCCTGAGATCGCAGGAAAACGCTCTAGCAGTGGCCGGCTGAGTGGACAGGGCTGAATGCACCCACATCAATTCAGAACAATCGTGCATGTATTGTGATTGTGATTCCAATTATATCAATGAAGGCTCTGAAAATATCTGTGTTTCTCTCGTATCAGAATTTTGATATCTTATACCGATCAGAATGCATCACAAAAAACCTGATATTTCGCTAAATCGAATCCCATGCACTCCTTACGACTGAATGCTGAGAAAACCAAATTATATTGTCGTACCATGTACTATTAAATTATTTATGCATACAAAAATGTCTCTTTCTGGGTGTGTCTTAACTGGCCAGATCGATCGAGTCCCACCTTGTCACCTTCGGCCTTAATTGGGGAATAGTTACTTTGTCGTAAGTTTACATATCACAGAGTTTAGCATTCGAAAGAAAGTGAATATTACAATTCGTTAATTTTAATCAATTCAACATCGGAAACCTATGTCAAGTTTTCGATGTGGTTAAAAAACGAATCTGTTTCTTGTAGGCCAATGTATTTGATGTGTTCCAGACCATCAGATACATATTTTACGTCAATCGCTATCAACTTGTATGAGTTGGCATAAATTCAAATATTTCCCGATTGATGTCAAGGTTGACAAGGTAGGATCGTTTGAACGAGGCACCACGAGGACGATCTCTCATCTCCAATTTCCGAGTTTGAAAATGGCTTTATTCTATTGACATAATGAATCTGTATTTTTCAATCAAAATTGAAGTTTCAAATTATAAAAAAATAATAACACAATCGAAAAGCTCTATAAAAGTATGAATCAATCTGATCAATTCGATAAATTTATTGGATTTTGATCCAGTATTTTCCTCATCAATTTCATCGTGAGAGTTGATGGGAACCAATAGCGAAATCAGTCCTCACTCAATTCAAAGAAATCTATGAGGAAATACGATACTTGATCCGTTCCGTGTCAATTTTATTTGACTAGGAAACAATTACATGACTAAATAAATCAAATCGCACGTTTCCTCAATTGGATCTCCTTGCTATATACAAGCTCGTGTCGTCGTGTGTTATACCACGATCGAGAAGACGTTTTGAATGTCCCATCAAAGACTTTAAATACTTCAAAGACCTCAAACACCGATAGAAATGAAATGAATCAAAGATCGCCACACACACATCAACTATTTGTGACTGATTTGACTCAAGAGTCCATGAGAGTCGATTTAGCGCAAGATCAGTTTTATGACAACTTTTGAAAGGTACGAGATATCAAAATTCTTATACGGAGCGCAGGAAGAACAGAAAATGTTGATACCTTCAAGATGGTATAAATGTAAACTGCAGTATATTTTTGTTATCAACATCATCATGTTAATATACAATTATTTATTCCCAATCAGCGTCAAGTATGAATTATTAGGACGGTTCAGAAGCTTTTCATAAGTGATTTTCATTAGTAAGATCGCCCCCGTGGTGCCCCGTTCAAACGATCTAATCTTTTATCCATAGCCTTAATTGGGGAACAATGATTTTGTATCAAGTTTCGATGATATTATAAAAAAAAAGCAAGTGGAGTAAATAATTTCGAAAAGTTTCCATGATTCCGGAGAACAATATAGTAGAGACCGTTTCTGTGATTATGTACGGACATTATCAGCACCATGCAGTATTAAGAGTAAACTGAACTTTTACCTTCAACTCTTATTGCATAATTTTCACAGGTATATGCAGCTTCACATTTTAAAAACAGACATCCGAAGATATAATTCTCATCTCACATCATTCTGAAGGTATTGAAAATATTCGTGTCACTTCAGTATCAGGCCCATAATTCTGATTTATCATTCTTCCAAAATGATCCTAAAAAACTGCCATTTCGCAAATCGTCGAGTCACATGCACTCTTAAATGAGAAATATATGAGCAATCACCATTGGTTGAGCACGTGCCGACGCCTTGATTCGGTCACATGTTATGACGTCTTGACGCCACAACATGCACCGCGCACGTGGAAGGTGTGTGTATAGTAACAGAGTTCCGTAGAAGAAGAGTTTGGAACAAGAGTTTAATGATGACCTATAAAAATGCTACAGGTTATAATAGTGTATGTTAATTTTTCAATGGAGTCCATTGAAAGTCTAGGCCAAGTTCTGTGTTAAATTGTTTCTTTTATTGATGATAATTAGTTTTTTTGATGGAATAATACTTTACTTGTGAAGTTGGTTTTATGTGGTTTCTGTGTTCCTGAATGGCGCTTGCATCAGAATTCAGACTTCGGGTCGTGGTTTACTTTGACTCATAAATTCTCTTTTACATTCTTTCGCACATGTTTCACCAAAGCGTTTTCTGTTGAATCAACTTTCCATATTTATTAGTTATTCACACCAAAAAATACTATGCGAATGAAATGGCTTGGGCAACGGCCGAATAACATGAATGAAAAAATCAATCAAAATGGAGCGAAATAATATCGAAAACGAATTAATAGAATGTTGTAATAAGTATATGTTGCTGGATGAGCGATAGTAAAGCCTTCCATTCCACTCTTATGGAATTGTGTCTATCCGTTTTCGTGTTTTTTTTTCTTTTGTTTATACGCACTGCACATGCGCACTGTGAGACTGATATACGTGAAACTTTTCCTGGACACTCGGACTTATCCGACTCAGAACTGTATAAGATTTTCGGCCCAATCAGTTGAACGATTTTGAGAAAAATGTCACTGAGTGTTGAGACAACTTTCATAACTGGGCCGAAGGAAGAATTTCAAAAATAAAATCTGTCGGAGAGAAATCAAATTCTCACTGAATTATTCCTATACACGAAGGATCGTTTTGAAGCAAATTATTCAATAATTATTTTTATCACATAGATATACATAATGGGAGAATGATCAGAATTTAAAATTCACGGCTTTTCAGACTCGCTATGACGAGTCAAGATGTGTAGAGTTTTCGATTATACCTCACTTAAATATTTCGCTTATCTTCCAACGCATATGCTGCGATTGCATGAGAATGTACCAAATATATAATAGTATGGAGCCGCCCTCCGCTGCTCAGTTAGCTAAGACACCGCATTATGAATTAAAGTCACCGTTGATCGTGGGTTCGAGTCCCGCGAATACATGGGTGTTTGTATACGTCCTCGACATTCCTCCCCTTCCTCCCTTTCCTCCACGATACGAGCCATAACTAGCAGTGGGTGCATTCCAGTACGATTTAATCCGGTTTTAGAGGGTTATTACCGGTTTTTCAATACACGTTTAGCACAGGTTCACGTTGAACCTGAGTTTATCGTATACAGGTATACCCCCGGGTTGTTATGACGTCATGGTAGAGACACGTGTATAGTTAGGAATTTTGAGTCAGTTTATAGTTTGGGCAACGCATTTCTCGAGCAAGTTTGAGTTGGCTTTAGCAGGGGTTGTTATGACACGTTATCGTATAGAGACGTATATAGTTAGAAATTTTGAGGCAGTTCAGTTTGAGTAACGCATCTCTCGAGAAAGTTTGAGTTGGTTTATCGCGAGAAACACTGTGTTATCGGGTGTTTGTGTTCGATTATTTTTGAGCAGTGATACTCTGTGGATCTCTCGTAGTTCAGTCTTCAGATTTATGTATGCTTAGTTTATTCCTATTATTTCGTGAGTGAACTTTCGTGTTTGTTAATTTTCTGGTATCACCAAGCTGCGGTCGAAGCTGTCGAAGACGAGGTAAGTCGCTAAAATACACACACACATATATATATATATATATATATATATATATATATATATATATATATATATATATATATATATACACACATAGATGTATACATCACGTATTGCATTGTATTGCTGTATTGTATTTATTCAATTGCTTTTGATAACATTCATGCTCGATTTTGATAATTTTGTGTTACTCGTTACCAAATGGTGGGTTTATTGGTCAAGGTTGGTGCCCTAACCTGTAAAGATTGCTGACTGTGATCAATGTCACTGTAAATTCGTACTCTCTAGGTAGAGTGTTCATTTGATTTTAGGATACCATTTTATGCGTCAGGTGTTTTTTCTCGATAGATTTGATGTTTACCTATGAAAATATACCATTTTTAGGGGGGGAAATGTTAATTTAGGGATGGTACCGAGTATGTAAAATTTATCCATTTTGTTACTCATGAACTATTCTAGGTTTACGCTCAGGAGCCTTATTCCTGAGATAAATCAGATGTGAGAAAATAAAGTGAGAACATTTTCTCATCTCACTTTTCATCAGATTTAGTATTCTTGATGATGAAATACGATATAAATTCTGAGAAACTATCAGATCCATCAAAATAAGAAGTGATATAAAAATTGAGATATGAGAAAAAATTGAGAAAATTTGATTGAGGAATAATAATTGGCCATTTCATGTGAGATAATCATTTTCTCATTTACTTTTATTTTTCTCTCATCTAATTTATCTCAGAAATAGGGGTCCTGTATAGAGTTTGTATGGAATACCCCACTGAACCCGAAGCACGATAGACTGTGCAAATGGTTGGGTCAGTTCAATTTGTCTGCTCCCTATAACATCCGAATTCCAGGAAAGCAAGCTTTCGCGAGATGCACTCTCATGACCTATTTTTCTGAATTTTCAAGTTTATGTTACTGAGTAAGAGATCTAGGTATACAAAGTTCTGATAAAACACACGTTCTGAGCTCGGCGCTTGATTGATTATACGATCGTTTGAGTTCGACTCCGACGCCTGCCCGCTCTCAAGTGGGACCAATGGATTTCTGGCAAGTTCCATTCAATGATGAGATTATATTTTGATAACTGGTGTTGGAATGATGATCAGAATTGTGTGGAAAGCTGGAGCACCCAAAGGGCCAAAAATCTTTTCAGAGGGATATGCATGATAATGGAAATCGACTCTGCGAGATGAAAAATTTACAAATATTTAATTACGATTCGCAGACAGTATTTGCCGAAAATGCTACCGAGTCAAGTTTTATGCTAACAGATGTTTAGAGATCAATTGAATGTAACAGCAACACACTAGATGTTTGCTGTCAGTCATTATCTCTCACGACTGATACAAATAATACGTAACCCATTATGAAAGTTTATCATAAAACTACATTATTTCAAAAGATACTTCACTGGATGGTGTGAAGCAGTTTATGCACTACGAAATGCATAAGGGAAAGCCACTACAATTGATCATATATAGGTCCATGGGTTCTGGGTCAACCTTAACTTTGGGATCATCATCACCAGTAAAATGATTATAAGGTATAACTTTAAGTCAACCCCATGTTACGTCAACAACATGATCTCATCACGAGTATAATGATTAAACGGTAACTTGAACAGATCTGATCTAACGCTACTTATCTCTCATTTGAGAACTAGTCACATAGAATATATATTAAGCTAAGCTGGAAGTGCTGGTTTCATTGTTGATGAAGATAGACCCATTAGGAATTGAATTGTGCATGATCGAATATAGTTATATAACTCATCAACATGGGTATACCCATGGGGTACAAACTTTAATTTTCGAGTTACACGAATGTTAGGTGGCAAAAAATCGATTGTTCCCAAAAGTGTTATCGAGCAAGTATTTCTCGAGAAATCGAGCAATTTCTTTCATGTGCTGTAACTGAATGCACGTGAATGTTATTGCTATTCGAGAATACACGTCTTGTTCTAAGAAGTAAAACCTCAAATTTCACCAAGTTTTGACTGATAACAGTGAAGCTGAACAAAGTAAATTACTTTTTAGAAGAAATCCATATTATCAAGTACAATTAATTCAACCTATATATCAAACTTCGATTCAGCATGTTCATTTATTATGATGTTGAGATGGAGAACCAACAATGGAATGACCAAGCAGTTCGCGTCAGCGCTGAGACAAATGATGGATAAAAACGGTGACAAATGTATATGAAAAAGGAAAGTGAGATGAAAACAGGTAAAGGCCTACAATGTGTGGTTGGTAAACGAAAAACCTAACTTTCTCCATAACATAGATAGTGAGAACACTAGCAAAAACAATGCAGCAAATGATACCATAGAATATGTATTATCTAAAATATTGAGAAAGTAATATAAGCGGAGTGACGGGGTGCGTTTCCCGCCATGACCGTCTATCCTGTCAGAAGTTACGTGATTTACGTGGTTTCCCGCTGTCGTCCACAATGGATCATCAACAACACGCCACAACCGACACCTTCTCACTCTCCAAATTCACTTAAAAGAACATTTCGTACAATAACTTCTCAACTCATCTACCTATCATCTCATCCATAATTCACTGATGCTAATAGATCTTAGCTATCAGGACAGTGCGACGGGTTGAACCCCATATGAAGAAAAAAAGTGGAGAAACTTACTTCCAGGATTATAATATACAGTTTCAATATCAAATAGAATGAATTCAACACACACGCGTGAATAATTTGCATCAAAAAATTTCTCAACTTCTCAAATTCAATAATGTAATTTCTTCAAATAATGATGGATGCGAGTGGAGATATATTGACATGTCAGGCATTTCATAGACACAAACGTTAAATGCAATCAAGTTGTGAACCAAGCGAGGTGATAATGCTGGTGATAGGTGATGACGAGGTTTGTGGGATGCGATGAGAAGACGAGAAGTCTCGATGGTGAATTGATACAATATAATAATTAGGATAAATGCAATTCACTTCTACTGTGTGTACTAATTGCTGAATGCTGGATAAATAATGATGGCATACCTTTTTTGAAATGCTGTAATAACTCTGCAAACCTTCAGTTGAAACTTACTTCAAGCTTTCAACCTTCGGAGATACTCTTTTCTTTTCCTCACTTTCCAATGAAATATAAAGATTTCACTCACACGAACAAGATCAAGCGTTAATTCCCTATCAAATAAATATCTGATGAATTAGAATAAAATTGGATAATGATAATAATAATGGTAATAGTAATGATAATAATAATGGTAATAGTAATGATAATAATAATAATAATAATAGTCCAATGGTTGAAATAATACTTTCTGTTGCTCTGATCGAATATTGATTGATGTGATTCGATCCGATGTTGTTGTTTATATAGTTCGACCAGCCAGCTTGGCACCAGAGTGAGAGAGATAGAGAGAAGTTAGCTGGTGTGAGAGTGTGTGTGAGAGAGAGAGAGATAGAAGATGAGTGTTGGAAGTGAGATATGCGAGAGAGAGAGAGAGAGAGAGAGAGAGAGAGAGAGAGAGAGAGAGAGAGAGAGAGGGATTGAGAGAGAGAGACAAACGATAGATAGGGAGAAAGAGAAAGAGAGAGTGAAAAGATGGGTGATGTAAATGTACGAAAAGAGAGAGACAGAGATATGCAGTGATGGAAATGAGTGTGAGAGAGACAACTATAGTTAATTCAGTAGACATAACGGCTACTGAGTTAAATAAGCCTGTTGAGATTTCTTTACACACATTTACGTATATCAATGAATAATATAATCAATTAGATTGTCAGATCAGTCACTAGCGCGCTGAACCGTCATTCAGGAGACCGGGATTCGATTCCCGCTATGAACTACAGACTTGAGAGAACCGGTTGATCAACGTCGAGCACACTGAACCGTCATTCACAGGACCGGAGTTCGAAGCAAGGACAGTTCGACAACCTGAACGTGGTTTTCCTTTGTAGTTCAAGTGAATACTGAGATGGTTCCAAGCAGGTTTTCTTCTCACTTTCGAGAACAGCTAATGAAATCACATTTTATCTCACCCTTCCATCATTTTCATTGATCATTCACCGACGCCAATAGATCTCAGGTCATCATCATAGTGCATCGTTAAGCACAATGTTTATAATTAAACTAGAATGAGCGAATATTCGATGATATTCATTCGATGCATTTCAAACTTCATATATATTTCCAATAGACAATCTTCGATGGTGAAATTCAAGTTATAGATATAATAAGTTCAAACTTTGAAGATTAGATTGTATTCTTTGATGCGTGAATTGGGGCGTGTGTATTGCGTATTATTCGGAATAAGTACAGGATTGAAGTCAATAAGAAGCATGAGGTCTCGTGAGCTTATGACACGAATAAAGCTCTATTGAACAAGTTAACCTCTCTGTGTCTATCAGAAGCTAAAAAACAATTGACCAGGCAATAAAACATTGGCCACACAAAGTGTCGGCATTATCAATCAATAGTTTCATAGCTCAATTATTCATAAAAACAATCGCATCTATCGCATGAATGTTTAATTATTGGTGTCGCTATATAATATTTTTACGGAGTTGAGGTTGTAATTGAAATAAAATTGCAAATATTTTATCACTCATGTTCTCATTGAAATCTACGTGGGGTGCGTCAACAAACTCTTCTAGTTTTCCTGTACAAATGTTGGTAAATTTCTTCAGTCTCAGTTTAATTGTGGCTCATTCGACCATTTTATGTAACCTCAAGTGTATGAATGTACTAGTTTAATCATATCATGAAAGATATTTCGATTTATATTTTCAATGTTTATTGATTGTTTATTGTTTGATAACCAGGCCCAAGTAATTCATAACAAGTTAACAACTATCTTATTCATGAGAACGATTTTTAATTTGTACTCATCATTCACTTTTTAGCCCACAGTTAAGCCGTTTTTAAGGGTTTTGTGAATGTTTGTTTGTTGTAGTTGTAATTTTCCTCTTTGTACCATTTTTTGTCTCATTAAAAAAAAGCATCTAGGTAATCTCTCTTCTAAATTGGACCTAAACTCAACAATTTTTATTCAGCTGTAGTAGAATAATGCGGTACTTTCGTAGTTTTGTTGTATCGTGCTAGCTCATTTTGAGCAGAAACGCATCGTGTATGCGTGATGTATAATCGGTATCGATGTATCGTCATGTATAATTTACACAATTTTGAAAGTGTCCATTCTCTTGTCCATTGTCCATTGTCCATTGTCATTCTCTATTTTCCAGTATATAATGAAAATCCACAGTAACATAAACGAAAACATATAAATAACCGAATCACACAATTATTTGATTTTCAGTTTTAGCGCACTACTATAGCATTTTTTCTTATTGTCCCAAGAAAAAGAATAGTAGATGCATACACATTCTCAAAAAGATCTACAAAGCCTATAAAAATCTTATCTGAAAGATAATACATCATTAGTCGTATTCAACAAACACAAACAACTAGTGGTGAATAATGAATAAAATACCGGCACATGCAGCGCAGTGGTGACCGCGCTCGCTTCATGTGATTCAGGAGGCGAGGGGAATTTCGAACCCAATTCGATCTCCGCCGCCGACCATCTTTACAGGTTTTTTTCATAGTTTCCCTCTATGGTCTATGCTAATGCTGGGATGGTTCCTTCATCTCATCATCCCATCATCTCATTAATCATCCATCCGACGCCAATAGATCTTCGCTATCATTCTATATCTTCGCTATATAGTGCGTCGTTAAACGCAATATATATATATATATATATATATATATATATATATATATATATATATATATATATAAAGAATAAATTACAATATATACCAGGTTACAGCTGTCAGTTATTTTGTGTGACGTCACTATTCATGACGCCACGCTGTCTGCTGGCGTGGACAACATGCACGTCATGAGGCGGCATAGATAGACAACTTATCAAACCCACAAATTAGTTCTAAATCCATATTCAGAATATACACGAATATTGATGAGACGAATGAAATTAAACATATACATAATAATGAAACGAAAAAAAAATCGGAACAAAATGAACCATTTTGTTGAAAATATTTGAACAAAGAAAAAGAGAGATAGAAGAATATTTCAATAAGAGGGAGAAGATCAATATAATAATAGGATAACATTTTTTTCCCCCACTGTAAAATGTTTGAATTGTTTTCTGGCCCTGACATTACTATCTTATTCAAGAATTGATCTGTTTGTTAAATGAGTAATCATATTTTAATTATTCTTTGGGTGGTAAGATCGCCCTTGTGGTGCCCCGTTCAAACGATCTCATCTCTCTTACATAGCCTTAGTTAGGCAACAATAATTTGGTATCAATTTCGATGTTATTAAAAAAAAAATCAGAATACTCGAATGAGCTAAACGAGCCATAATGTCACGGTTAAACACACAGCTGAACTTGGTCGTGAAGATGACACGTAAAATGGGAAAAAAAAGAAAACGATGAAAAATGCACTCATTTTTTGGACCATTTATTTAATTTCTTGGACTTCTTATTGAAAATTTTTCATTCGAAAACTAGCAGTAACATTCGAAAGAAGGAAGAAAGATTAGAAGTGAAAACTTACACTGAAGTGACATATATTGAACCATGTTTTGGAAATGGAATGAAAATTGGCAGGAAGGAATATCTACTTTCTATAAAAAGTTAAAATGTACTGAACAATTCCCAATGTGATAAGAAAAATACTGAAGTCGAAATAAGCAGCATTTATTGGCAAACTAGAAGTTTGCCACGGAGGAGGAGCAGGTTAAATTAAAAAAACGGAGAAACGATGAAAAATGAAAACTCACTCTGGAATAACATAATATTGAACCATGTAATGGAAATGCATTCATGCAAATTTGTAGGAATATCTGATTTTTTCAAAAAGTAGATACGTACAATTAAATTCCCAGTATGATAGGAAAAATGTATTGGGAATGAATAAAACTGATGAAAATGTGTAGGAATATCGACTTTATGAAAAAATTTGAAATATACAATTGAATTCTCAATGTAATAGGAAAAATGTATCGTAGATGCACCATTCATGAAAATTTGTAGGAATATCTCCTTTTTGAAAGAAGTAGATATGTACAGTTAAATTCCCGGTGTGATAGGAAAAATGTATTGGAAATGAATGAAACTCATGAAAAATTGTAAGAATATCGACTTCTTGAGAAAAAGTTGGAGTATACAATTAAATTCCTAACGTGATGGGAAAAATTCATTAGGAATGCATTACTTATGAGAATTTGTAGGTATATCTACTTTTTGAAATGAGCTAAAAATATAAAATCAAATTCCCAATGTTATTTGAGATAGTATTGGAGATGCATTATTAATGAAAATTTGTAGGAATATCTACTTTTTGAAAAAGTTGAAATATACGATAAAATTCCCATTGTGATAGGAAAAATGTATGGCAAATGCATTATTCATCCAAATTTGTAGGAATATCTACTTTCAAAATGAGTTGAAATACACGAAAAAATTCCCAGTGTGGTAGGAAAAATACTGGAGTCGTAAAATCAGTATTCTTGGAAAACTATCAGTATCAGTAAGATATCCAAGGTCTCGATGCTTATTGGCATAGAGATTCAATACTATAATCTCAAAAGAAAAAACAATAATTGAATCATGCCTACTATCCTATATTCAGGTATAACTAACGCTTGGGGGGCTAGTTATTCGTAAAGTTCAAACTATACTTAAAGTTCACGTTTGCCACCCATCATGGTTCATTCATCCAAGGTTCTACTTTAGAAATTGAAATCAATTCTGCCGTACACGTTCCAGTCTTGCACATTTAATTAAATTTCAATGAACATGATCGATCTATCTCTAGCTCATTCGTATCCCAAATAACTGCATTGTTGATGGGATCGTCATGCAAATAATATAGTCATCATACAACGCAGAAACTTATGCGCGCGCAAAATTAGCTCATTTCTAAAAGTGAACTATTTCATCATTTCAATACTGCAGCCCGCACACATATCAGTTTCATAATAAGGTACTTAATAGATATCAACCAGCAATAAAATCACTGCGATAAAATTATAATTGAGACGATATTAACACTTGTCAATAGTTGGCTGGTATTTGCGATGATGAGTTAATGGTAGCAACTAGTTTGACATCATCGATGGCTCAGTCGGTATATCTGTGTGATAGACGATTGGGGTTTATTGCTTTCGGTTACGGTTCAGAGTGTGAATATTTTAATGGTTAGGCCACACGCAAACAATTCGTCCAGCACAGCATGTGTGTACGTGCGGATTAGAACACACGTTTATTGAAAATGAATTGTTCAAAATGATTTTAGTTGAAGTTTGATTTGATTTCGATTCATCTCACAAATTGTCATATAACCCCTGGTGGTGAGATAACACGAACATAACCAACGACTGATAACTATGAGTAACAATCTACACATTATTCAAAAGAGAAACGAATATATAATATGGGAAAAATATGTACATGAAAACGAACTGATAGTTTTTTTATTGTTTTCAAATTTTCACACGAAAACGACTCTCTCACTTTCCTCTTTATGGAAGCTTGTCCCAGTTTCTTCAACTACCTAGCTGGTTTTGAGTTGAACGAAACTTTGCAACAATCTTTGTATGCTATGGGAATATTCTTAAAATTGTCTTTTTCTGTGTCAAAATGTCTGTGCCTCCCCGGTAAACGGAGAAGTTCCCACGCAACAAAATCGCTGAATTCAACTCTGGTGAACCTCTCATGTTGCCCTGTCTAAGTGATACTACCTTGTCATCCTCGGACCTAACGTTTCCGTCATAGTGCTCGCAGATTCGGTTATGGTGGAGAACTGTCATTGGATCGTCGCCGAACGCCGGTGTTAGTACTCGCAGTCGCAGGTTCGGTGATGGTGCTTCTGTTTTGGTGGTGGTGCTCATAGGTTCGGAGATAATGCTCACAGGTTCGTAGATATTGCTCGACATTTCGGTGATGGTGCTCGACGTTTCGGTGATGGTGCTGACAGGTTCGTAGATGGCGCTCACAGGTTCGGTGATGACACTCATCGTTTCGATGATGATGATCGACGTTTTGGTGATGAAGCTCACAGGTCGGTGATGGTGCTCAAGGGTAGGAGATGGTGCCGCCAATTCGTAGATAGCGTTCACAGGCTTGGTGATGGCGCTCATCGTTTCGGTGATGGTGTTCGATGTTTCGGTGATGATGCTTACAGGTCGGTGATGGCGCTCACTGGACTGGGGAAGGATGATTCAATTTCAAGTTTTCTATGATGATTCAAAATAAAAAAATATTAAAAAAAAAATTATGTCGTGTTGCGCAGCTTTCGTAATATAATTATTATATTTTACGATGTTCGAATGGAAGTAAAACCGCACAGAATACTAAGTCATGTATGAATGTGTGCAGAATATTTGTTATTTAAATATGACGACGAATGTGGAATGTCATTCCCTGATATAATTGGATGAGCGAGGCGAAGACTCAATTTTACTATACTTGAAAAATCGAAAGTGTTGTTTTGTTTTTTGTTCGAGTTCCACATGACGAAAACGCTGAACCTTTTGATGAAAATTGGGGCACATGCCATCAATTCCTCATCTACTCAATAGTGTACAGTTTAAGGTGCAATAGATTGAGTCACTTTTGAAAAGATTCATTTCAAACCAGTGAAATCCTACATGAGAATGATACAAATTTGTAAAGACTTTTTTCGAATATATTCAAATGAAAATGGAATTTAAGCACATGAATAGAACACATCATTCCGAAATTTCACATAACTCAAATCAACCATCCCGAAGAAAACAAATAATGCGATTTGGACATCAATTTATACGCTATAGTAAGATGAACAAGAACAACCACTCAGATGGCGAAACGTTCGAAATGACCATCAGGTCAAACAGGAAGGCAGTTACTTGATAGTTTCACAATCGAGGTGATGTGTGTGTGTATGTTTATATGGCTTTTTATTCATTTCCATCTAAGTAGGTATAATCGCTCATCTTTACAACACATGAACTATTTCTTCACACACACAGATATTATTTCCACTTTTATCATGCGAAGCCAAATTCACGTGAATGTTTTTTTTTCATTTCCAATGTTCATATTGAGTCTAGCAATACACTGAAATGAAATGAGATACCCGTATAACCTAGCTGTTGGTGGGGTCGTTAAGCAGCATGAAATGAGATAATGTTGAGATATGAGATTTTCTCCATAAAATTATGCAGAGTGGGAAGGAAGTGGTTGTGGCTTGCTCATTTTGTACAATCACATTACTCCCTTCAAAGACAGAGGAAGACCACAATGTACCATCTTCCGGATGGTATACCATGACAGGAACCGAACCCTAGTCACATGAGATGCTGGTCGTCGCTGTTCAGACTGTTCCACCCACCTTGGTTTCATGTATATATTCATAATTTTCTTATAGAATACAATCACGATTCAGTGTAAAATATTCCGTGAAAATACACATAATTGTGTTTTTTGGATGAGTGTGAACGAAGACTTCTGTTCGGCCTAGGATGTATATCTCTCTGTTTTCTGTTCGTTTGTTTTGTACAGGCTTCACAGGTATTGGAATAATATTTTGGTCAATATGATTTCTCTCTAGACACACTTTCTTATCCAACTTAATTAGAAATGTATCGTTTTGGAGATCGAGTTATCACTTTGCTCTTTTATGAAAACATTCAATTTTTGGATATTTTGGACGGAATTTCGAGAAATGCACTCGAGAGTTCAGATTGTTTTTTGTTGGTTCATACAAGTATATCAAAAACCATAGCAACAGTTTCAAAACCGATATGTGTAGATTCCCTTTCCATTTTAATTGAATATATATTCCGATCATATTACACAACGCACATTCTGCGTCCGCCTATAGTCTACCAAACAATAATCTTGATCAAGTCTTCTTCGAAAAGTAATAAAATATTCTGCGGCAAGGCTTTATACGTCAGTTGTACCATCATCAAATGGATCATGTATTAATAAAGACATGATCTAATTCTGATAACTGAAAATAAATATTTCAATTACTGATCAGTTTTTAAAAAATCATTTATTCCCCTGAACTTATTAAATCGTACGCGACTATTCACAGTTTGTAAAGTCCGTTATAGTATCACGTATTTTCCTTCGAGGTGGTGAAATCACCCTTGTGGTGCCGATCCTACCTTGTCGTCCTCAGCTTATAGGCATTACATTTATGAAATATTCTAATTATTTTGTATGGTATATTCTGCAAATGAATATCAATGGAAACGATTTTAATTTTTATTTTTGACCAGGAGAACGCAACATATGCGATGTTAGGTGTGCGGTATAAGCATCCATATGGAATATAATGGAGAGCCATATAGGCCCTAATATGAGCCTCGAATTTTAAACAATCATGTGACTGCCTTCCTGTTTTATTTATGATCGACTCATTTCAATCGTTCTACCATCAAATCGCCTATACCTTTTCTAATTATATCATTTCTATTTGGTATTTTATGGCTTTTTTCATTTATGTAGGCCCTACAAAAATTATATTATGATATTTTCTCATCAAAACGGCCGATCCGATTCATGTGAAACCTAATTCGAAATGATGTGTATCGTTATTACATCAAAATTCCGCGAATAATTTGAATCCAATTATCTTTTTCACATATTTTCTCCTCTTGGTTATTCTTGTAAGTTTTTTTTGAAAGTTTTGAAATGAGTTTTCTCAAAAGTGGTTGTGTATCAGAACCGAACAGTATCGAATCAGATGACGACACATGTGTGTGTCAAGTTTCAACTGGATTCGTACCTTCGTTTGACCTGTGGAGCGCGAAAAAAGTGTTCATTTTCTTTTATAGTACAGTGAAATTGAGTCTTCGTTTCGCTCATCCCGTCAAATCCAATTCCTCAAGAAAATATCAAAGCTATACCTTATTAAAATATGGAAATGGCTCAATTATGCATAAAATTGCATATACTACGTCATGATACGTCATAAGGCAGGAGCATAGTCCTGATCAAAATTATAGGCCATTACAGTCGTTGTCAATGTCAATAATGTTGGAGCCTATTAAATGAGCATGGTTCAATAGAATCATCAGGTTTTGAATGTTTTACATAATTATTTTCATCGTCATTTCGATAAAACTGACGGCAATAATAACTATTTCAACTGCCATTTTATCAAATTCATCGAAAATATCATTCGCTCTACAGAGATTGAAACAAAATTCAAAATGCATGAACGTTGTGTATCAGGGTACCTAGTGTATAAGGGTGACTTCGTGTCAAACTTTTGATACTGATTTTCGAAAAATCACACAAAGATAGAAAAGAAGCAGTGAAGAAGCGTGACATTGATAAGAAAAGTGTATTGGTCATAAAGAGACCACAGGTGGTCATAAGATAATATGCCATAAACTAAACTCCACGGGTGACCGCTCTTATTTCATGCCGTGGCTTATTTTCATTCGATTTCATTATTTATTTCATGAAAAAAAATATCCCCAACGTGTAGCATTTGTAGTTTTAACAAAAATAAGAATGAAGATAAAAGAGTGAAAGAATCGGTAGTAAATTGTAAAATAGATTGAAGTATGGCTTTGATGAGACTATCATGAAAAAAAATATCCCCAACGTGTAGCATTTGTAGTTTTAACAAAAATAAGAATGAAGATAAAAGAGTGAAAGAATCGGTAGTAAATTGTAAAATAGATTGAAGTATGGCTTTGATGAGACATGGGACTGATGACATGGGACTGAACACGTTCACATTAGTCCATCAATAAATATGACTTGTATTCTATATCATTTTGCCATTCCAAAATTGTATTGCATTGATTTCTTTTTGGGACATTGTGTTTTTTCGAAGCAATACAATTCTGAAATATTACTACTGATTTCCACCTCTCAATTCATTGACTTTATAACCAATGATATTTCATTCTACCTGAACTTATAGGTTTGCTATTTTCAGTTCAATGAATGACTTACATTGTGATTTGATATTTCCTCTCGGGCTGTAAGAACCCCATTGCCACCGTGTCATTCTTCAACTTAATTGGGAAACAATCACTTTGTAACAAGTTTTAGATGTGTGTATAAACAATATATATGTTTACAGAAATATGATATGAATATTGATCGACACATATTCGTAACATTTCGTTTCTATTCAGTGTCAAAGGGTATTATTATTGTATGATGTTTGAAATTAGTTTAACTTGCATTTGATTGGTCAGTTTAGCCTGTTCGAATATGGCAAGGTTGCTTCTATTGATTCACAGCCAGTTTCTGTATTCGCTCCGACCTACTAGAGTCGCCATTGGACGGGAGATTTGGAAGCTCTCTAGTTCGCGAATACTCCACTAGCGCTGTGAGACGGCATTCAGGATACCCGATCCTGGATGAGATTCACCACGGTTTTCCTCAGCTCCCACAGTGTATTCTGGGATAGTGTTTGCATAACCTTATTTCATTTTGTTGGTTCATAATAATTATATACGAAAGTAGGAACATATTTTAGAGCACCAAAAGATCATGAAAACAATTCTCTTTCAAAATGGTCCTGAAAGTTGTAACTATATTTGAACTTTCATAATTCTCGGAATGTTTAATGCATTTTAATGAAAAATTGAAATGATTGAATATAATGGAATCTGAAATTATTTGCAACGTAAATGCATTACTTGTTCATACATTTCATACACTATAATCTGTTTATTTCCTGAAATTGAATTGAAAAATTGTAACAATATAACAATAACAATATAAAAATCGTTTGTAAAATGAACTGAACGATTCCATGAGTATGTATCCATTCATTCTCGTTCACGGTGGACTCAACCCACATAATATTGATCATAAATTGTTTCCGTATTTCATTGTTACGATTAATAATCATCTTTTGACGATAAAATGTATCGTGAATGTGTTTATTGGCAAACAATAGGGAATGAAAGCAATACAACAAATGTAGCCGATAGTTTATTTCCCGTGTTGCGTCGCAACGCATTGGTCAGTCGTGGAAACCCCCTCAAGGAAGCAATCTTGTTCCGACAGCGCCCCAGCGGGTTTTAACGGAACCGATTTCCGCCCTGTAAGGGGTTTCACTGGAAACTCCTTCCTGTTCGCTAGAGATCAACAAACAGTGCATTAGTCTCTGGTGCGTGTGATAACAGTGCAAGTTTACTTGACGGTCTCAGTTGAAACATTTTTCCATGGCATCGACAGGGGGTTGGGGGGAGGAGGGAGGAAGTCAAGGGACGAAAGGAAATGTCATATATGTCCGAGTTTGAATTGCTATATTACTGAGGTTTGGCTAGAATGATGAACTGTCGTTGACTGGGGTTCGATATCCGCCGTGGTAGATCTTCCTAACAGATTTTTCGTGATCCTTTTTTGTAGTTCAGATTCATACTGGGATGGTTCGTTGATATCAGGCCACAACCGTATATTTTCTATCATCTCAAAATACCTGAAAGGACTATTCACTATATTCACTAGCCATACACTGGTCTATAAAATAGAATAGAGTAAAATATGAACGATGAATTCAAATTGTTCAATATATTACATTTGGAGCCTCAGGACTCAAATGCCCATTCTGAGAGTTTCTGAGAGTCAAGCTCAGTTTATACTGAGAGTTTCCTAATGGATGGTATATGATAGTCACCATGGTCGCTTAGCTTATACCATGATCACCCAACTTCATGCTTCGTCAAGATACACTCACTGCCCAAGATAATTATTGCGGTTCCTAATATATCTATACTGTAGTTACAATCTAACTACTTATTCTTGTTATTTTGTATTGAAACTAGGCGAAAGAAGCATATTATGCGCTATACGTTTTTCTTTTCAACAATAATCTGCTACAATACTACCAATACAAAAAATCAATGCTAACAAAAGCTGTTGATGCAATAGCTTTTTTGGTTAGGCTTTATAATATATAAAATGGGCAATTAAGAATTAACAACATAGGATAGTCAGATGCATATTAAATTATTGTTAATAAAGTTCTAATAACGCATTGAAAAATGTTATGTTTATTTACTGTATTTTTAAGATGAGTAGGATATTTGTATGAAGTTTACTCGAAAACTCTATAATATTTGGCTGAAACTGTATGTCCACTCTATGAAGCCGTGAAACACCGTGAACAAGATAATGGATAAAGGAAAACTACTACTTCAAGCTAGGTATTTGATGAAAATGTATTCATCAAATAATTATTTTCTCCAAAATGGCTGATTCGATCTCAGTTGAAATTAATTATAACTTAGTGAATTATTCATGTATGTTCATTCTACTTCTTTTCTCAAGTCTCGGTTTCCAGTAGTTATCTAGTGAAATAAATAAAAAAACAAGTGAATATTCACACCAAACGGGAATTCAGTTGTATTACTTATCAATTGGAGTTTGCTAATAAGGAAGGAGAACAAAGTTATGCCATACTAGTTGCTTAATAAGGTTGATATAGAATATATAATAATATACAACTTCGCATAATATTGCGAAAAACTTTCAGACAACGAAGTTGAGAATGTAAAATGTATCTAATTTGTATTCTCATCTCAAAATTGGCATCGTTAAAAAGTTGAAATCGTTTTTCTCAGTATGTTGGCAGGTGAAGCGTAAATCAGACTCACAGTTGAAGATATTCCATCAAATAATTTCCACTCTTCCAACTTTGATGCAACATTGAAACAATACAGAAAACTGAATTAAAATATGAAGAAAAATATGAAAACAGATATCCATCACACGGATGATAGAATACGGAAAGATGAATAGCAGTCGACACCCTGCATGGCTCATTCAGCTAGGGCAATTAGAAACTGAAAACTCGGACGTGAGCTCAAGATTCGTATATACGCTTGGATTGTAGCCACATGGATTAGTAACTTATGCTGACACATTATGCAGATTATCGCCAGGGTAACAAACCACGGGGTTTATTTGTTAGATCTCTCAGTTTTGAATGGTAAATAAAGTTCAGATCATTTTGTGCACTGCATTATTGTGATCCATGATGTTTTCTACATCGATTAGTGTACTGCATTTTCCGATTTGTGCGTGATATCTTCTACAAAGAAGAGTTCAATATAGGCAGAAGAAATGATGCGCGAAACAACTGAGTTAACAAGTATATTTTCTTTCTATTTTTTTGCATGGAGATGTTACAAAGTATGTTATTTCAATTGTATGCTCAAAACGTGGTTCCAGATAGGAGACAACAGTGTAATTTATAATTGGTTCTTGATATACAAACTTTAAGACTTTTGCACAGCTTTGGAACGCTGCCAAACAATCCATCCGTACGATAAATGATATCCAGAGTTATGAGGAATAGGTTTTTTGATCATTATTCATGTATCATAGAAATTTTCCTTACCCCCAAATAACCCAGCTGTTGTTGGGGGATCAGAACAGCAGTCAGTATAATATATATGTGATTTTATATTATATGTTAGGATGAGGATGCATTAAACTTCATTGTCCGTATCTTTGACATTGATTGGGATGATTCAATTTCTGAATCATTCGACTCTCGTTATTATTATACATAATTATAGTTATATTTATTTGTATCACTTCTAATTCTTTCGAAATAACTTTTGTAATATTCAATAAATTCATATATATCCTTTTCCCAGGTAGAGTATTCAGTAACTCAAGAAATGATGTGTATAAATGAATGAAATAAATAAATACATTATGGTGAATTACTTTGTCACTTCAATATATTCGCACTTGACGTAAGAGCGTTCGTGTCTTGCTGAGACAATAGAGCGTACTTAAGTGTTGAGACTTGCAGAAACTTAGGTGTTCTATACGTACACACAGCTGCCAGGCTTTCACTGCTTGACTCAGCTTGAAAAAGCTTGAACACACAATAGCAGTCAAGCATGTAAGGTCTTGAGAATATAGGAAAGTATTTAGAATACTGAACCTGATCTGAATTGAGATGAGATGCGATGAGACTGGCAGAGAAAAAACAATCAGGGAGTCGACATTCAGAAGACTGGGGTTCGATTACTGTCACGGTCAACCTTTTTCACTGACGAATCATAGTTGCTGAACGTTATTCAGGAGAAAATCGGGTTGAATTCCCGTCAAGGTCGACAATCCCGAAGGAGACGGATGGATCATCGTCAGCGCAATGTACCGTCGTTTGAACGGGGTTCGATTGCCGTCATGAGCGACCATCGTTTCAGAGACCTGCCAATCAAAGTCACTGAAACGACATGCAGGAGAAAATCGGGTTCAATTCCCGCCATGGCCGACCATCCTGATGATCGCTCCCTCCTCAAGGACCCGAATACTTCATAAAATAGTATTCCTTCTCATCATCCTCCCATTCACCATTCACGAATGTCCATATATCTGAGTAATATTAATACACTGTGTCGTTAAACACAGAGAGGATAAGATGGGGAAAATGCTAGATGTATTCTACACAGTACATAATGCATTCGATAGTGAATTATTTCACTTCATCGGTCTAGTTGAACAACGCTTTAATTACTAGTGATATGGGCTGGCTATTTAATCTTGAAAATTGAATATTTCATTGAAATGATATCTATGCATGAGAGATTTCCAGGATATTGAGAGATATTGCTTTCTAGTGAAACTCATTCATTCCTCAAAAATGGCTAGACGACTTTTTCTTAGATATATTTTTTGTCAAGCCTGGTCAGTATTCTTCTCAAGAATAGTCTAGCTATTCTAATAGTCAAGCTTCAAGGCTTGAAGCCAATAGATTATTGCATGGTGATCATATCGAGAAATCAATCCGAACTATAGCAATAGATTCACCAACCTGAAAATAAAAATGAATAACTTTTCTATGAATGTGGTTTATGAGATATATAAAAATATGTCATTGTTATATTTCTCATCGTGTGGTTTGCTTCACTCGAATCATTCCTGGAATTTGTGTTAATATTACGGAGTTAGAGATGAAAATAGATGTCACATAGATTTCATATTTCTCGCGATATATAACACGAAATGTATCAATAAAATAGAGTTGAAAAGAAACATCACTGTTATCACCACCTCATACTTGAGTTGTGATACAACCATGCAATTATTTCCTGGGATGAGATAAAGTCGCCTTTGCGATGCTCTTCTTGATCAATTTCATCTCCGCATACTTAGCATTATTTCCGGGTTGCGAGAATATTTCTGTAAGTCAGATTTCAAATGGAACTGAGAACAATGGTCGGAAGTACCAACATTTGTGCAGATTATTTTCACACTGCGGTCGAATTTCAAAAGAATGAACCGTTACCACAACGCTGCGCTAGAGACTACATTTATTAGTAATTTTGATGAAATCATTCCATCAGATATCGAACCATGGACCCCGAGAACTTGGGGCAGCGACTCAAACCACTGCGCTACACCATCTGTACGTAGATACCTGATACTATACTATTCCATAGCTCGGGTTGGTAACTATGTCATTACATTACAAACCTTAGCGTTCCAATTGGTCAATTCCAGTTCCAGTCAAAAACCGACCCGCAGAAAATTCCTCGCATCCGGGACAATGAATTTCCATCGAGTTTCCAACATTAATGAAACAAACGCTACTATATTTTCGTAAGAGCGTAATAAACATGCGTATATAATGAAGAAGCTCTGTTATATAACACCTAAGATACAGTTTATCATCAACGCGCCATCTTTACTAGTGAAACCCGAACTGTTTGCTCATTAGTTGTGTTGTAATGAGTATACACTCACGCACTCTCTCGGTGGTCATTGACGTCAGCTCCCATCGTTACTACACGAAGTAGTATTAAGAGCACATGGGAGCCAATTTAGCGGAGTATTTTTGTTGAGTATTGTTTGTATTACGATCTCACCAACAGCTGGGTCATTTGGGGCTACGAATAAGCGGGAATATATACATTATTCAATGTGTATATGTATATATATATATATATAATTTCAAGTTTTCGTGGACATGAGTGATGTTGTCGTTTTTTTCCGGATAGTGCCCCTTATTATGAGAAAGATGCCGTGGAGACTCCTCTCCCCACGTTATCCAACTCCTTTGACGTTTCGGGGGAATCACACCACCCATCCTCAGAAATAAAATAAGATAAAAACTGATTCGGTCTCGAGAAACACGTCAGAACCCGACAAGATCTCTACAACGAATTCTTGATTATTCTTATAATCATTCTTATAATAAGCGGCACTATCCGAAGAAAACGACAACTTTTGCCGTTTTCGGCCACTTTTGAACGGGTAATAAATGACATTAAAAACCATCCCTTATAGATTGTGAGTTGATCCTCGACTGTATGGGACACGTGGGTTACAACATTTCAGCGGTATGAGATATCAAAATTCTAATACAACAGAAATACAGATCTCTCTGTTAACTTCAAATTCAATCATTTAGTATGAGTTTCACAAATAGTCATTAGATCCACAGCTGATGGACTTATTATTCCACCTGTAGCTTATGTTAGTTCCCACATCTTCAATCATTTTAAATCATATCATTTCGAAAGTACCGAAAATATCCGTGTTTTCTCAGTATTGAAATCATTCGAATCCCAATCAAATTCCGATTTAAATACTCAACAAAAAGTACTTTTTTCATCCGAAATCGACTCCTATGCCCTCTTAACGGTGAAATAAAATGTTGCATGTCGAAATAATGACCATTAAGGACGCAACGCTATTATAAGGACGAACATCATTATAATATGTCTCATTGAAAACATTTGAAATGTAAATCTCATTCATTAGTTCAATTCGTAGATTTTTATCAAGTTGGAGAGGGATAGGTTATCAATATTTCTATCAAGATGTTAGAAGTCCTATAAATACTCTTCTCCTATTGAAATATTTCCACATGTTATGCATGCATATTGGGTTCAACAGAGCATTGTACTGATAAGGGAGATTCATTGTCATATGATGAATGAATGAATAATAGATGATAAGATGAAGGTTCAGTTGTAATAGGAAGGGTATGGTGGGACTGAAGCCCGGGGCGTATAATAACTACCTTGGCAATAGCTAAGGTTATAAAGTGCAACGTTTAAAACGTCTTTAAATGTGGAAGGTGGTGGGGATCGAACCGCGGCCAGATCTACCCTCATCACAAGATTCGTGAATCAAGTACTTTGATATTATCACACTAATAAAATAAAATGGTGATAATATGTTGATAAATGTTGATGAATCGAAGTTTAAAATAGGTGGAAAGATCAGGTGTATGTAACAGTAACACTCGATTTATTCGTCATCGATTTTCACATTTCCGCGTACTGATAAAATAGTACTTAGCACATTGTGAATGTTCATTATACATGGACAATATTTCAGTTGATATTTCTCTGATTGGTGTGAAGCAGTTTCACTACAATGTGTTGAAAAGAAAAGTCATTACGATCCTATATATGGTGTGTGTTGACACCGAAAAGGTCACGCTGTGGGTGGACCTTCCTGAAATGGTCTGTTGTCAAGACTCACTGGGTTTTCTAATCCCTATATACAATGCTGAATTGTCAGTAAGCCATCGATACTTTGAATAAGCGTGTTGTCAAATGTTCTGACTGGATGCAAATATTTTAGGATATGAATTGATTGAATTTATTATAACTTATGAAATCGTAGATGAAACGAAATTTTGAAATATAATTGCTCAAATTGAAACAGAACAAATTCCTCCAATTTATTTCGAATTGATTGAAATGCGATAATGTTTGGCATGTAAAAAGCACAATATATAGTAACAATGGATTCGTGATCGATACTGAAAAACGATATCCGAATGACATCCTAATTAGGAAAAAACAACGGTGCTTTTCAACTAACGACCCCATCAACAGCTAGGTCATTCACGACTGTACGAATGCACGAATGAGTGGATGATAATGAAATGATGATGTGATGATAGGTGAAAGAACATTTAAAAAATCCTGTCTATATTAGGGAATGAAGCAATGCCTCAATCGTCAAAGCAACCCATACAACTGAAATACATTATTGTGTACAGTTATTCACTTTGATATCATTTACAGAAGTGAAAACAATACGCTCAGTCCATAGAATTACAGTCCAAATCCAACGTTGAGTAACGTATCTCGGTAATGATCAGTCAAATAATGTAGCCGAGGTCCACCATATCAGTGACTACGTCACAGACCCTCCCATCTGTGACGTCACTTGTCTGCTTCTGGAACTTGTCTGCTAGTGATGACGTCAAATCTGCACATGCCTCGTCCAAGTCGAGCGCATCTTCAGGCTCACATGTCGATAAGGGGACGAAGCACACGGCGAGAGCGAAACCGAACTTGCCATACCGCATCAAGTGGTCCTGCGGGGCAAAACGGGATAGGAATTAGGAGGGCAATGCAGAAAATACGATGTACGATCAGAGAGATATTACTTATTTGTATATTTCTATATTTGGTTCAACGTGGCTTGTTAACGAGGCTTGATAAACAAATGATGTATTCAAGTCAGACGAATGATTATAATGATGGTATATAGAGAGATAAAAGTTTTTTAGTTGATGGTGAAGATTGTTGGAAGGGAGAGACCGTGACCAACACCGTCATTAGCCAAAACTATACGGAAGAAACTTGAAAGGAAGATGAAAGATTGCGGGAATCAAACCGAGGTCCGATCCATCCTTACCTCCACTGAGTGTTTCCAGTAAGTGTGTTAACACTGAGCTACATGTACTGGTAGATATTTATCAATAAGTCGATAGTAGTTATATATATACACACAATACAATTTTGAATTTTGAACCTATTGCATTCAGTCACTACCTTCGTTGAACGGTTCAACTTGTTACACAGTAACCAACGTAACAAACAATAGATCCAAATCTCTCAAAACGATATATCTATTTTTTTTTGAAACGTCGAAATTAGTTTTCTATGAGTTCAGAAGAAACACGTAGGCCTACTGAATCAATGATCAAGTGTGTGCATCATTCGATTCATTAGGCTAAGAATTAGAGATAGAAAATTTCATGCAGTGCTATTCTTATGTACATTCTCAAATTTTCAATAATAATTTACGAAAAATTGTCTGAACAATGTCGCGCTTTTACATTGGACTCTCATTCTAGTATTGCATTATTGTCCTGAAAAGTGTCAAGTCAATTTAATATTATTTCTAGAAGTGATAAGAAACGAACAGTATAATTTATTTATTCATTCAATCTCAAACTCATCCGATATAACCAGTTTATGGGAAATGAACAACAAATGAAATATTTAGAATATGGCAAGGCCCTCGCTACATCGTCCTCGTATTCCACATTTCCACCTTTAATTTCTCTCACCGCCATTTTCTTCTCTCTGTTCTTCTCATCAATTCTCATCTGTTACATTATCTCAGTTATCTCATATCCATGTATAAACAAATTATAACGTGTTTATATTCAATTCTTACTCCATTATCTCACATAATGAACTCAAAAGGTGCAGGTTATTTTTGTGATTCCATCAATTTTATTTCCATTTAATTTCATTACATAATCAACTTATTTTCACACGACGTATTCTAGGTCTACCATGTCATTGACTACGTCACAAATTCTCTGAAAGCATATGATGTCATTAGTATGTGTCAAATTGAATTGGTCGCTGAAAGTTGACGAATCTTCACAGACTACATCCAAGTCGGGTATCTCATCAGCGTTACATGTTATTAGAGGAAGGATGAGCACGGCGAATGCGAGACCAAACTTCCCATTAAGACGTAGATGCTCCTACGAAGAAAATCCTTGGCTCAATAACACTACTATTGCAAGTGGATTAGTTAATTTCTCAAGAATAGAAGGATTTTGTAAGTGGTTGAAGGATTTTGGCCATTAAACATGAGGTATTACATATTACTCAGCCCTGTAGTCACCCTAATTACGTTGTTATGAAGGACTATCTCAACATTATTCAATATGAAATTCAAAATTATTTGACTCGAAAAGTAGCAACAGAATTCGCTCATGAATGCAAATGGGAACCAAAAATGTCAACATTATGAAATATAATTAAATACATTTTTCAAAATTATATGCACACTCTTTTTCTGTGACTTTTAATATGTTCCACTCTTTGAGTGAACCTTCAACCTTTTCTGTCGAATAGAGAAATGAAATCGAGTTGCCCACATTTTGAGACGTTGAACAATTTCTCAATTCTACATATGCTTACATATATTATTATTCTCTCATTCCAATATAAATTTTGATAAGATTCATCACTCTCGATGCTCTAAATTTTAACGGATTATCAATTCATCATATTTCTTATCTACTTTTGAGACGTTGAACAATTTCTCAATTCTACATATGCTTACATATATTATTATTCTCTCATTCCAATATAAATTTTGATAAGATTTATCACTCTCGATGGTCTAAATTTTAACGGATTATCAATTCATCATATTTCTTATCTACTGCATCTTAAAATTTTCCATCTTAACATTTGAGTAATCACGAGGTATAGAAAGGAATTTATCCGAAGTTTATATCTGTTTGTTTAAGTTGGTTATTCGTAAGTTTTTTACTTGTGTCTCGACACGAGTCATTATCAATCATTGAGGATGACACGCTCAGTATCTCAATCACAATCCAAGTGCATGATGAAGAATATGAAAGCTTACCTGGAAAACCTCGTAAGGGAACAGTTGTTCAGGGTCAGAGCCTAACTGCTTCATATAGCCAGCGAGTGTCTCGTAGTATTCAACAAGTAGCTCCTTGTAATGCAAGTCTCTCATCGCCTTGTCAGTGCAACAGAATATGAAGTGACAGACATCGGTGACAGGCGACGAGTAACGTAGCAGCTGATAGTCGAGAAGACAGATTTTTTCAGGGATATTCGAGTACTGAAAACCAAGAGAACACAGTCGTCAAGTTTATCTATTCATCTTACTGTGTAACAAAAAAGTCACTTCTCAAGTTATTGTTCATTTTGGGCAGACCAATCATGTAGAAAAGATATGAGATATCTAAGCGTCATTCCAGTATGATTTCAATCATTGTCATCTGTGGGAAAATTGTGCTCATCAATCACAGATAATTTTAATTCGATGTCAATAATCACTATCACAATTCAATAATTTAGTTTTCCACCAATATGTCTAGTTGTGAGTTGACCTGACAATTGAGCATGTTTCATCTTTAATAGCATTTTCAAAGAGTGTCGAGTATTCTCTTGAAAAAAGAATAAATTGACTCAGCGTAGCCGTTCTAATTCTTTAATCTCCTCATCGACCACCTCCAATTATTCAAATAAGTTCATTTCATCGGATGGAATTAACACGAATCAAATTACCTTGCCATACTTGAATAGGAAGTTATTTATCCATATGTCTCCATGTGTCATCACAGCATAAGGTTCCGCTTTCTCTCCATCCACTAATCCCATCAACGTCTTATAATACCCATCTGCAAAACTCTCCAATGCTTTCAGATATCTCCCTTTATCGTCCACTCTTTCCTTATAGATCTTCACCGCCTTAGTGAAAGCGTTATCAAGGATGGAAAGCAGATTCGCATCTGGTTCTGGTATGAGAAAAGTTTCATCTAGATCTTTAATGAGAGTTTTGTATTCGTCAGGTTTCTGGTCTTTGTAGGCTAAGGAGACTGCGTGGAAGCGGGCGAGCTCCTTCAGGACGATCGAACTGTGCTCGTAGCTCAGGGTTTCTCGGCGATCGCACATCTTGAAGTCGACGTGGCACATGTCCTCGACGATCAGGATCTCGCTGGCGTGGTAGCATTTGGGAGATGCGGGAGCGTGCAACTGGAACAAGAAAACCTTTTACTATTTTTTTGTTTCAAACAGATCTCACTCATATGCACCCGAAATACTGGTGAAAATAACAAATGAATGAAAATAACTTTCACAAACATATCACGTGTTTTGGCCGCATATGAGTGAAATTTTCACATTGGAGAAGTGAATTGATTAGATTTTCATTTTCAGTTTTGATCTTCAGAATTTGATCATCATAATTCTTCGATTACGATTTCCATTCATGTCTATAACTATTCCATGGGCGCAGGTACTGCATCCTTTTCAATACGATTTCTTCGAGAGCCTCGGACCTCTCACCCCAACGAGGTCAGTAGTGGGGGTGAAAAGCTCTGACGTCAGACTCATCTCTGCTTGACTTTAAATTCTATTGTGTAATACTCATTTATATAGGATGAGCTGTATGAAAATGTTGTCTGATCAACAACAAGGTTATAGTATGAGTTAATTTTTCCTCAAGAAGAGAACAACACAATAGGAATAAACGACTCTTAGGAGTTTAATGGACCGAATTACCTGATCACCATCCAGACAGCTGACTTCAGACTCACTCGTGTTCTGTACCACAAAGCCTCTATTATGCAACTATAAAACGAAGTAAAGGGACCTTTCGTTTTTTCCAACAATTCTGCATAATTGTAATTTAATGTGGTGTATAGTATCAGTCATCACATTTCTTCGCGCTTTGATTTGATGGCCAGTTATGTAAAAGGAATCTGAGAATGTTCCTCACCTCTGGCTCGATTCCCCGTTCGCTCTGGAACTTCTTCAGGGCTGGCAGAATGTCGTTATAGAAGTGAGATTCACGGTTGAAGAAGTGGACGCTACGGAACTGTTCGCGTCTTGCTGCACTGGCCGGCTGACTTTTGACAATCAACGATATACAACTCTTACGGCGGCCATCTTCTTCCTTACCCTCTACTTTGACACGATGCAAGACACCTGTTGATCACAAACTTGGTTAGCATTCTCATGGTGTGCATCAGTTCTGTCTCAAATTCATCAGTTGAGCGTATAGACGAAGATTCAGTGATATTGTGATTGAAAAAACATAACTTATTCTATTATTTTCCAGGTGCTCCATGTATGTGATGAACGAAATGGAAACTATCGATGAAATTTGACATGTAGGCCCTACATTTGTTATAATCTCATTCTAACTTATTGCACTTGTGTTCTCGGAAAAATATATTCGATCACGGTTCAGAAAGAAACATCACTCAATTATGTGAGAATTCATGATAGTAGTACATGTAGATCTAGAGATAATTATCAAGAATATTCAATTCTTACTGAGTTTCACTACAAAACTCATGCAATAAAATCTCGTGTTTTGATACACGCAACCAATAATTTTGCACGAATCAGACCAGCTGATTTGTAAGATTCCGAGAAATCATTTATATCGATGTTCTATCTCGATCGAATCATCTGATCATCTGAATGTGGATCATTTCAACCAGAATAATATTGAAGTGAATATTGAGGTTTTTACGATGAGCGAAAGAAAAGATTCAATTTCACCGTACTCGATACTTTAAACTGAGGCGTAATCACTCGTTCCACTTTTGCTACAAATCATTCCGACATTTTGAAAACCTCCGTGAAAATAACCCATAGGGAGAAAATATTTCTCCGAATAAATTGGCATCTTTACGAGATTTGAAAACACAAAAGATTCATATCATTTCAGAATGTCTCATAAATAGAATGAGCCGTTTTGAAAGGAAATAAAGCATGTTTCTTTTTTCAATAAAAGCTATTGATAACGTTTTATATATGATCAACAGATTGTATCAATCGGAACGTGAAATGATAGAAATTACCAATAAATGAATCAGAAGGGCAGTGAAATTGTTATCATAAGATATGAATCAAGATCATAGTCAATACAAGACCTTAATAAAGGTCACCTCCACTATTTTTTCCATTTCATTTCATATAAAATCTAGCTCATCTTATATTGTCTCACAATCTTATACGCTGCGTTTTCCTAATAGTTTCTTACAAAACATACCTATGTAGTTATCTCCTTTCTTTGATCCTGCCGTCACCTGGTATTCAGGGTCCTTGAATCCTTCATCCTTAGCGATTTGCTCCACTAGCTCCTGGATTATATTCCCCAACTGCTCCAAACCAGTATTTTCCTGATGTTCGTTTGCATCTCCCATTTTGATTCACTAAAAACATTGAATTTTATTAGTCTGTTTTAATCTAATATTGTATACAGTACACGACACGGAGATGGTGCCGAACGAACGTCATTTTTATCCCACAGAAGTAGAGCGCAGATGTTTCAATTTTCGCTCCATCCTCTTTCGTGGATACAACCATAATATTGAATCTGCTCGAATTAATCTATGCTTTGATCCATTCCTTCATATTTTGAATAATTCATAAGGATAAACTGACCGATATTATAAATCATAAAAATTATGTTGAAAGATTTTTTTTTCTCGATAGAATTCAAACTTGTTAGATAATCATTGTTTATCTTTCAACTTATAACGTTCATAAATCAACTCTTGACGCATTGGATATAGTATTAATTTGAGTTTGATATTTCCAATCATATGAATGAATGAATGAATGTTTGAGTTTTAAGGCGCGTCGACAGCGAGGTCATTTTGCGCCTGTCAAGTAATGAATCCAATCATATGAATGTTGATTACCTGATGCAGCAGTTTTTGAATCGTTCATGAGTAAATGGTAACCTTATATTTCAGTAGATTTGCAAAGTTATAATGAGTAATCGAAGACAAACAGTAACTTTCCTTTAATTTACTTTCAATGAACTTTGTTATGTAAGTTTGTTTTTTGCGTGTCAAACCGTTTGAATAAGACGTGATTGGCTTCGATCCCTTATTTCACTTCTCTTAATTCCTTTACTTCTGTTGATTCATGTAGAAACATGATTAGTGGTCGTCAGCATGAATTAGAACTGAATCCAAAGATATGCTATATAGAGAGTGAAAAGAGATATAATGGGAATTAAATTGTGAACCCAGAATTGAGTGTATATACGTAGAGATAAGTTTACCCAGATATGTTGTATATTGTATATGCCCAGATATGCATGTTATATGTTGGCAGAAAAAAAGTGTTATTCTTACAGATGCAGATGACAGAGATTTCTCGCGATTCTGAGGATATTATATTCATTTTATTGTCCTCTCAAATGAGTGTAAACGAGGACTTCCATTCCACATACTTGAACAAATTAGGATTCGTTCTTATGTTTTTTTTGTATTTTTCTTTGCCACATGCAGGTGAGAAAAATTGACCAGTCGTCCCTGAAAATGTTTCTAGACATTATGTATTATCAAACCGGAATGAGAAATATTTGTTTGACAGTAAAAATTCTCATAAAAAAATCTCAATGGAAGAAGATTGAGAAGCAACTTCAGAAAATGAACTGCATTTTTTTACTCATAATAGAAACAGCAATTATACATAATTTTTCTTATTAATCGATTTGATAATCGGATGAGCAATAACAAATATAACGCATTTTTTTCAGTGAATATCAGGCTGATTGTAGGTACATGAAGTTGAAGTAGGATTATGGGAATCTTGAATTCACCATCTTAGATGCAGCCATCATTAACGTTGTTTGCAAACGTATTTGCGTCTCACTCATTCGAGAAATAGAGACTGCACATTCCATTTGAATATTAAAATCCTATTGTTATTCACATTGAATAATTATACGAATATATCCTGAATGATAGCATTTGAATACACAATAATAATTAATGAATTTGTGATGAATTGATATACAGGAGAAAATCAATTGAAATGAATATGAGCGTATGCAATTAATAATAAAATATATTAACTTAATTGAATCAATTGAAAAGACGAATGTTTAAACTCCGATTTCATGATGAACCACTTCTTCTGGGACGCTCTTTGGGATATTGACAAAATAGAATAATAAGCGGAAACACATACAACTATCATTGTAAAATAACCACCAAAATGTCTAGAACTGATCGTTTTTAACCCCCTTGGATCAATTCATATGACTGTATGAGCTATTGACGAATCAGTCATTCGGAATATATATATATATATATATATATATATATATATATATATATATATATATATATATATATATATATATATATATATATATATATATATATATATATATATATATATATATATATATATATATCATATCTTACCTTGTTGGAATTGGTAATTTCACCCCGCCGTCTGCAATTCAACTAGATCACCTACAATTATAGTCAGTTTCAATACCAGTTTTTTTCTTGAAACGAACATGGAGAGTTAAATCACTTGTTTGTATCACAATGACAGTACGTTTTATGCGGTAATCTCGCTCAATTCTTTCGTCTGATTTATTAACTGCTGTCGCGAACCTTGGAACAATTACAGTTGCATGATTCTATTTGATCTTCACTTGCTCTTGTGTGCTTAGATTCAAGTGACACAATGAGATAATAGCCTTGACATGCAATATCATTCTCGTTAAGTAGGTTTAAAGGCTCTCGCAAAATGGGATTCTAAATTATTTGAATCTAATTATTTTCGCATTAATTTACGAAAATTAATTTTCGCAATAAATTTCGCAAAATTTTTTTCGCAAATTTTTTTCGCAATTCGCAATAGATGAATTTGTCATTTTTTTCAGAGTGAAGGTCTCAATCTCAATTTAGTAAATTTTAGCTAGCACACTCAATGGGTCAGAAATAATGTTAGAGTTATTATCCAATTATTTATTCATATCGAGTCTGACTACTGAGATATTTTGGCGTCGGATGAATGATTGATGAGATGATGGGATGCTGAGATGAAGGTCTCTTGGGTAATGGGGAGGTTTGAGGGAAGGAAGCGGTCGTGGCTTATGATGTAGTTAATGGCTTTATAATGTGGGTATTTGTCTGGGCTGTGGAGGAAAACCACGAAAGACTCGTGTAAAGATGAACGGTGGTGGGAATCGATACAAGGTACGATCGAACTACAAGTCCCGGGTCACATGTTCAGCAAGCGCGTGACCACTGAGCTACCAGTGCCGGTAACAAACTTGAAACTCAATTTGACACGAAACGTAACTATATAGAATGCATTTTCAAATATAATATGGCCGACAAATAGTTACAAAATATATGTTAACAATGCAATACATGTTTCGATCAATGTCATTGTTGAGTTATGCGCGCATTTAATTTCTCAACTCTTCGCGAATTCCACTTTCACTTCTTGGCCCCCCTTCTTTTCGTTTCAGCGCTGATCTCGTTACCCTTAACACCCTCTCATTGCTTATCAATTTATATAGAAGAAAAGTTATTATTTTCTAGAAATAATAAGCGTCCAACAATTGAATAGAAAAATTATCCAATAACTCGAACTACTTGATTAATAGATGCTAATGATAACTAGATAAAATGTGCCGGTTTTGAGGTGAATTAACCGCCTTCCCTCACATTTAAAATTCAATTTTTCTCTGAAAGCATTGAAATGTGCTCGTTTTGTGCTCAAAAGTGCTGTAAATCGTTTTGTGCTGCTACTGGTTCAAGGTATTCTCATTTCAATGTAGTAGGGGGGGGGGGAGGAAGTTAATGGTCAGCCCCCACACATTCAAAATATATACTTCTCAAGACCTTGCCAGAATGTGATCGTTTTGTGTTGAAATGTGCTTTGGAGAAATCGTTCTTTAATGCTACGGTTTCCAAGCTATGGTCCAAGTTAATGGTAATTATAATAATACTTCTCATTGACTTTTCATAATGTGGTCTTTTTGTGCTGAAATGAGCTGCTAAAACCTTCATCATTTGTGTTCTCGAATCCCGTAGATATTTCAAATTTATAAGAGATACATTACGACCAAAATTTTCCACATTGGGTTATTCTTATGACGTTTTCCAAATTTCAACATTATTCTCATAGTTTCTTTATGATATATAATTTCTTATAATACACACAAAAATGTGTGCAACCAATTACGCCACAAAATATACAGTGTCGGGTTAGATTATGACATTATGTGCATGATATTTTTAATCAACCTCTTCAAAATCAAAATTTAATCAATTTTTTTTTGTCCTGTGGCGCGCAAACAAAAAATTGAGTCCGGTAAAATTGGTTGTTCGCTTTGCTCATTAAAATGTATTTCCCTTATTCTAACATATAGTAAGGTAAGCATGTAGGCATTCACTCGACACTATCTGTTTCTAATCACCCGCCCCCCCCTCCAAATACACTCTATAACTCTTCCTCTCTCTCTCTCTCTCTCTCTCTCTCTCTCTCTCTCTCTCTCTCTCTCTCTCTCTCTCTCTCTCTCTCTGTCTGTATCTTCCCAGCTTCTATCTCCCTCAACTTCAATCCACGTTTCCCCTCTCTCAATACTTTTCTCACACTCAACTCACTTTTGTTCCCACTTCTATTCATCATTACATTCTACTAACTTCATACTTCTATCCATACTTTCTACTTCATACATTCATTCAAATTTCTATTCATGTGAAGAAATAAATGGAATCACTTGTTTACTTAGTAGAAATAACAAAACTGGGATATTCATTCGTGGTTTATCACTATTAGTTTTATTCACCCTGTTTCAGCAATTGCAATACAACTCTCATTTATTCAATGGAAAAAACGTCGATCATAACTGAAAACAATAAAAATACTACATAATGAACAAACAAATACCATAATCAGTACAATCCAATATTCAATTTCGAAAATAATTATATAAAGATCTCGGGAGACAAAAGATTGATATATATTCAATGAATAATATTGGAACTATGAATGTATGCACTTATTAATTTAACAAATCATTCATATCGATAGTTTGAAATATATTGAAAGCTATTATTCTATATAATTTATAAATATAATACAAGAATAAAACAAATCAGTTATAACATGAAAATGAGACATACATGATAGATTTCAATTATTCGATCAGTTAAATATTGGCAAAAACTATTTTTACTGTTATCGTAGTTATGAATCTCTTTTGTATTCCATATAATGAGTGAAACGCATGAAGAATTATTATGATTTAATATTTTTAAGTGTATTTTCATGAAATAGTTTACTATACTCCTCCAGAGTTCAGAGTGATAAAGACATCATGTTTAGCAGAAAAATAGATTTATTTCAATAACTTCTAATAATTTTACTAATTTTTATTCCATCAATGAATAAACTTTATTATTCAGTTGTGTGACGCTTGAAATGATGCTCATGTGTGCAGTTATATTCGAAAGTAAAATCAAATTCTTATCAATTTTTATATTCATTCCTAATGTCATACTTTTGGATATTGCAAATATAACAACGGAAAAAAGAGCAGCTCCTCTCAAAAATTCATTCGAATTGTCATTTATGTATTCGGCTTGTTTTATTATCAGACAAAAATTGACCATTTCACATTCACTATTTAATCAGTTTGTTTTTAGCAAAATTGAAATGAAAACTAGTAATTAATAATTGCTATTTCAAATCGCTTATAACAAGTAGTAATAATAATTCAATAAATTAACAACCAAGACGACATTCATGTTGTTGTTGTTGCGTTTATCCGAAACAAGAGACGGCGTTGAACGCGCATTGCTTCCAGTAACTGCGCTTGCGCTGAAGCTCCGTAACGTCACCTTGCGCGCGCATGCGGTTCACGATTTGTTTAGCGAACAAGTAGTTGATCAACGCCGTTTCTACGCTGCCGTCCTCGTCCACCAGCTAAACAAACAAACAAACAAACAATCGATTAACGAAAGAACAATGAAGATGAGCTTGGCACATAGTCAACTTGAAAATACATACGGTAATGAACGTAAAAATAATCGGAAATACTGAGAAGGGATGATATTAGTGATTGACGCGCTGTACCGTTACCCAGGAGACCGCAGTTTGTAACCCGTCGTGATCGAGTATCCTGACTGAAGCACTTCGTTATTCATCTTCGTCGTGAAACCAGAACTATATGAATATTTGAACTAGAAACTATGCATGGATGCACTTATTAATTTGAAAAATCATTTATAATATCAAAAGTTGAGAAGTTATAGTATTGTTCCGTAGCAATTGGCCGCGGCCGGTTCCTTCCCACTGTTCAAATTATCCTTCCAACCAAAACTTTCTTTCATCTTATCTTCTCATCATCTCATTAATCGTTCATTATGAAAATTGACTCATGAGAACAATGTGGCGTAATAAGTAGAAAATATGTCAAGCTACGTCGCGCGTTGGTTCGAGTCCCGCATAACACATTGGTTTTGTGAATATATTTTAATTTATCATCATCAAATTCCATAGTGTCACTACCACCTGCTCATCCATAAAGTTGGTGGGGTCGCCTCCGTTATATCACTCAAATAACATATCCATAAATATAACATTTTTAGATATTTTGAGGACAACAAAGGCGAACATGTCTGGCAAGCGCTATGAATATTATGCATGTAGTTTCAATTTCAAGGTGCATGACTTCCGAATACATTCTATGTAATTCCATTGTTTTCATTTATATTGGCTTTAATGATGCGCGATGTTCATGTATTGCAAATATCAATACATTGATAGTTTACAAAGTGAATAGCAAACAAAATATCTACATACAAGAGAGAATGTATACTCAGAACGAGGCGACTATGTTTTGCTGAAGAAAATAATCACATGGCCACTTTCTCTCATAATATATGGGCGCTATTGTGCTGGCCACCAGTCCACCCCTCAGAGCCATTTCATATGAATACTACGTTCAACGTACAACGCATAAGCTATGTTTTCCTAGTCCATGATGATCGTACATGCCTAATAGTGTTGTAAGAGCTCGCATTGGCCTGACTTGATGTTAGGTCTTTTGTTCTACTAGCAATATTCCGCCTGAGGTCCCTCAGACCCCCGTTTTCCACCCGTCAGCCGGGGACTCCCCACCCAGCCCTGTATAAGTAGGGTATAGGTCAGGGCAAATACAAGGGTTCATACCCCTTGGGATTACAGGCAATAGTTTGGTCTATGATACCGCATCATAAAGCATTACATATACCAAGATAAACAAACACCCGCACTGATAGTTTGATCAACCCTGGAGAGGTTGATCCTCACCGCGCCGTCCATGGGTATAGAGTTTTTTCGTGGTTTCTTCTCCATACTGGGTGAATTCCGGGATGGATCCTATAATATGGGCCACGACCGCTTCTTTCTAACTGTTACCCCTCTTATTACCCATTAAGAAACCTCCATCTCATCATGTCAACACTCATTAATTATTCATTCGACGCCAATAGAACTTGGTTATAATTATAGTGTGTCTTTAGAACACAATGTAAATAAATGAACCTGATAATTCATGATAGTAGCTGCTTCTGTGGCTCATTCAGCCAAAGGTCTGTAATTAGAAAATGAGGTCAAGTTAGGTATGGTTTTGAGTCCGGCACGAGGAATTGTTTCTTAAAGAGACTTTTGACCTATCGACATTTTATCTTTCAAATTTTTCCTGGTCATTCATACCCTCATTTAATCTAGGAGTTGGTGGAGTCACTAAGCACAATTGAACGAATACTAGAAAATTGACGATGTTTTGATGTATTAGCTGAAATAATTGGATGTGGAACAACAAGCAACATGAATGTAATTATTATTATTTCAAATGATAATCAGCAATAAAGAATCAAATCATTCCGTTGAATTTTTTATTTTTGTTGGACTGATCGTAAAACAAATAATTGATGACACATATTTTCATATTCGATTTGCCCGATTTTGCATGACGGCTCTCAAGAATAGATGAATAAACAGGGGTTGTTCCTCGATCTATGAACTGATATAGGCCTATATCACAGTTTACATTTATCGATTATTGATCGTATTGTGTCGATATTTTTTCTTCTATTCAATAATTGTATCGAATGTTTATACATCGTATCAAATTGCACAATTTTATTTTATGTTCTTCGTTACAGGAACGTTTCTTATTGGTTTAAAAGTGTTCAATGGACGATTAAAACTTTTGCGCCAATGCCACTGATTGGACTGATCATGCGAATAACAAAAAAAAAAGCTTTGCAAGGTATGAAAGATAGTTTCGATAATTGAAAATGTCTCAATAAAGAAATTCAATTCATCATCGTATTCTTATAAAGAAATATTGATCGTTAACAGTATATCGATTATTGTTGACAACTCGAGAAATAACTATCTTATTGCCATCATCGACTTTAATTCACATAAAAATAAATCTCTCTCATGACTCTGAAAATCAAATCTTTCTTTGAATAAGACCCCGTTTTATTACACTTTCAGTCAACTCCCTATATTTTATTGGTGTTTTCATATCCAGGTTTCGCGGAGGCTCCGATCGGCCGTCATCGCATTGTGTTATCACTAACCACCGGATGTGTCGACCCACCAAGGCGAGTGGCTTAGAAGCCAGCGGCTTTTGGATTGAAATGAATGTTATTCATGAAGTGATTTTGATTCCTGACATGCCCTCGGTAATACAGAATGCCTATATCGATCACTGGCTTTGTCGAAGTTCAAATGTGAGAAGAGATAGCGACAAATGGAATCATTAGATAACGTTATACGTCTGAAAATAGGGAACTATATGACGTGTAGAAATTAAGGGTGACTTACGTCCAGGTCGTTGATGAGTCGTTCCTTCTCGCCGGGCTGGACGAGTGATTTGCCCAGGACACAGCTAAGAGTCACCATGGCAACCAGGACGAGCAGGACGCAGCGTGACGTGGTACTAGTCATTGTTGTTGTTGTTGTTGTTGTTGTTGTTGTAGTGAAGTGATGTGCCTAGCTGATCTGAAACAACCGTCACAATTTTCCGTTCGTATATTTGTAATAATACATCTTCATTTTCTGTATTTTATACAATTATGTTGTTGATCAGGTTGAAAAAGTTTAATGTGTCTTCTAATAACAAATTTTAGTACTTCACATGTAGTTAAAATAGCATCGCTCATTCATGCGCAAATCACGTTTCACCAAATGTTGATTGTGCATATATATTTCTACATTTTTTAGTTCTCCCTAATATATATATATATATATATATATATATATATATATATATATATATATATATATATATATATATATATATATATATATATATATATATATATATATAATATATATTGTAAAAACCATCTTGGACGAAAATGTTGAAAGAAAATAATTCTCTCCTAATAATCATAATAAGTTTTGAAAGAAAATGAAGTTTATTTTCTCAACTGACAATTAATTTGGTGAACATGTCAAAACTATTAACAACACTAATTGATGCTTAGAGCATATATAAGCCGCTTAAATGTTTAATCTTGACTCAAGTAGTATGCGTATTCTGTCTAGATTAGTGACGTAACGCCAACTCAAACTAAATACCCTGCTTGTCTCTTGAACAATTCCTAGCATTATTGAACCTCCATAATCTTGAATCACATAATTTTCGTTGATATGCCTTTATTGGCAGCCTCTATTCACCGAACCGACCGTGTATGTCACAACACGCGGAGGTTGCTGTTGTTGTTGTTGCGCGTATCTTCAATTGACCGTAATCACCCCAATCTGAGGGGTTAACAACTCCTGAAATCCGGTGAACACTTGCCATAAAATCCCATTGAAATCCCTGAAGTCACTTGAATTCCCCTTGAAATTCGTATGAAATCTCTTGAAATCCCTTGAAATAACCTGAAATCAGGTGTAGACCAAATTTGCGAGTTGTAAACCCCTCTCCCCAATCTAACCAATTTATTAAACTAACCCAACCACACTAACCTAAACAAACTAATCTGACAAACAAACAGCCTAAACTAATGCAACCAAACCAAAACGTTTGCTGAGACTAATTTAAACCCTACTTCTGGCTCCGCGAAGAGCCACTACGGCCTCAACTACTGAGACAAGACACATCATTCAATCTGCCAGATTATTACGAAGACTCCCGCAAATATAGAGAATACTGAAAAGCCAAATTTTGCAGAATCCCAAGTGGAAGATAAAATATATAATATATTAGAATATTGAGACCCGACATTTTTTGGGGGTATGGGGATGCAGATATTCTTATTACCTCACAGACGGTATCAGTAGAAATTATTAGATTGAAATTCCATATTTTCAATGGTATATAGCTTGAAAAACACATTAGTTAGTGGTGCCTGTGGATTCTTTGGAATCCAAGATAAATTATTCGCTGTCATAATATTCTTTTTTTTAGGTATCAAAAATAGCTGTGTTTGCTCTCGTATTAGAATTTTGATCTCACACACCGTTCGAAATGCATCTAAATCTAAATCGACCTCCATACTATAACTTACTATAACCATGCTATAACCACTGCTAATCCATAAACGTGGCAGTTGAGCTTTCCGGTTGAAATGAATGATGAAATTGACTTATTACCTGCCAATTATATCGTGTGATTTAACTACCAGTTTTGATTTGATTTTCACACTAATCAAAGTGATTAATTATGTCGACCGTGTCGTGGTTAATGGTTTGCATGTTCTCGTATGATGACATAGCTTGCCGTCGCGACGCCTTCATGACGCATACATGACGTTCATTGGTTCCTATACATGCCTTTAATTCCTGTAATCTATATCGAACGTTTTTCCAAATGAATCATTTCATGGATATCCCAGTCGTTGAAGTTGATAGTGGGATTCAGAATTCCCGAATTCAATCGCTCACGACCCAATGGGTCTACTATTAAAAAAAAGGAATAAAATGAGGAAATGGAAAAATACAGTAATAATTGAGGAATGAATTGAATACAATCAATCGGAATAAAAATTGCCAATATGATAATGAGTACGAGCTCCAATAATAATTTGGAAATTTAAAAAAAAAAACGATCATAAGATTGATGTCTCTTCACCAGTGCATACGTTTGTGTTTTCACTCTCCCTGTAATTATTAGCTCAAGATTACTATTCATCAAATAAGTTCACTGATTACACTTCAGGGTGATAAATCGCCCTTTTGGTGCTCCGTCTGAACGTTCCCACCTGTCAACCTCAGTCATTAAGAAACAATGAGTTTGTATCAAGTTTCGATGCTCCTTCTTAAAAAAGTGTATACAACTATATCGAGGTGATATCTGAAGAACTGCAAACAGTTGCTTGGTCGACGGTCACTTTTAACTGTTTCCTAGCGTACCTCACACATATAGTAGTAAATAGTTGTATATAATACCATAATATATAGTAATCTGATTTAAATGACTTGAAGTCTCTCAAGTGTACAACTACCGTACTTCGTCGGTTAGCAATTAGCAGTTGTACTAGTATGAGAATTAGCCGTAAGTCTTGTTAATTAGTTGGAAGTAGGCCTACTTCGGTAGGAAGTTGATAAAGTATAGCAGTCACGTGACATTTGCACACGTCACCTTTCAGGTTCCCGATAACTAAATACTAATCACAAAGCGAAGGCATATTCTGATTAGTTGCGTTGGAGTTAAGGTTAACAGAATCAATGAATGAAATAAGTTGCTGCCGATTGGACGATACCGAACATTAAGGGGGTACAGGCACGGCGCTTATAAAAATAGAGAAATTAACCGTCGCTAATTTTTTTCCATGTTCAAAAACCAGTGTTATTGAATAAAAAGTTCACATCTCCAAGATATTATAATGTTCTTTGATTATTATGACATTCTATTCTTGTGAATTCAATCAGTTTCAAGATAATACGTCAATGGATGGAAAGAATGTGATGAAATGCATTGACGTATTATCTCAAATGTGATTGAATTCACAAAAATGAAATGTCATATCAATGAAAGAACATGAAATTATCTTGGAGATGTGAACTTTTCATTCAATCACAGTGATTTTTAAAAATTGAAAAAAAAAATAGTAAAGATACATTAGTAAGCACCGTGCAAGAACTCCCTTAACAACGTTCAACAGCCCCTCGATAAGTCATTAGAGGTAGATCATCTGAACATAAATTCCAGTTTCAGTTCAGTTGTACTTTATTTGGCATTGTATGGTTCACAATTGGATAGGTGAGGTTCGGTCTTAAAACCGTTCTTTCACCTAACCTTGTCCTTAAAATAACACATTATAACAGAATAATTGAATTATTGATTTAAATGGAGTATTGATAGAATGATGATTGGCCGGTCTAATAGTAATAAACAGAATGTAATGCTGTGATAGTGAGGAGATGAGAGTGAAATACAATGTGTAGTAGTAGTGATAAGGGTGAGAGGCAGTTTGACCTGGGAGATATCGCTGGGGAGAGGAATTCATTGAGGAAATAGTACGCCCGATCAGTGAGGAATAATTTGAGGGAAGATTTGAATGCAGGATATGTGGGCGATAATTTGATGTGGTTGGAGTGATTATTGTGATGAACTGAGCAGAGATGTTTTGGATATTTTGAACATTTTTGTGATGCCTCGAAATATTCCACCATGTCATTCTTATTCTTCATTGTGGAACAATATCTTAGTTTCTAGTTTTCCATGCCAATAATATATACATAGGCCTATCCAAAAAAAAAATTGAATATTATTTTGAGCTCTGTCATTCCGAATCAAAAGTAGCCACTTCATGTGGCTCATTGAACTGAAACACTTCTGGGGGATCCTATCGATGTCACCGTTGGGCGTGGGTTCGAGTCCCGAATAAGAAAGATATTGGTTTGTGTGATCGTCCTCTCACTTGCCATCGTTTCATCAACACTCATCGTTCAGTCGTACCACCATATCAAGTCCATGGGGATCTATTTACCAGAATATCATTTGTTTGGTTCTAACTTCTCTGAACGGTATGATATATCGGAATTCTGATAACAATGAAATACATATATTTCCAATACTTTCAAGATTCTACGTTCTGTAACTTTTCATCCCATATAGCGTGATTGTCAATCGTATTAGGCTAAAATATAGGCTAAAAAACATTTTATAAACGTATATGCGTGAAAATTATGCAATATGAGATGAATAGATAATACTTACTCCATCTTGAAGGTATTGAGAATAGCTGTGTTCCCTTTTTATTGGAATTTCGTTATCTCATACCGTTCAAAAGTGATCACCATTACGCACTGTTATTCTGCTAAAGCGACTCGCATGGAATTAGTCCCAGAAATACAAATTAGTATGAAGGATAAACATTGGTCAAACTCATAATAATGATTTATTCTCAATTTTTCTGAAATACAGCTGGCTGGGACTCATGTTTATGTGTGTGTCGTAGTACTGATATTTTAGTGTATATTCAGTCAGTGCTGTAATAAAATGGGGACGAATTCGAATAGCTATGTGGAGTTGTGTGGTTCCTATTAACAGATCCATGCTAGCAATTAGCCTAGCAAGTCAAGTGTGAAGTAATTACTGATCTAATGCCCCAGTGCTGACCGGACAGCAGTGCAATTACTGCATGCCGATTCAAAGAGAGAGAGAGAGAGAGAGAGAGAGAGAGAGAGAGAGACTTGTCGACATATTTTACTGACCATGTATAGTGAATGATGTAGGTTGGAAATATTTTTGTTGTGATTTGATGATTTTTTTCATTCTAGTTTTTCAGTCTCATATTCTATAGTCTTTGATTATAGTGTCATAGGCGTATTATATTCTACTAGGCGAACGCAGAAAATGCGTTGTAAGATTCATATAGCTGTTCTTTACTCTGAGTCACAATCGTACTGATCAATTATTCTTGTCCCAATATAATGATTATATTTATGTTCTATATATTTGAGAATTGTTTTTCTTCAAATTTACATCTTGAATTTGAGTCACAATTCCAAGGAACAACTGGATTGTGACTATGAAAATTTCTCAAAAAAACTATCCCATGAGTGAAACACTTTATACAAATTCACTCAAAATATTGGAAGATATTCAATAGTGAAAACAGATAATTTTCAAGAAATAGGGAATGTCATATACCACACCCCAAGTTTTCAGGGAAATTTCTCATGTATTCAAAGTCACTTACTTCCCATATGGTCCATACACCAGACTCCCCTCACCCGCTTTCCAAGCCACCTCCAAACACAACCTTTTTATCGTAATTCGATACATCAAGGTATTTTTAGAGCCGTCAATTTGACTACCACTCTACGTACAACATATAACTTCATAAACAGACAGGCCTACACATATTAAACATAACCCTATTAGAGTTAAGTGCTTTGCTTTCTGCAATAACTAAACACTTTGTCTCTCTGGGCGGCCTGTTGCATTACCTGTGGGGGGTGAGAGTTGGTAGGAGGGAGAGGGGGTGTTTGATGTTGGGGCTTGAAACATGTGTATACGCTCTTTACATGTCACCAAACTAAAATGTAATTATAATTTCAATTGAGAAAAGTTTTAATGAATTTGACAACATTTATTTCAAATTTGAGAAAGTATATTCTGTGTGGACAGCTTCATCAGGTGTTGACATTTTATTTGGTTGGGGTACAGTTTGTTTTGATATGTGAAAATCGTGAACATTCTATTCATTAAAATTAATAATTCGACCATTTGGGAGTAAATTATAACGATTCATAGAAAATAACGTTAAACATCAATAACTTCATCAGTGAATATTTCTTTCTCCATAGAAATTCAATGATTGAAATTGTCTTCCATCCACATATAAATATTAGTTTGATTATTCACAACTTGTCAGAAGGGTTAAATCAAAATCGTCATTTATCGTTGAATAATTTTGGGGGTGATTGCGCGTGGGGTGACGAGAGAAAAAGTTGACGTAACAAAAAACAATTTTAAAAACCTCCAGTATTTATTTTTGTATTCTTGAATATTGCATCCTGAAAAAAATCATGATACTGGTACCTGTAAAAATCCAGCTATAAACAATGACGGTGATATTTATGTAGGTTCTGATGGTAGACGACCTTCCGTCTTTCGTAAATACAAGTATATAATAACATTTGTAATTGTGATGCCTCATCTGAATGGTCCATATCCTATATTAAGCATCGGTTGAGGAATTTCATGGCAGGTTTTCATTTCAATTACAAAATATAGACATGAGAAAAAATTTCCAAATTATTTTTTCCGTCGTTTTTTTCTTCATATTTTTCTCGTCTCAATAGTTTATATCCATCTCTATTCAACATTCATATATGGTCTCACAAAATGTTACACCTTCAATGAAGGTGAATTAATAACGCGTGAGAGCTTTCCTGAACTTCATCACCAATAAAACCATTTCAAGTTAACAGTTGAATGGAATCAGTCTACAAACTCTGGACTTGCAACTAAGTAAAATAACTCCCAACTTTCAACCAAAGGGTTGTTTGCAAGAGTAGGAGGAACGTAATACCAGTTCACGCTAGGAGAGCTTTTACTTCACAAAGAGACTTACGATACAAGAGTTGTTCAATGAGTGGAGAGGTATGAAAAGTTTAAATTATTTTCATTCCGCTATTTTTAATAGCAAATACAATCTCAATGAATTACATTTGACAGAAAATAGAAATACTGGATTGAGAAACATTATTATTTGAGCACTGAGACCTGATCATGAAAACTAATGATCAATCATTATGAAGTTGATTATTAGTCATGTTGAGAAAATATCATACGTAATCAATGTGGCTCATAGAAAGTTAGTAACTGATAATTGCTCAATTCACTTGAGTCCAATTTTCCAAATAATAGGTTCGTGCAATTTCAAGATGCATTGTAAAGATAACTTAGATATATCGGTTTTGCGTGAATGTTTATGAGATGATGGGATGAATGATATGAAGGTTTCTTAGGTAATGAGAAGGTTATTGGGAAGAAATCAGTCTTGGGCTGTATTGTAGAAACCATTCCGCCATTAGAATAGGCTATACAGAGGAGAACTACGAAAAAACTCGGTGAAGATGGCTGGAGGCAGGGAACGAACAGAGGTCCGATCTACCCTCATCTTCCAACTTACATGGAGCAAGAGCTTGACACTGAGCTACCTGTGCCAGATATTCGATCAGTGAATGTTTGTTATGAGAAATTTTTATGTGGTGTGTCCAATATTGTTCAACCCCTTCTCCGACCCCTTCCATCCCACTAGTGCTCTCAGTAAAATATTGTATTGGGAACTGAAGTCAAGTCGGTAATGGGTAATAATGCCGTAGAACGCATGTTTTTACAACTATCACTCACCCGAACATCCGTTCCCTCAAATAACCTAGCTGTTTGTGGGGTCATTAAACGAACAATGATCATCATTTTAATTCTTATTATATATTTTTCCACAGTGAATAAAAACGTAGCTGGATCTAATAATGAAAATGTCGTTAAATTATTTATATGGGTTATTGCTTGTTTCTATGGTCGTTTCACATTCAGTCTAAGCCTTCATCGCGTCAGAAAACACTTTTATGTGAACTACTACTGTTTATTGTTTTGAAATCAGTTTTCTCTTAGACTGTGAAATCCAATTAAATGTTTTATGCTATAAGGAATAAAAGTAATGAAATGCGATATGCGAAATGGACAATAACTGAGAGAGAGAAAAGTAAGCTCTAAAATGAGATGTGTTACGTGTTACGTGTTCTATGATAAGGACACTCAAATAAACTGTTATATGAGAGGATATTGACCGATGTGATTACAATTTTTGGATTTTGATTCATAACCCGTAGGCCCTCTAAGCCTGCCAACTTGTAAACATCACTTGAGGTCCATGGCTCTGATCTTCCATGATACTACCTTATTGACATTATCTAACTATATAAATATAGTCCATACTTGTATCAACGACGGAGAAAGATCGTCTACCAAATAAATAATTGTATACATGTCGACTATTACTTGATCATGATATACTTCCAGTATTTAATTAGAAACGTAATTACGTTTCTCATCGTGTATCTCGACCTGAATGAATCAATAATCTGAGAAATCACTGCTCATCACTACAATTCACTGAAAAATCACTACGAATGTACAATCTCTTAAACTGATCTTCTTTTTTCGTGGATACCAGTACAATTGAATACAGTCTGAGCAATTTGATCTCTGATGTGAATATTATGGTGAAGGGAGTAAGATGTAAGGTCGGTGGGTCGAGGTTGAGGATGGACACTGTGGAGAGGGAAATGACTAATATTCATATGGAACGATTTAGGAATGGCTACTAGAGAAGAATGGAACTCGAAATGCTAATTGCATATCGTATTGATTGACAAAGAGAAAAATACTCGAATGACCAAGAGATATGTCGCATCCCTTATTCTATCACCTATGGACCTTTCCTCCATCACCTATTCACCAATCGTTATGGTCTTCCAACAGGAGAAATAGGGAAGGTTGTGAAAGGATCGACAACGATTGCGAGTTCTGCTTGAGTTTGAGTAAGAAAGAGGATGCGACAGAACTGGCGAGCTAGCATCGGGTACTGCGATACCCTAGACTAGATAATATATGGTATGTCTACCAAGTTCTTCCTCCCGAGAGCATTCCAACATGCCTGATTCCCAACTCATCCAAATATCAACTCGACCGAATGTTAATTTTTCGGAATTCCAAATCGTACTCTTCCTCGACTCAACCGAAACGCAACTCGCCCAAATAACCACTCGACCGAGTACCAACTCGACTGAGTCTCAACTCATCCGATCTACACCTGCTTTGGTAGAGTTGAGATTCGGTCAAATTGAGACATTGCCTTCCCCTCCCCCCTCTCACCGAGCCGACTGTTATTTATTTTATCTATTCATTTACTTACAATTGCACCAAAGTGCGGTGGCAAGGCCCTAAACTCAATTAACAAAACTCTTAACAAAACAACATTAACAAAAACAGAAACAAGATGAAGAAAACAAATGATAATTATCCAGAATACACCCACAACCAACAAAAACTATCAAATCCCTTATGATAAAACTTCCCTCCGCAATACCACTTCTTCAATTTGTCTCAATATCAGGTCCTCCTCCGCAATCTCCCCCAAACCATTTCAAACTGTTGATACCGAGCGAGAGATATTCATGACTATGTTTGGACATAAAAACAATATTAATATTTATATTGTTCTTTTCTCCATGTTACAGAATATTCGACGTTTTTATGTTTGACAGAATGTTTCAACCGTTCCGGAATAATGTGTTTTTTAAATCGTTTTATTACAATGTGGATTCTTCGTGTTCACGTCGCTTTAAAGCTGTGAGGTTATATTGTAATACAGGATTGAACGACCGCGGGCGGCACGCCATTAATTTCACGACTGTAGTTTTTGAAATGATTATTTAAAGTTTTATTATTTTCTATGCTGAATAACAAAGCTAGGTTTGAGCCAATACAGACGTTCGATGAAATGCACGTATTCAACTCGGCGTGTGATTGACTACTCGTTTTTCAGGACTGCCAACCCGCATGTCAGTTTATATACTTATGTTAAAGGATAACTGGACTCATTGCAGATTGTGGTGGGAAATGATAGTCAAGTGTAATGAATATGAAAATGTGTCGAACAACAATTGTTTAAAGGATACTCGAAGGAAAAACTCGAAAATATGCAGTACGTGGAGATATATTAGAAAACAAAAAATATATTCTACAACATCTTCCTAACTTCTCTGCCCATTGAATAGTGAAACCAACAACATGAAAAGTCGCCTCTTCTTAGGTGCATTGCCTTGTCGCTTCCCCCCTCTACCCTCCCTCATGATTCAGAAGTTTTTCTGGAAGGGACTTTGAAAAACGATGATCAATCAAGATTATGAAATATTATTGAATACTACCTAGACGACACCCGTCCATTGACGCTGAGATCATGGTTCCCCATGTACGTATGTCGATCATTCAACAATATTAGTTGGTGGACAACCTCCTTCTTCAGTGGATACAAGTATAGTACAAGTTTAGTCTATGATATGGCCAATCGGTTCGAATAATGTAACTTGTGTGCTAGTTTCCAATGTTATGTAGAGAATGTGTTTGATATAACTATGCCCGTTACGCGGTTACCTTGGCAACAACTAATTGCATCTTCTCATGACAGATTGAATAGACTTACGTGCAGAATTGAAATAGAATTTGTAACATAAGAATTTGTAGATCTACAAACTGGATTGTGTAATAATAACTGAATATTAAATATTGAATGCCAAATAGCTTCACTTAATTCATAATGATTCAGATAACTGATTTGTGGTTCACTTAATCCAGACTCAAAAAAAGAGAGGTTCATCTTGGGACGTGTATGTTACGTTTTCCACCTTCATCTACCGGTCACATGTGAAGTGATTGCGCTATACAACGGAGGTATCAGTACTGGATAATATCCATATATCTATAAAATATATATTATATATTTTTTGTTTGAAACTTTACAACTATTTTTAGTTTCAATCAAAGCACAAAAAGTTTTTGGGCAAGCTGCAACGTACTAGAATTGAGGAAACGATGATTGATTCCATCACCAAGCCCAGTTATCCATTATCTGACAGATGATGAAAATGAATAACATGTGTTTCCTGGTAATAAAGACTCTAAACTGCCAGTTATAATTATTCCCACGTTAGTAATTTCAGCACTTGCAGTAAATAAAAATGTCAGAAGAATATGAATCCAGTTGAGTGAACGGAGCGAAAACTTAATTTCATTGTACTGAATAAAAAGCGAATATTCTGTTCTGTTTCTTGTTTTGTTTTTGTTCGCGCTTATAGGGTCGAACGTGATTCAGAATTTTGGTTGAAACTTGATATACACATGTGAGATAATCTAACCCGGCCGATACCAAGTGTGAAGTATTGAGGTACAATGGCAACATTCCTTTTTTTTGAGACAAAATATTTTTGCTTTTTTCAAGACAACGAATTATATATCAAGAATACCCATCAGAAAATGTGTAGACACATTCTCTCCGAATAGAAAGAAAATAAGACACAATTTGAATATTTTAATGAAACACATCATTCCAGAGTTTCGTATAAATCAGATGAACCATTTGAATGAGAGAAATTAGATTACTTTTTCTGCATTCAAGATAAGCTATCGAGAGACTTATTCGAAAAAGCAACAGGTATGCACAATTTTATTGTGAAAGGAATTTAAATAATCGATGAATCAAATAGGAAGGCATTAATATAATTGTTTTGAACTCAAGATACATGGCTCCCCAATACATTCCACATAATGCCTTGATCGCTCATCCAACAACGCATATGATGCGTTTTCCTACCTATATGAAGAATCTTCATCTTCAGAAGCGGCAGCGATAAGTGGGTAGTTTCGTGAAAATATTGTCTATGGAAACGGGGGAGAAAGACTCATATCTTCATTGTATCATTACTTGCAAAACGTCGACCCATCTCGGAGGTAATTATAAAGATGTAGCAGTCTCCTTTTAGAAAGGGCTGAGGTTGTTACATGTTGTAATTATTCCATTTTTAATGACGTATATAATTTATTTATTAATTCATTATTGTTTTCATAAGATGAGAGTACACAGTATGCAAAGGTGAAGAGAATAGAGCGAGAGCCCCGTAACAATATGTGCCTCACTACCTGCATAATAATATATACGATCGAACAAATTACCAAAACCGAATTTAATTAAAATTCGTTACTGAAATGTATAGACAAGAATCAGGATAATTCCTCATCTAATATTCGCGAAGCTGCGAGGTTCAATACTTCATCTGAATATTCAGTTGAGATGATGATATTTTCTTTGATGCATGTCACTAATCTTCTCATATTCCGTATACAAATTTTCTTGACTGATATGACCTATCTGTTGACACATAATTTATATACACGAAAATTTATATATATATATATATATATATATATATATATATATATATATATATATATATATGATAGGATGGAAAACTTTTGATAAGATAATTAATTCCTATGCTCTTCAATTAATATGACATTCGATTTCAGTGAATTCAATTCGATTTGAGATGATACGACAATGGATATTAGGAATCAGATGCAATTCATCGACGTATTATCTCGAAACTGATTGAATTCACAAAAATGGAATGTCATTTCAGAAGCATAAAATTGTCTTGGAGTTGATATACTTTTCATTCAATAACATTTGTTCGTGAACATAGAGAAAAATGCTGAATATGAATTTCTCTATTTTTACAAGCACATCCTTAACATATAAGGTCATGTCAAAATTCAATACACACCTTGATTTAGAAACTATCAAGGCATTGACTTTCTGTTTCACCTGTTGATTTTCAACTATTTTGGTTTTGGTTTTACTTGTTACTCTTGTTGATTATCCTCAAAAGTCAACAGTTGCATTGGTTGCATGAAAAAAAAGTGTTTATTTTTCGCGCTCCATAGGTCGAACATGCACCCGTTCAATGGATCTTGGCATGCATATTAAGTTACTGTACTCGTTACTGTACAGTTTTGAGCCGTGATGACTTGGATCACTTTACAGAAGAACTATTCGAGTTTTCAAAACGCACATAAGAATAACTCAGAATGAAAACGTGGGAAAATATTTTCTGAAAATATATTCTGATTTTTGTGGAATTTATGTCCAAGAATATTACGCATTATTCCCAATTTTTACATGCATATCAGACCAGCCGTTTTGAAAAATTGTATATTGTATTCTCTCCTCAATCTCCATGATAGCTGAGTATATTTAACATCCGGTGCAAGTAGCTAAATTTACAAATTAACAAATTAAATTTACAAGTAGTTGTAAATAAAATTGAGTCAATTGAGTGAAAGGTCATTAAACGAATATCATGCAAGATTCAATATGAGATAACTATGGAGTTATTGGTGAGAAATATTTTTATTTCACACATGAAAATCATAATTGAACTGTTCAGTAATGCGTATTGACTATTTGAGACTCTACTGCCGTCAAGATCAATCAGTTGACTCAGGTTCATCATGGTCTTCCTCAGTTGTTTGAGTGATTCAGTTTCTTGAGAGCATACTTTCTTTTCACAGTCCGATTTACAACATACAAATAACCATTCATCTCATCTTTCCATCATCTCATTCATCTTTCAGTATTCATCGACAATTGATATCTGAGCCGATTGTATCGGAAGATCATTGAATATTGATTAGTTTCTCATTACTTGAGGTAAGAAAACAACATACGTAATCAAAGATCATAAAGAATAAATTTGTTGATTATTGCTCAATTCAACCATTAGTTGGTACAACCTGCTCTTAGAACTCATTGAAATGCGTCGTTCAACTCGATATAAATGAATGAATTATTACTTCAAAGTTGTCTGTTGAGAATCAGATATTTTAAGCATTCATAATTTCAAAGTAACACCTGAAAAAGTCACAAAATGAAGCAAGAATTTCCTAATTCATCTTACCAAACTGTAGCGGTCGAGTCGGTAGTCAGTCGGTACAGGAAGTCGTGGTGTCGGTAAAGATGGTCGATCTTCTATCTTATGACTAGTGCAGGTCCGTCAAACTATAGAGAACTTATCCAGCGCTACCCTGCTCTTTATAACACGTTCTTCCCCCCCCCCTTTCAACCCTTACCCCTCCCACGTGCGCTGAGCGTCGGGACGCCTCACTCTGACGTCACGATACATACTGACCAATCAGGGAACAGCTGGCGATCAACAATTGAGATCGAATTTAAATAAATATATATTTTAAATCCAATCTCAGGTAGGGAGCTCGATTTCATGTGTATATATATCCATATATTTTTTTAACGATACAGATATATATATGTATATATGTGCATCTTATACACCGTGTGCGTACTGTCTTGTGTATACGTAGACTAAAACTGCCACCCCTGTGGCTCAGTCAACTATCTCTAGCGGTAGAAACTGAAGTCGGGCCGGGCGTGGGTCGGAGTCAGACATGTGGCATATCTTTTTTTCTCCTCATCCATCATCACTTCATCTTTTCATCATCACTCCAATTCATTTAGAATTGAACAAAACAATTATTTTCTTGATTTTATTCTTCATAGCTGAAATTATTGTTTGTGTCCATTTCATACATAGTAGTAAAAACGAGGAGAATCTTATTGGTGCATGCACGGTGATGGAGAAATTAATCTTCACTATTTTTTCTATATATACACGAACCAGTGATTGAATGGAAAAGATTCGAAGATTTGATCTCCCTCATCAGTATGACGTTTTTTTCGTGAATTCAATCAGTTTCAAGATAATACGTCAATAAATACCAAGAAAGTAATGAAATTCATCAACGTGATACTGATTTGATTCAAACAAATATAATAATTGAAGAGCATACAATTATCTTGGAGATGATAAAATTTCAATTCAATCACACTGGTTCGTGAACATAGAGAAAACAATGAGAGAGAAATTTCTCCAGCGTCGTGTATACACTCCCTTAAGAGATGCGACACAATGTTTCACACTTGTGAATGGTTCTTTAACGCCTTCCAAAGTGGTTGATCCTGGATGGGACTATTTGCAACAATTTAACTGGATAGAAACGTGAAATGAAGGAAGCGGCAATGAAATCAACTTCTGGCAACTGCTTTAGCCAACCGAGTGCCACTGCTCTCAATCTGAGACCCCCACTTCTATAAACAATCTTTAATTCCGATATTTTGAAAATAAAATGGAAGAATTCATTGATGTTTTCTTATCATTTAGTACTTGGTTGGGTTGTCTTACGTTCTCCTCTTCGTTTCTTTGTATGTTTTGTTTGTTCCTGTTATTTTAGTATCAATTCGCCTGAAGATGGTGGACATATACACGTAACATTTCAATATCTAACTTTGAGTATAACGACTGATCAGAACTACTTATTGATTTAAATCGATAATTTTTCCAAATATGGGGATTTCTACGTAATGTTTCATTCATAGTGATACACCATATTCAATATATCCTGGATAAGATCAAGAATAATGCCAACATTTTCAATTTGTATACAATTACTTCATTTTGTGAACAATTCCTCAGGATGTTTCCGAACTCAATAAAACACAATTAGCCTGTTTCCGAAAAATATAAAAATCTGAGTTGGCTTATTTTTTAAACGAGTTTTTGCCAATTTTGTAACAAGAAATACATCTCTGGAGAATGTCATGATAAGATGGTCAAAGGTACAGTAATTCAGTGAAGATTTTGACGATCCTCTCGTGAACGGGAGGTGAAGGGAATGGAACGAAATAGTTGAGCAAATATACCAGAGACATCAGCGAAACATGTCAAAACATTCTGATGAAGAAAACCAGAATTCTAACGATGATACAGTCTGCTTGTCGTTTCATAATTTAACTTTTCAATGCCGAGTTTAATTAATTAATTTTCCTCAACGCCTAGGGGTGATTTTCTGTACATTCTAATCTAGTTCTAGTGATATTAAAATGATACTGGAAAAAACAGAAAAGCGTATGAACTTTTATTAACAGTTGATTTGAAGCCATATTGAAACTTTTACAAACTGGCTTGAGCACGGGTTTGAGTTATTCTCCGTAATGCATCCCTTGTAGTATATACCATCGCATAAAAATATTAAATACATATAAATGAATGAATAAAGTACATGTAAGTAAAAGTTATAAATATCCGATAGATTTTTCTTAAATGTGTGAACCTTTATTCTCACAATAATTCGACATCTCAAGTGTCATCTTCATCTCTCTTTGTTACCTCTATATCTCAATATAAATAACGAATCATATAAAGTTACGAAAACATGGAGATAATCTCGAATCTTTGATCTAACGGAAACACTTTCTCTCCTTTCGGGGGAAAAAAAAAGATTCAATATATGAAAATGTCTAGAAATAAATATATGATTTCAGAGTCCCGTTGTTCGAATGTTAGAGAACAGCATGACACGTGGGACGATATTCAATTTATTGACAAATAAGAAATAGAGATAAAAGCATCAGGAAAATGATGTGATTTTGTCAGTGGATTTTGTATGTATATTTTCGTCACAATGTATTTCCTCGGTGAATTCGTATCTAATGAATCCAATGTTATGGAATGAATCCAATTTACCAATCCATAGGAAACAGTTTATTTATAATACAATAGCATCTACGAAAGATGAAGGTGCAAACTAACCTCACGATAGTGATGTTGGACGGGGGGACGGTCGATCGGAACCTTCATCTATTGTGGATGCAATTATTCAAAGAACGACGCCAGTTTTAGTGGATATGTGCAATACTTCGAGCTGCTGTGACGGGTGCCATGATAGTGCGATGTACAGTCATTCAGGAGACCGGGGCTCGATTCCACTCATATCATTCTGACTGAAACGAGTGGCCAAGAAGCTAGCACTCTGAAACTCCAATCAGGAGACCGGGGTTTGATGGTGTTGAAAAAAAAGGGAATTTTGGAGTAATCACGATCGTTACCTCCACCTTATTTCAACAGACTGAGTACCTGAATTATCAACGTCGGAGTATAGCTCTAACTGTCAATTTATAGTTGTTACCAAAATGGCTAACCATGTTATTTGAACGCACCACCTCTCGGTTGAAGACTTTTTGATCTTGGTAAAACCAGACATAAGAAGACAGTTAACTAGTCACACAATGGTATAGGGCCTCAATGATCAAACAAATATGCATCCGAAAAATATTCAACTCACCAACTTACTCACTGATAATTGTTAAGACTTCCGGAATTTTTTATCTCAATGATCAAAAATTATTGCGTAGTTATTGAAACTTCACTAGCATATCATCAACACATGCAGCTCAGTTTCTGACACCCTCGCTTCATGTGATCCGGGGGATAATAATAATAATATCAATAATAATAATGAAAATAATAATAATAATATATATTTTTTCTCCATTTTCTCAATTTTCTTTATAAATTATTTATAATTCATTTAGGTCAGGCGCATATCAAACTTCGATTCGATCAAGGCTACCGTCCACCTTCACAGTTTTTTTCCGTGATGTGTCTATATAATCCAGGCCATATGGGCCACGACCGCTTTCTCTTCCCTGCACTATTCTTACCATATCTAAGAAACCTTCGTCTCATCATCCCATCACATCATGAATAACTGATCTAATGCAAATAATGCATCCTTAAATAGATCTTAGTTATCATTACAATCATATAATTAGTTAAATCATTAAATCATCATTCCATGTCATTGTATCACTCTATTGTACATTCATATCACACATTTCATTACATCGTGCGATTTTCTTGTTGATTCTGTGGTCGTTTTTCTCACAGGTTTACCAACTTGTTTCGCCACCGACTGCGATAAACGAAATAATGTTATTATAATGTTGGTAATGGCCAATAACTGAGTACATGATAAAACAGCGCGTTAACAATAACATAACAATTCACTTAGACAAATTGTCCGAAAGCAGACATGGGTTTATAAAACGGTAGGGGATCTATTAGTAGGCCTATATATGCGTTTTGCGTTTTCTGTTGTACGTTAATACTGACATGAGTAATGTTTTGAGGGTCAAATTTTGTCTCTTGCGTGACTGTTTCTGTATGCGTTTTGTGCCAAGCGTTATGCTTTAATGGTTATGCATAATGCGTTAACTCTTATAAGTTATTGGTTTAGGTTAGACCTATATATAATCACGTCATGAGCTGAGCGTTTAGATTCATGAGTTTTGATTCATGCGTTTTGCGTTATATTTTGTTACGCTTCATACGTTATGCCTTAGAAGCAGAAAATAATACCATCACTAGTTATGCGTGTTATTTGTTTCAGATGCGATACCATTAATTATTGAGAGTGGAGTGATGAGTGTATTAATGAATACATAGCTGACCGTTTCTCAGTCAGTTGGGATATCGCTTTAGAAATTGAAGTCACTGTCAGACGTGGGTACGAGTCTCGCATGAAACATGGGTTTTTGTGAAATTCCTTTCTTAATCATTCCACAGATTCATTATCAACTGCTCTTTCGTACCCCCTCATAACCTAGCTGTTGATGTTGATGGGTATGATTATGCGAACAATAATAATAATAATAATATAAAGTCTTTATTATTCGTGTAAAACAATATTATTACAGATTACATGATATTACATGATCGAATAATCAATAAATAAATGATGAATTGAATGTATTCATGAAAATCCATTTCACAGAATCATAAAACTTACGTATTCATGATATACAAGAGACAACAATTTCCACCAACACAGCCCAAAAAAATGGAAAAAATATCACATTTATTTTTGTATATGTCTGTTATTTCCATGGTGAAGGATTTATCAGGACAAGATTCACGATAAAACACACAGTTGCATCTTTGAAACACGTTGACTGTTCAAGGATGTAACGAGTTTATATGCAAGCAGCTGCTATTCAGATTGGTAGACACTACTTTATTCTTTTTTGGAAAGTACTTCGAAACATCTATTTCTGTCAATAATTTAGAGAGATACGTTAGGAATAAAACGATAGAAACTGAACAAGTTGATAGTACATGGCATTCGGTTCACTGGAATGTCAATATCGGATGATATATTTTGAACGCTGCATGATATTTGAAATTCTAATTGGGAAGGAAAATAGATATTCGTAACCCTTGTAACTTATTAACCACCAGTAGGTTAATATAATGGTATGATTGAAAACTGTTCAATTATTGATTCATATTTCGTTGTTTCGATTGTTTCTAGTTTGTACACATTTACATGGGCTTATAACCACCTAGATGTGTATGTGATTTGTGTGTGTACATACATTTAAACTTTAAGACTAAAATGATGATATATCTCCTCTCTGATAGCAAATAATACGAATTATAGTTGATAAACTTCTCCCCCTCCCCCATCACTCTCACTCTCTCTCTCTCTCACACACACACACTCTGTATCCCTTTCTCTCTCTATCTCTCTCTCTTTCTCTCTCTCTGCCAGCTTGCCAGCTTGCACATTGAAACAGTTTACCTGTTGACTCAGATTGTGGATAAAGCACTGTTTGGCCGATGGTTTGAACTGCGGCAAACAACGGATATAATTATGATAAAGTTCGAGTTGAATGAAGACTGCTCAGAAATCAACAATGACAGCATCAACAGCAAAAGGCAGGCGTGGTTTCTCTCACACGATTCAATTTCAAGAAACCGAATAACTGTTGTTAAATATATCAATACACTCCTACCATGTACACACTATGTTCACTAACTACTGTTAGTACTGTTAACTGGCATCAAGAGCTAACAGCGTTTACAGAACGAAGTTATAGCGTTTCATTTCAGTTAGTAGGCCCGACTGAATGCGTTCCGTTCACACTACGTTACTAACATCAGTCAGCAGCTGGTGATCACTAGGAGCTACGATGTTTAAGACCATTGAAACTGCCAAAAAGGCAGGCAAATAGTACCTTAAAAATTGAAGAAGAAGACCTTTCAAATGAAATGGTACCTAAGAAAATTTTCGATTTTACATTGATTTTTCTGTATGTAGGGGGCTATAGGACCAATTACTTGTGCTTACTAATTGTTTGACTTTTTTGAGCAAAATCAAACTTGCTTGTACACTTTTAATGGATATTTAAATGAGGAAGTGAATATATTCAAGTCATTCTGGTCACTCGAATCAAACATCAAAGTTGTCAAACAGAATGTTTCTTTCTAACATGAAGAGGAAGAATGAATGAGAAGTCAATTATCGGCTGAAAAGGCTCCACAATAATAAATTGGAGCAAAAAAAGACGAGAAGACCTAAAAAACACGAATCAAGACCCAATTTGCCAAAAATGTTGAAAAAAATACTTTTCAAGACAAATAAACAACATGTTTTTGCAGTCAGGGACGCATGAAACGTATTCATATTCCATTTTTAAGTACTACAAAGCGGAAAAAAGGATATGTCTCAAACATCCCAGTCCTAGTGATCACAGTGTGAACGTGGTATTGCAGTCATTGAATCTTGATAGAGATGGAAATGTAAAACTAGCACTTTTCACATCTCAGTGATAGCGCGAGGGTAGATTGAAACTTGGTTCGTTTTCCGCCACCGTTTCAATTATCTTTCTCTTTTTGGGGGGTTAATGTTAGCTAATTCCTACTTTACAGACCACGACCGCTTTCTAACCACGATCTTATTCATTTGCTATGGAACATTCATCTCATCATTTCATCAATCATTCAATCATAGGCCTATATACATACAAGGATACAAGGATACAAATGAAATGTTTTAGCATTTTTGTCGAGAATAGAAAATAAGACGAAGAAAAAAAGTTTATCCAGCTTATGATACCAGACTAATGCGTGTGAAAACATAATTTATAAGAAATTAAAGTTGTATTCATTTCTTTCGAAAGCTGAAAAGCAGACACATACAAATTGAGGGGATCTACTTCATTCGGGTGTATCACTGTTAGATCATAGAAAATGTGTCGAAATAAATGGTATTATTTTTCAAAATCTGAACACGAAATGATTTCAGGTTCTCATTTATTTTAATCATAACTGCATCTATACAATACACTTCACTGACCCATACTGGTTCTCTAGGAAATACTTAATTATTCAATAATTGTATACACTAATTGAGAAAGTCGACCACCAACATAACAAACACAAACACGTTGTTTGTGTGGCTGTGGTATTCAAAGTGTATTATTGTTTAATTAGGTCGAAGTGTACAATAAGAAATGAAATACACACACTTTCAAAAGCGTTAAATCCAAGAGTTGTAGCTAGATTGAGTAATTACAGAAGTTTTCCCAATTATTTAGCTGGTTTCACATTCTTCTTCTCTGTGGATACACGTTGAATATTGAAGTATTCGAAGTTATGCCAGATCCACTTTAAGATGTGGGGAAAATATGCCTCAGCTGGGAAAGTTAGTGAAAAAATAAAATGACTATAAAACACTGCTCAACATTCATATTCAGTTGAGTGTTATCAGAATAGATATTTATTCAGCGTTATTACTAATTTACATATGGGTAGTCCAGTTACAATTGAGGTCACGTGAGTATGGTCGATTTGAATTATATTGAAACGCATCCCGAAGGAAATATACTGATATTATACTTATTAAAACTGGAAGACAGGCATACGAATGTCAATGAATGAACTTGTGGGTACATGTACAAAGATTTCATCTGAATTAAAATGTTCAATTTCATACAGAACATTGGATTGTAGCTATCGTATCGATGAGAAGGCAGCAGCGTTCCAGAGCTGTGCAACCAGCTGTAAACTGATACCCAAAAATATGCTGCTACCGCGGTACAAATTACCATAGTTTTCTCTACATTATACACTATTTGTCCATTGTTCAGTTTCGATTACATACTTTGTAATCTTTTCATATACGAAAATAAAAATTTTAAATATGCCTTCATGGAACGTTTTTGCATAGCATTTCTTCTGTCTACATGAGCCTTCCTTTTTTTAATAACATCGAAACTTGATACAAAATCATTGTTCCCCAATTGAGTCTGAGAATGAAAGTAGCATCGTTTGGACGGGGCATCACAAGGGCGATCTTACCACCCCATTGTATTATCATTTTAGATTAAATGCAATGAATTTTGACACCAGGTCAACGCTGTCTGTGACCACACTTTTTCGCCGCAGGTAAAAGTCTTCTTTGTTGAACATTTCTAGTGAAAATCGGGAAAATCAGTACATTAGGCACCAAAGTGAATGTTGTAGATCACAATAAACTGATTCACACTATAATTTGAACTCTATTCACCATGCATCACTGGAAGATTCAATTATTGAAATTCTTATTTGATAGTTCTGGAGAGCATTTGCATTGGGAATAAGCATTGAAAAATATGTTCAGACAGGAAGGCACCACGATGGTTTATATGCTATATCGGCACTGACATTACACGTTGGGAGTATGTTACTCTTGAATGAGAATGATATTGCGGATTATTAACCTTTGTTCATTTTACCCTACTATTTACTTGTGGGGTCGATACCACATTTGAATCAACTCTATGTGAAGTATTTACTTTACGCCGGCTAGCTGAGGGCGTACTTGGTGTTGGTGATTATTTATTTCAATTGTTGGTATGACCTGATGAATACAAAAAATCAAAAGTCAACCAATCGAACTATGATATCAATGAATATGATAATTGGATAATGTGATAATAAATGATAAAAATCAATATATATATATATATATATATATATATATATATATATATATATATATATATATATATTAAAGATGTGCTGAAATGTATAAAAATATACGCCCGAAATGTCGAAATACCTGCTAGAATGACGTTTCACTATCATTGAATCTATTTCATTTGTATTCGAAAAATTATGAGAATAAAAAATATGGTTTGAGGTATATATATATATATATGGGATATTTTAACCATGTCATTAAAGATACGGCTCGACCGGGAATTGAACCCGGGACATATAGCCATGACATGAGAGTAATATGTCGGTAGCTCAGTGGGAGAGGAGCGGATAGGCAATCTGAAGGTCCTGGTTTCAATTCCCGGTCGAGACGTATCTTTTATGGCATGGCTGAAATATCCCACAAATCTCGATATTGGATCGTATCCAAGATGTTTAATGATCACATATATATAAATATATATATATATATATATATATATATATATATATATTACATATACATAGTTTACGATGCGTTGTGAGGTGGACATATTTGATGAACATGATATATGATTTCACTAGAATATAGATTCAATTGTTCCAAAAATATTTTCCCAAAATGTAACTCGTTTATTTCACAAATCTTGACTGAACCTCCATTTTGCTACATATTATCAATGTTGTATTCCGCCTTGTTAGCGTTCCATGTTTAAAATTATATGGCGGGAGTTTTCTTCTCATGGAAGAAGAGGGTTGTCGTAAGACAATGATCTATGAAAAACAGTCCCATGTTTTACTACCTTTCTCTCCCCCACCCACTCCCATCCCCGTCACCGCCTGCCCCTATCGTGTCACATACCATCATAAAATATAAAAGCTACTCTATCGCGAGTGGATCTATATGCGTATGAATTTATCCCTGGAGTCTTTATCATCCAGTTATTCCCTCTCACTTTATTCCCTGAATTAATTTTCCCCTCTTCCTTACCCAAGCCTCCATCAACTAGTGTTGGCGGGCCTGCCAGTGCTATTGGTCCGCCAACTCTCCTACCAACACAGAGAAGGTGGTATTGGAAGCCAAGCTTGATATATTGTCTGAAAAGACTCGCAGTTTGAGAGTGGATCTTCTACAAGCTTTGATTTGAATACCTTATCATTTAGAAGAACGAAGAAGAAATATCTGTGGGATGAAACCACCGTCTCCCTTCCATTTTATCTTCCTCCCTTCCTCTATCTCTCTCTCTCTTTCCTCTGTTATTCTCTCTCTCACTTGCCTTCTCTGTTATTTCCTCTCTACCTACATTACTATCCTCTCTCCGTTGTTCAGTCAGCTATGGCACCGCTTTGGATTCTGAAATCACCGTTGAGCGTGGTTTCTATTCCCACATAAGTCACTTTCTTTTTATAAACGTCCTTTCACTTATCATTACTTCATAGTTTCATCATCACTCGCTCGCTTATTCGTTCCCCAAAATAACCTAGCGGTTGGTGGGATCGTTAAGCAAACAATAACTGTGATCAACCGTGACCTTATCATGTAACGCTCGTGATCATTTATCTTTTTTCCTTCTCTCTCTCTCTCTCTCCTCTATATCTCTCCTCCTCTCTCACTCTCCCACGCTGTATTTGTTCGAATTTGAAGTAGGTTTAGACCTGGTCACAGGCTTGGTCAAATAAGCGACCTTATCTTCCTCATGTAGTCCTGTTTCATTTCAGAGGTTGGGGACTATGAGACTGGAGATTGCGGACTACGGAAGTCAAAAGGTGAAAGTAATATTCTACGTGTATGTTTATGGAATCCTTTTAATAGCTCACAGTGTAGGTATATTAATATACCCCTAAAGAGAGTATGACTGCTACACATCAGAAGATGAGCCACATTCATATCAAATGACACTTATTTTTTCTCTTTGTTTGCATGCAGTGTGTATCATAATGATATTGTCATAATTCTTTTTTCGTTCCGAAATGATATTTTTCATTTCTTGAATGTATGCGTCTAAATTGAACAGTGACATTTTTCCCATGGTAGTTTTTCTGATAGTACCGGTAATCTCATTTAAAAACTGAATGATAGAATGGCAATGAGAATCATGTTCATTCAAATGGATTCATTTATATTTCAGTGTGCTCTGATTATTGTGTAAGTGGAAACTTATTATCTCCTACAAGGAACTTGTCAAGGTCAATTCCTTGTTCTTTGGTCTCACAAAGTAATTATTAATATGGTTCTTTGCTCAATCACTTTATCATTTTTCACCTAAAAATAAAAGAGAACGGCTTTTCATGAAATCCTTATTTTTAATTAACGTGCGTTAATAGCATTCCAAGTTTCTGCCGAGATGAGTAATTGTCTTCCTTTTTCACTTACGTCTCCCTCCCCCCCCCCCTCAAACCCTTCCTACTCTTCATTGCTCATTCTTGAGCACATTTCCCCTCCGACGAATATTATTAAATACAATTTATATCTGTTATATTTTATATCATTAATCACTATCAACTCACATCACGTGTCTTTCAATTTTCAACTCTGTCTGGCTGCCAATATTCGGGAGATTTCCCGCCAAGGAGATGTTGTTGTAAGAAATTTTCATGAAACTTTAGTGGTGCATGATACGAAACTAAAAAATGGGTCCTGATTTGCAGACCATAATTGCACAAAATACTAATGAAACAAATTTCATTATAACAGATGTATTCCTTGGGTTTTGTGATCTATTGATCATTTATTATTATGATTGATCATCATGTATTCATTTGTAGAAGTATTGTTCCTCAAATTATGTATCATTATTATCAGTGAGAGTAAAAGATGCTCGTCGCCTACACGCACACGCCCACACACACGGACACGTGGAGTTTCGCTCTGGACTTATCCAGGCTTCCAGGAATAAGCTTAATTCTGTGATGCACGTCCACACCTGTATTTTACATGAGTGGAATTGCAAACGAGTTACTTAAACCTAATATATATGTATACATAATTATATTCAATATGAAATTAATCAAGATGACCCTATTTTAGTGCTTTAGGTACATCTTCTTTACACTTAATTTCTTCCCTGACTCACTGTATCTAGCACTTTTAGCAAAGAAAAAAGGCGTTCGTTTCGTCCTCAATTATTATGTATCCTCACTTTACTCTGTTTTTGTTCTAATTCTTCATTACTTTTCTTCCATATTATATTCGGGATGTACTGTTCGTGCTTGGGCCTGTTCGTTATAATGTGTTGAATCTGTACTTTGAGATGATGGTATCCAACCGTAGGTTATATAATAAGGTATTTGATGGTACCTATTGATATATGTTCAATGTTTTCTGATAGTTTCAGTATGTGAGCAAGAATACATAATGATTGTTTTCATCTTCAATATTGTTTCTCCGATTTATGTAGAACTTTGGAATTATGTTCATAATGTGTGTTGTAAAGAAATTTGAATTGGTTCGGACAATCTATTTCGTCCCACATTATTTTCCTTCATGAGTTATTTACATACAAATTTTCAAGATTTCGAAATTATTTTTCCAACAAGTGGTTCTATCGATTTTTCCTCAGAACTATACATTTTCAAGTTGGATGATGAAAATGTGTACGCCAAGTAGAAAAATTATCTTTAATTTGACTTAGCGCAAACAAAAACAATATTGTTTTCTTCAACTACAGTAAAATTGAGTCGCCGTTGCTTCATCCAATTGTCCCATCAGTTGAATGGTTTATGCGTCTTGAAACTTTGAAATAAAACCTCGTCGCCTGAAACGACCGTATTATAGGATTATCGCCACTTTAACCTTCGTAATTCCGAGAGATAAGGATCATTATAGTCTACAAGATCACCATAGTATCTTAAAACGCACTCTAAATGGTTTTATACTCAGCCGGAACTTTCCTCTCAAGAAACGCCGAGTCGAAGATGATCATTGAGATGAAGTTTAGAGACTTTTACCCTCCATTCAGAATCGATGCGATTCAGTTTATTCTACATTAAACAAAATGATTTTCTCTAAGAATCCATTATATCTTCATAGAGCCAGGTTTACCAACTGATGATAAATTACTAAGTAGTCAAACGCAGCATATGCGTTGTAAGATGTGTTATATATATTTTGTATGGAGTCTACTCGAAACCACTACACACCTTGAGTTATTTAAGTGATATACTCAATAACTCTACACACCTTTGTTGAAACTGGAGTATAAAATCCATAAAACCGTGTTTCACCGTGCGCAAGATACTGAATAAAAAATGAACTATATTTCAAGCTATTTGATTAAAATTCATTCATTCATTTATTCATTTTGGTTTAATTACTTTCATATATTTTCTATGTTCAAACTTCTCTTCTGGTCAACAATGTGGGAGTATGGCCGGAGTATGGATTGTTTGAAAATTATATTGAATGGATTTCATTTAATTCGAACTGACATACGACACAAACATTTTCTGAGTTCACAGAAAAATATTCTATATTCATTCGATTTTCTATTTCACATTTATTTTATATATACAAATTCAAGCTATTCTCTGGTCAACAATGTGTATAGTATGGTTGGGGTGTGAATTGTCTGAGAATTATATTGAATTGATTCTTCTTATTATAGCTTTCAATTCAAACTAAAATATGACACAACTATTTATGAAGTTCACATGAATACATCCAAAATGTAGCTATAAATATCAATTTTTTTCGATCATCATTATACAATCATCATCATTATCATCATTATTATTACTAGCAATACTATCATTATTATCATTGGCTTCAATTATTACTTGACTACTCATATCGTTTAGATTGAATTAAATTAGTATTCAACAACATTTTATTTCTAGTCAATCAATTACTGAGGTGCATTAATTACCATGACGACCGTTTGTATTTATATCTGTCACACATCCCAGTCGATATTCAGGAATACATTATTAGGGTATATGAGTTTATTCTTATTTCGTTCTATTGTCACTTGAGCCTGTGTTTGTGAGTGTGATATAATTAAATCAACGAATAACCAATACAACATCCAATACAACAGTATCATTTTGGTCAACCAGGTGTAATGATATGACTCTCGATCAATTAAATCGGTGTAATTACGGATTACCTTTGCTGACGTGTCATTGTGTGTTTACGATAATGATAAAGAAGTGTCAGGTTCATAGATTAGGGACGAGGGAAACGCAGGTGTCGATGTTGGAGATTTGTGTTTCTAATCATATATTGATTGCTGTTTTCATGGAACTACGATAATAATTTCTATATTCTCAAAAGTATTCTCTACATGATTGCCGATTTGAGATATGATTCTATTGAATTCTGCTTTCTGGTTTTCAAGGTAACAATCGTTATCACCCAAAAATGAACCGATTCACAAGTTGATTGAGAAAGAATTACAATTCAGATCGAAGAAAGCTTCCTTCGAATCTTGATTGTCATATTTTTTTTTACAATTTTCTTTTCTTCCGAATATACATGTTTTGTTGTGAATCATTTTATGTGCCTTTTCTGCGTAACATTCTAAGGTTTTTTCGATAAATTTTCAAATAATAATTAGTATTTTTGCTTTACGACACCACCAATAGCTAGGCTACAATTTGGTAATAACTTGTTGATTTGTATGTGTTTTTTCTTCGAAATGTATAAGCATTATTATCATAGCAAACCGTATGTGACAGAGATTGTGCATACCTCATACCGATTGAAACAATGATTGGATAAAATACCAAGATGGTAGGGAAATCCTCTCACAACAGGGAAATGAAATGTTTTGAAAACAATAAATCCAACTCTTTCTTCTTTCGCCTGTTCACGAGAGAGAAAATTGAAAAATCAATTATTCGTTAGATTCTATTCCTGAATCGAGAAAGTTCATCTTATGGCGTTACGACAGGAATCCACGTAGCTCTGATATCGTTTATCTGGACCATTTTGATTAGTGCATTTGGAAGTTTTCAAAACCGAAATCTCCTAAATTAATTGAAGAAGTTGTCAATTTTTTTTGTACAATGTGTTATGAAAACAAGTGCAAGACAGAATGTATGACCATGAGATACTCCATCAAAATGTTTTGACGAAAAAACTGATTGATTGACACTTCCAATTTTCAAACTAGACGGATTACTTACAACAATGTAATAAACATGCAGAAGAAATCTCTTTTATATACAGTCATCTAGTATAGACTCGAAAAATAAACTTATCTCACATCCAATCTTGAATAGAACACACTTTCAATCATTGAATAGATGTGCGTTTATTCTATAATATTTTGAGCGCAATTATGTGAAACGATTATCTTCAATATATATATTTTCCTCTCAAATTGGTAAAATCTTGCTCAGAAAAGACACACGAATATTGAAAAAAACTAAGATAGAAAACTAAACTGATCTACCAGATCTAGGAACCTAGCAAATGCGGAATTATGTCAACATATATTCCCTTGTGATAATACTGACTATACTACATGCCAGTTATCATCTTTTGTCCTAAACTTACTGATACATATTCACTGACATAATGAACTTTTCAATCAGAAAGGAGAAACCAAGCGTCTACTTATTTTCTCAATTGACTTGATCCAATATATATGTGATACTTTTATAATCATCATCACATCTCCGAAGTTCAAATTCGAAAAAAAAAAAATAATAATGAGGGTAAAAATACATATTGAACTGATTTTGAACTTAATCAATATGTGTCTGCTTATTAATTGGAGCCTATAGGCGTCGACTAGGCGTGCTAGCTTCCACTCCGTACGATCGTAGTGATATACACAATTGTTTCCATGGTTTCCAGTGTCCATGAGCTTCACGTACCAGTTCTACAATGGTCACTTTGAAAACTTGAAAAATCTGAAACTTGGAAAATCTGACAAGACAAAAGTTCGAAAATAGGATCAAAGACTGCTTGATTATAGGCCTACATTCTTTTTTATACTGAAGACGAATTATTTCAATGTATATGTATATGTGTGTGTATCATAAATGTATACCTTCTATTCAATTACTTCATTCTAATTATTCTCGTATACACAATATTTTACATGTTTATCGATGGACAGAGGAAAGAAGGCAACGTGCAATATCAAGGTTCAAGGAGTGGTATTAAGAGAGAAAGAAGAGTTTAAATATCTATGGAGTGTGATAACGAAGGATGGCAAGGTGGGGAGTGAGATCAAGAATAGAAGGGCAGCGGCTGAGAGTTTCTATCAATGTGTACGAAAATTAATATGGAAGGAGGGTATTCCAAGAAGATGTAAACTAATGATTTACAAGTGTTACTATCTACCCATCCTAACATACGGTGCAGTAACATGGCCAATGGGGGGAAAGAGGGAGCAGACATCCAAGCATCCCAGATGAAGTTCTTGAGAGGGGTGGTGGGAGTGACGAAGCTAGACAAGATCAGGAGTGAGAAGATTAGGGAGGACCTGGGAGTGGAGAAGTTGAGTTGGAAGTTGGGTCGAGAAAGATTAAGGTGGTTTGGACATATGAAAAGAATGGGAGAACACTAACACTAACAGAGAATCCCGCGAAGAGAATTTGAATAGGGTAGGGATATGAGGGATCTCGTACACAATATTTTACATGTTTATATTCATTTTATTCATATTTTTACCGAGGAATTTCTTATACCCGTAAAAATTAATACTTCTTTGTATACATAAGAGTGAGTGTATGTAGGCCTGTCATGTATGTTTCACTATAAAATGGTAAGTATACATTCATATTTCTAACTCAGTTATATTACCGTCGGATGAATAACGAATGAGATGATAGGATGCTATGATGATGATTCATCAATAGGTAATGGTAATAATAGTCTGAAGGAAGCTGTGCCTACTTATCATGTGGGCAATCCGTGCAAATTAGCCAAGCTTCAAAGCGGAACTACAAAAAGCCTTCGTGACGATGGACTGCAGCGTTAATCATCTTAATCATCAAACCGATGTCCGATCTGCTCTCATCTGCCTAGTCACATGGAGCGACCGCGTTATCAATGAGCTGGTTGTGTATATACCGTACTTATATAGAATATAATTCAATTGTCATCTCGTTTCGTTTTCTTACTCAATGAAAACTCTGGATTCAGGCGAATAAATACATTTTCTTGAGGTAAAGAAGACTCCTGAGTGCATAGAGCGGAACGAAGTTGAATCGGTTGTGCTACATGGGTTTGGGAGTCTTATACCTTACCTGAAGCTTAACCACATTTTCCAACCATCCATTCTTAAGAACCCCGAAGCCCATGTCACATGACCGAGTCGACTTTATTCCGGTATACGCTCTTCAGCGCCTCCGAGTCATTGTGAGAACTCGGCGCGTGATCGGCTGGCGAATGATTGTCTTTGTCTCGAACGCCTGCTCGCTCTCACTGTAACGTATTGTACGTTCAGTTTCTTTAGTGGAATCAGAAAAATAAATATATTCAATCGAAGCTCCGAGTTACCCATTACCAAGACTGGCTGAATGGTCAATCAAGAAGTATTCTCGATAGACACTCGTTTAACAACTGCTACTAATGATTCCCATTGGTTGACTTAAGTGTGTCTAGAGTCAGGAACTACTGAGAAATATTATTTCCTATTGATCATTATGAAGTGCTATAGATTAAAAATAAGAACATTGTGCATCAAAATTTAGTCCATATGTATAAGAAATGTTTTTATCAACGATAAAATACATTCAACTTACATAATTCCTTGGGTTAATGGGTTCACATTCGTACATAAATTGCATCATTTTGTTATCGAATGGAATCTTCATTTATATTCTCTGTTAGATAAAGTTTATTGATATGACAGCATAACTTGTCATTTGAAATTTTGAATGTTGAAATATTACTAAGAAGCTCTGAATAGTCTGTAAGACTCATCCAATTCATCCCACATTATTATCTTTTAATGAACCATTTCATTCACCTCGTTAATTTTCTATTTTGAATACGGTACTCGAAAGCAGCACATCAAACCCTTGAAAAAACAAATCCCAGAAAACCCATATCTGAGAAAAAAACAGTCCGACAGTACGACAGTACGTGACCAAATCTTAGGAGACCCACATCTTACAAAACCCATTTGTCCGACTTCGTTTATTCGACTGATCAAATCTTAAAAAACCCATATCTCAGACAGTCCGAACATTTGTCTTTCGAAGATTTGGGTTTTCTAACAAATGATATGTAGCCCACTCGAATATCGTACAATCGATAAAAATAACACTATAGCTCCTCTCATCATTCGTTCAATTCGATTCACATCCTAGTGTTTTATGATCTACAAGAACTGTAAAATTATGTCATACAAGTTTTATTGCTCTTCGCGGTTTCTAGATACATCTTGACAGCCTCCTTCAAGCATACATCTTGTTCTGGTATTGGCAGAATATACCAAATTTGAATCGTTCTGTATGATTATTAAGCGCTTAAAATTATTGGACCCGTTTCTTTTCAAGTTTCAATGGGAACTATGCTCAATGAAATATTGGAAATACACCTCATCTCAACATGAACATGGCACCCATGGTCTCGCATGAAATCGCATACTCCATGAAGTCATGATACATCATTCAAAGGGAAGGGAGAAACTCTCTTCTTGATATTATGGTCCGAAACAGTCGTCAAACCATAAATGACTCCAAAGTATGAACTAATGAATAAATGAATGAATTTATAAACTAATATATGAATGAATGCATAAATGAATGTATAATTGAATGAATTAATGAAAAAATGAATGAATGAAAGAATGGAGGAATAGATAGGTGAATGAATGATGAATAATCGAATATGAAGCGTTTCAAAGCACGAGTTTTAATGAATGGATGAATGGATAGGTGAATTAATAAATTAATAAAAGTATTGTATCTCTATGGCAAGATGGTTGGTTTATGATGCTTCGGGTATCAACTTTCTGAAACTTTTTGGCTCCCGTATCATTGAAACTTTTGGAAACATATTCAGTTTCGTATATATTGAACTACAAATTGAATCCATATCGCCAATTATTATATGCTGATGAACATACGAAACATAGTTATGAAACAGAGAATCGAACAAGTTTGAGTCGAACTAAATTTAGCAATAATTATATCTGTACTTTTTCTTATAGTGCCTAAATCACCTCTGTGGCTCTAACTGGCAATTTTATGTTGTTATTTCCATGGTAATTGTTCCAACTAACACTCAAATGAAGGCTAACTGGACTCGGTAATTAATACAAAGCCTAGTGAAATAACCAAGTAAAAAGTGTTTTGTTTTGTTTTTATTCAAATTCTGAATCTGTGAGCGTAGCGCAGTGTTTCGCGAAACGGCGTTGGCAGTTGAAACTGTGATGATTGTATAATACGTCTGTATTTAAACAATATTCAAATTATCTAACTGGAACTCATTTATCAGCATTTTCCTACAGGCATTTTCTGTGTGGAAACCATGTGAAAAAATATTTGTTCGGAGCTTGTATTCATAATATAAAAATAATAGTTGTACGTTTCACCACACAGCTGTTGTAAAATATTCAATTCTATAATACAGAGGACGATGAAAACATGAACCAGCAATCACATTCATTCACGAACAATAATTTAATGCAATAAAACAGTATAAATTTCTTATGGTATGAAAATATGACTATTACTAAAAGAGATTATGTATGGATCACTGAGAATACGTGGAAGTTTATTCGATGAGCGTTAGGGAAGAGTTTCCATGCAACTCTTACGGAGCTTTGTCTGTGTTTTTTTTTTGTTTGTTTGTGGGCACAGCACAGGTCGCAGGGTTTGACCGATCGACATGAAACTTTTTTTTATGCGCAAACTCATCAAACTTGGAACTGTATAGTTTTGGGGTCAAATCGGTTGGACCATTTTTTAGAAACATCATTTCAAATTTTCTAAAAACCTCATAAGATTAGGCTGGGTGGTAAAAATTGAAAAATAAAATCTCTCCAATATAATTCAAATTTTCCTCGAATGTGAACACAGAAATAATGCACATCAATAAAAATTAACGTGTAATTTGGACCAGCCGTTTCGAAGAAAATAATTCAATACATGTTTTTTATTCATAAAAAGATGGAAATATTAGTGGAAAAATATTGCATTGTTAAATTCACGGCTTCCTAGATCCATTGGCATATGATGAAGTTCATTTTATATGATCAAGGTGTGTAGAGTTTCGCTCATCTCACAACGCACATTTCGCGTTTGCCTAGTATTATTCAATGTGACCATTGCGGAATCATGAATACAACCATGACTATGAATATGACTGAAGATACGAACTATTACTACGAACAGTAAGAAAATCGATTCATTCCCTCCATCCGTGATGAATGAACAACCCACAACTCATAAAATATTATACATCCTCTCGGTATTCATTTTTCAATATTGTTGGTGTTACGTAATTTGATGAGAGAAGCTTTTAGAACCAATATTCAATTTTCTCTCACGAATTGATCACTTCTTAGCTGTATCATATTTCATTCTCTTCAGACAGAAGTATAAAAGATAATAATATTTCGAAAATAGAATTTTTTTTGTATGATGTTATGTAACAATTCAGCAGCCATCTTGAAATAAGAAACCATGTAATCAGTGTATGTTGGTGCTGGAATCTTGCGGACTTTTCCGGTACTATGATTGGCAACGAAATGATTTCAACGAGTGCTGTGACTGGTCGACACCCCCGACTATCTGTGTTGATGGATCGGTGAGACTGCCGATCGAGACTGTCGAGACTGGTGGCAGAAAATAAAGTTCTGTGGTTTTTGTTCATTTCCCGATCAAAGGAAAGTCAAGGAAAATGCCACGATAATTATATTTAGGGTTGAAGTTTAGATTACTAGAGTTGTCATTGAGCGAATATACGTTCAATTGAAATGAGAACCCATACACAAACAACTGTTTGAGTGTAATAGGTATCTGAAATTCAGAAATAATTCATCTCATACCTTGTATTACAGAGTCCAGTTAACCTTTATCTGAGAGTTTACGAAAACAAATGGCAAGAGTGACCATGGTGATAACAGCTCTAAACTGCTAGTTGAAGATACTCTCACATCAGTGATGATTGCACCAATTCAAATAACTGGATCAATTCAATTTGGTTCAGTTAAGCAGGTAACTCGTATTATTTCAATTGCTCATATCAAATTCTTCAACACTGTCGGATTCTATTGATTTAATGCGTGTGTGTTTTGTTCTTAGAGATTCAGAAGAACTTCGGAAAGATATGAGCTATCAAGATTGTGATATATATAGGAGACACACAGATATTCTCAATACCTGAATAATCAATTGGAATACAATGATTAACCCATAGATTCAAATCTTTTCACAGGTATACAGCTAAGAAAGAGGTCGTTTTAACTGACTATTCGTGTGAGAATTATGCGATTTGAGTTAAATAGTTTTTATTCAAATAGACTTGGGGATATTGTTATATCTGTTTTCTCTGTGCTTGAATTTTGGTAGTATACCATTCATTAACATCATCAACAGTTTGAAATATTTCGCTAAACCCGATTTCACACAGCAATTTTGATTGCTGGGACTATGGAAGTTTTAAGCTAATCGAACGATATAATGCAGTAGGCCTATATTGTCATAATTGTTAGCTTTCCCAATTACTGTATATATGTCTACTGTGGTCTACTGCCTACTCGCCTACTGTTGTAATTGACGAAGTTTTGAGCAGTTTGTAACGTCACAGAACATAGCATCTAATCACTGGGATGTTTGTTTTGAGGGGAAATTGACACCACCAATCAGGTGACTGAGTAAAATCTCACACATATCACTAGCGGCCAATTCATATTGCTCAATGTATTTCAAAAATAATTAGATGAGCGTTAGCGAAGATTTCCACTCAACTCTTACTGAGCTTTGTCTGTTTTTTTTTCAATACTTCCAATAGTTTTCAATAGTTTCAACCCTATAGTTTATGGGTCAAAGCGGTTGGACCATTTCTGGGGAACATCATCTAGAAGTTTCTAAAAACCCCATAAGATAAGAGTAGAATGAGTAGAAATAATAGCAGAGAAATGTTGCATTATTAATTCACGGTTACCCAGATTCGTTGGTATCGAATGAAGTATACTTTATATGATCAAGGTATGTAGAGTTTTAGATTTTACTTTCTGGATCTCTCCCTAATAATAGGTGAGTGGATGATGGTGGATATATATCATATATATTTTTCGGCTTTTAATACAACTATGCGCACTTGTATGTATAGTTGCGTCGAACACTCACTCAACTGACGCTGCGGAGCGGAAAATGAAAAGTTCCGTAAATGTAGGAAAGAATCTTCCATCACTCTTCCTGTAAGTCAAGTAGGGCACTCCTTTTGATGTACAACGCTTGGTTTTACGCTACTCGTATAGATGGCAACACTCACAAGTCCTCGAGTCAAAACACATCAATATCGGCTTGATTCAGTCACAGCACTGACACCATCTACTGGCACCACAATGAGACTCTCTGCTCGTAGTCATTCCCACAACTGCCACTTGGAAAATTGTAAAAATGAGTCCAAGAATTATCTTTCTTCGAAGAACTAGTTCTTCGGTTGGTACAATTTCACTAGAAGAGCTAAATACCATGACAACACAAGATGATAACAAAGTTGCGGTCTCATGGACTATTTTAGTAAATAAAATAGAAAATACCGCTATCGATTTTTATTTCCACTGAAACTATCAGGCAATTTGGAACAGTAGGCAATATACTTCTAGTCCCGCCAGTAAAGGCTATACCTGTCATACATATTATATATTTATAATCAAGTGCTCATTATTCACAATTCAATCCGTTATTCCATTTGTATTCACTAACTGAAAAGGATGAATTTCAACTTATAATATGCGTTTGAAATTTGGTTCAAATTCAGGCTAAATTACAGGAATACTATTTCCATTCAATAATATTTCAATAGAATGAAGCAAACAAAGTTGTTCATGAAATTGTGATTATGGTTCATTACCCTATGTCATTGAAAATGAATTCAACATTCTACATACAACAGGTTCTCCGCCATTTAGTCTGTAGTTTTGAAGCGTGCTACCTAATAAAGTCAGCCTTCAGTCGTCCTCTGTTCCTTAAACAGGCACGTAGTTCTGTACAGGTTGTGTCAGTTAATGATTTTGTTCATTGTTCTACTAGTATAGTTTTGGTTTCCTTCAATTATAGTTATTGTCCTCAAATGTTTCTTCAACTCGACAAGGTGAGAAGTTATTGTCAAAATTCTGAATTTCGATATCGTCGTCTTGATATGGTCTATCCCCATTTGTTTTGTGAAGTATTGGTTTGACTTTCCCAAGTAGGGCTTTGGTTAATTTGTTTTTCCTTTTGATTTGCCATTTTCGAGTTGTCAACATTCATCTCATCATATCAATCATCATCCCATTTATGATCCATCCGACGCCAATATATATTAGTCAGATGAGCGTAGCGAAGATTTTCATTTCATTTACCGAAAAATTTTGAGCTTTCTTTTTTTTTGTGTGTGTTAAATTTTGTACGCGCCATAAAGGTCAGGAGAGAATATCAATCAACTCGAAACTCTTTTTTCTAATTGGTGTCTCACCAGAATGGGCTGGAATTGTTTCTCAGAAAAATCGGTCAAACGGTTTCTCCGGAAAAAAATTGGGAAGTATGAAAAATCCTCATAAGAATGAGCCGGGGGAGAAATACTTGGGAGACAAACATTTTTCAGAAGCTCTCAAATTTATACTGAATCTGTAAAGAACTATCATACATATTTTAAGCGATTTATGGAACAACCGGATGTGAAATAACGAAGAAAACGCATTATAATTACATGAGCGAAGCGAAGACTCAATTCCACTTGACCCGGGAAAAATGTACATGTTTTTTGTTTTTTTTTCTTTCGTTTTTTTGTTTTTTTGCTTTTTGTTCGCGTTCTACAGGTCAGCCGAAAATTCAAATTCGATTGAAACTTGGCATGCCCATGTGTCATCATCTGGATTGAATCTCATTAGTTTTTATATGCAATCGGTCGCACCACTTCTGAGAAAACTAATTTTCCATTTTCTAAATTACCCATAAGAATAAGCCAGAGAAAAATTTTCGTAAAAACAAATGTCCTTCGAAAAAATTCAAATTTTCACCAAATTTCAATATAATAATGATACACATTATTCCGAACATTCACTGAAATCCAATCAGTCGTTCTGATATAAAAAATTATATAATGACAAAAAAAAGCAAAAGAAGAATTTTCGTACAAAAAATGTCTTTCGAAAGGATTCAAATTTTCACCAAATCTCAATATAATGATGATACAGATTATTTCAAACTTTCACTGAAATCCAATCAGTCGTTTAGGATCGTTTTAAAGCTATGAAAAAAAAACAATCAAATCCAAGCAACAAGTGTCACCATTTAATGAAGAACGATTAAAACAAGGCCCTCTTTATTATCGAAGACATTATTGGGAATGAGTAAGGCCCGGTTTTACAAATCTTAGTTAAGTACTAATCTACTAATCATTTGTTAAAGGTACGAAAATATCATATGTAACCAATGGTGATAACAAGTTAATCCGCTAACTATTGCTTAATCCACTAACTATCGATTCGTAATACCGGCCCTAATGAATATAAAAGGGGGGTCTCAAGGTGTATATATGTCTACAGCTGTCATCACGTTTCATATAGTAGTCTAATATTACAATATATAATATTAAATTGCATCTAATATTTCCTTCATGAGAATAGTCTACGAAATAAACCAACCAAATGGAAAAATTGATTTTCAACTTGAATGCCGTCAAAACATCAACTTGATATAACTTTTTGAAAGAATTCAATGTCATTCTTATTAGCTCATCCATCAACGCGGAAACACATAACTCGTTTCCCTAGTTTACTTTTCTACACATCAATAAAAGCAATTGAGAAAGCAATTGGAGAAACTGTTAAATGTGAGCAACAAGTGTCACCAATAAATTGAAACGATCAAAATCTGTGATGGATATTATATCAAGAAGGCACTGGAACCATTGTTGGGAAACCAAAGTCCATATACCAACAGACAGCCGCGGTTTTTAAATCTTTGAAGTGATCCATGGCCTGTTTAAGAAATATTGTACACTCAGTTTTGATAAATTCAGTGGGTATTTTACAGCACCATTTATATTCTTTCAAATAATTTCAATCTTTTTAATAATCTTCATAATACCATCTTTTTTAAACACCTTCTTCCATTTACATACTTTTTATATACCCTTAATTAAAATCAGTTTTATAATATTTCATGATTTTTTGTAATCAATTCTGTATCACTTTTGTAAAACCATTGTACTTATGTATTGATCTTATTACGCTGTACCATCTTGGTATCCCGCTTTGCGGACAGCCGTCAATAAATGACATTCTCTCTACATTGAGCTGACCAAATGTTCTTAATTCTACATTTCCATACTTCTAAGCTCATCTCACAACGCATATAAGGCGTTTTCCTAGTTATAAATGAATACAATAAAACATGTTCGGCAGATGATACGACGCAGGCGTGTAACGCAGTACTTGTTACGTCAGTCTAACACGCTTGCAAGAAAGAGATCTCTGTGGCTTATGACTCGTATGTTATATTGTGTCGGTGAGTCCAGATTGAAATGTTTCTATATATTCACTATTCATTATTCATCGTGAATAGCAGATGTAGAATTTGGGCTCAATGTTACGACAGCCCGAAGTTCATTTTTTTAGCTTGGTGCTTGCGAGTTTCTTCTCTATGTTCACTTATATTGTTCACTATATTATGTCTATGTCTTCATCTATGTTCACTCTTTCCCTCTTATATGTTCGCTATATTATGTCTATGTCTCTATCTATGTTCACTTTTCCATTCGCAGACGAATTCTTCTCTCATTTTGTCCTAATGGTGTATAACCGTTTGATTTTATCCCTCCACCAACATCCAACGTCCACTTTATTTATTATTCACTTTATTTTCCACCTTCTTCTATCACATCCAGTTCTTAGAGCTTTCCTTCACTTTTGATGCACATCTTTTCTATTCAATCTGACTCACTCTTGTCTGAAGCAACCTATTGGAATGATTCGTCCAAACTAACTTGATATTCATCTCCATCATCCCAACAGAGAGCGTTTCTACAACAAGGATGATTTTTGGATGAGCGAAGAGTAGACTCAATTTCACCGTACTCGGAAAATACGAAAATGATTTTATTCTCGCTCCACAGTTCAAGCGAAAGTTTTAATTCAAATAAAACCTGACATTCATACGTGTCATTATTTAATTCTATACTGGGTAGTTTTGAGTTACAATTGGCTGCACGACTTCTGAAGGAAATCCATATCAAATTTTCAAACCTTTATTACAGTAACCAAGAGGAGAAAATTTGGAAGACATATTTCCTCCGAGTAGATACATATTTTGACGGTATTATGATTTAACGATGATACACATTATTCCGTATCTCCACATGGATCGAATTAGTCTTTTTGATGAGACAAAATGATGATATAATTATTAGATGAGCGTAGCAAATATTTTCATTCCATATACTGAAAAATGTTGGGCTTGGTTTTTATGTGTTTTTTTTTTTGTATGTAATTTTGTACGCGGCATACGAATCAGGAAAAGGATCAATCAACTCGAAACTTTTGTTACAATTTGGTGTCACACCAGAATAGGTTAGGAATGTTTTTCTGAAAAATCGGTGGAACGGTTTTTCCGGAAAAATTTGGGAAGTACAGAAAATCCCCATAAGAAGAAGCCGGAGGAGCAATACTTATAAAACAAAGATTTTCCAAAAGCTCTTGAATCCATACTGAATCTGTGAAGAACTATCATACATCTTTAGAGCAATTTATGAAACAATCGGATGTGAAATAACGAAGAAAACGCATTTTTAATGTGCTTTTTTACACATCAATAAAAGCAATTGAGAAAGTAATTAAAGGAACTATCATATGTGAGCTATTTAATGTCCATATACCAACAGACAGCCGTAGTTTTTAAACTTTTAAAGTGATCCATGGCCTGTATATGTACATTGAGCTGACCAAATGTTCCAAATTCTACATGAGAAACAAATATATATAGGCCTACTTCCGCAGTCTAACAAGAACTACTGATATATTATGAATGGAGTCAACCAGGAAATTCTCCATCATATAGTCCATGTTGAAAAGGTTGAGCAGACTAAACAAGCGTATTTCGTATTCATTTCAAGTGTTGATCTTTCGAATCAAGGAACAAGTCAACCTCATCTCTAGATAGAAGAAAAAAATTCAGTGAAAAACGAAGATGAGCATTAGTAACAATTGTTGTATTTTACTGTACAATCATTGTACTTTGAGCACAATTGACATTACGTTCAATTTTGTCCCTGAAGTTGCTTGTAGTATTCACTCACCTACTTATATATAATCCACTACAGTTGGAGAATGTCAATCTCTAAAACTCATAAATATTCAATTAGGCATTTTTTTTTCAATCATCAGATTGATGGCTCATTGAATTGATGTTAGATCAATTGAATATTTTTGACATTCGGAATATCATGATGATTATTTTCAAAATTTTCCAAGAATTATGAACAATTGAGAAAAATCAATACACAAAAACGTTTTATATAAAAATAACGTTTCATAATCTTGTTCTCTAACTGTCTACCGTGATGTGATATTCAGTCCCGAGTCACGTGCACCCTTAACAGCACGTAGATTTATTCAGTCATTTGTTATTGACACATGATGTGTGTGGTCGATTTGTGCTACGAAGATGATGTGGTGGGTGGACATCATTTTAATGATACACGTTTTTATTTCTCACATTCTGATTTTATCTCTTGTTTGTTGTGATATTCATCACATATCGATATGAAACCATATTTCAATAATCACATAGATAATATTGATTATAATAATGTTGACCATGTCTTGACTACGTTCGATCGTGTGTTAGTATTCAGATTTCAAGAATATGAAAATCTATGGTGAGAAAAAATATGAATAATCAGATCATATCGTTGTGGAAAGGCAAAATGTCGTAGGCGTAATTTCGATTATTGTTCAGAGTGAGTTAAAAACTTCAAATAAATTCAAACTTGGAGATATTATAACCGTCAACATTAGTGTGTATTAGCATTCGTGTACGAATATAGTTTTATGTATAGTTATGTTTGTATGAATAATTGTATCTCCTTTCAAATAATGAGAAGAATGAATCATACTCATTCATCATCATCATTATTCCTTGAATTAACTCAAATGACGACTTCACCTGACACTATTCTTTGAGTTCAGTACCCAGAAGGATAAATCAGTCGCTTCGACGCGCTGAACTGTCGACCGGGGTTCGATTCCCGTAATGGTCGATCATTCCAACACAGTTGCGTCGTACTTTTCATCTGCCATTAGTGTTAGAGCGGGTCACGACCGCTTCATTCACACTCTCGGAAGTACTTTTTCAAATAGGTAATTGAAATGTTTGTAGGCCCTATATAAAGATGACAGTGATCACAAAATACATTTTAATTTAGTGAGTAGTATGAATATTGATCAATAACCTGCCACCACATACATACATCTATCAGATGTCACTGTACATATTTTGTTTGGATTGTTTTATTTCTGTATTCTGGTAGATCTAGCTTGATATTGTCCATCTGAACAGTAGTTTTCAATATGCCATTATGTCTCATATTAAAGTTTTGTTATCTGTTACATGAAAGTGGACTCACAGTTTTATTGCTTTATAGTTTCGGCTTATATTTAGTAATTTTTTTTAAGGATCACTTTATAAATCCACGCGACTTTAATTCAATTTGACACCTCGTATAAATGGAATAACATAATAACTCTTAAAGAATAAATAAAATTCTCTCCAGACAGCTTTTACGGTCTATTATATTCCATGTTGTCCTAACTCGGACCCCTGGGGAGCTCCAAGTTGCACGGTCGGCAACAATTCCCTAGTCACATGGTATAGAAGGGTTTCAGTGTTCACCGCATGGAGCGCCACTTATCAAGTCACCGACCGCACGGTGGCGTGACGTGGCACTAGTCACATCATGGTCACTTGGTTTAGCTGTAGACGGGATGGAAAGGGTGGTGGGAGCAATTAATTACTCACTAATAACGGCTAACCGATATAGGTCTATAGGTCTGGGTTGTGATTGAACGACAAATATATCAGTAATATATCATTGTTATATTATGTAGCTCTACGGTTTCGGAGAAAACAATCAAGACCGTGTTTCAAGAATTATGAAAGTTTGTAAATCAGGCTAATTATTGATGAGGATGGAATTAGTATTGGTAACAAAGGGTGATAGCCATCTAATATACTGATTATCACTCAATATATAATATATTTATAATTCGTACACTTTAGAAAAAAATAGCATCGAGACTTGATACAGAACCATTGTTCTCAATTAAGGCTATGGATGAAAGATAGAATCGTTTGAACGGAGCACCACAAGGACAATCTTACTACCCCAAATAATAATCAAAATATTATATCTCATCAAACGAACGAATCAAATCTTAGATAAGGTACTAGTTTCAGGGTAAGAAAACAATTCAAACATTCACAGCGGAGAGACTAAAATCGTAAAACTAGACCCAAGAGCTGGTTCTTCAACTGATTAGTGAATCAGGTGATAATTAGATAATTAACTTGTTCACGTATGTTAATTTTATATCTTGATCAATTTTTGGTTGATTGATTGCCCTATAACTACCAGTTGATGAGGAGGAAATCGTTCCACTCGTGCCATGGTCGACCATCCTGACAGATGTGTTGGACCTCCTGTCGTCAAACTGTTCCTTTGGATGATTCCTTCAGGAGATTATTTAAAAACCAATCACCTCGTGCATCGTTCTTCGACTTCAGTAGTACTCACTCATCATTATAGTGCCTCCTTGAACTCTATTTGAATTTTCCATAAGAAAATTTACGTTGAAACTTAGTTCCTTCTCGCTTATATCTGCCTAGAAGATTTTAGCGTTTTCCCCGACTTCAATGCTTGATGTTGTGTGCCTCTAGTGGCTTGCGAGCGACACTGTTCGAAGGGGAGGGAATGGGGGTGGAGGTTGTGCGAGGGGTGGGTGTGTGAAGGGAAGAGGGGGCTATCAACGCTATCAACGGCTATCAACGGACAACATGAAACACACTATGGTATTTTCTTCAACTCAGGAATAATGGGAACATTCAGAAGAAACATTCTTTTCAAAGCGTTTCATTTTATTGGTGTGATTGTAGGGAAACGCTCCTTATTCTGAAAGGCTTATTCTGATTCTGTCAAGTGACGTCACTCACTGTTGGAAAATGTACGACCGTGTCCTGTACTTATTCATGATAGCCAATCACTTTATTTGGTAGTCCTCCAGTTCGCTGTATTGGTATGGTGAACAATTGTCATTCACTTGTTACAATTTGAAAGAAACCTATTGGATGAGGACAAAAATTACCGAATACATTTCTTTTCTTTCATTTGCTTGGGCCTATATTTATTGTAACGACGCACTATCATGATAAATAAGACTCATTGGCGTTGTTGAATAATGAATTGGGAAGATGAGAAGATAGAATGGAAAGTTATGTGTTCTGTACATTGAGAAGGAAGTCTCAGTTTTCACTGCGAAGACAGAGGCAAACCATATTACACCTCAGTCCAGACGGTCGACAACGGAATCACGTTTTATTTCACTCGCAAGTGACAAATGGAAAAAAAATTGATGATAAAATAATCTCCGTACCAAAACAAAGCAATAATAAGCGAAATTAATTGAAATTCCCCAAACTAATAGATGTTGGACCTATATTTTATCAACTTTTTATGTAGATTAGTGAAATAATCAGGGGTTTAGTGGTAGAAGTAGATGAATTCTACCACATGTTTAGAAAAACTAGCCCAACAAGATGGGCCACTAAGGGCAGCGAATTTTGAAACAATTTGGAGTAGTTTGGAGGTGGGGTGTTTTGGGGTGAGTAACTGATTTTTCTCCTACCTTTTTGAGTCGATTCATTCTGTCATTTGTATATATATATATATATATATAGTTACGTGATATTATCGAGTATGAAATATGACGTACTTACATACGTATACATGTAATGTCTCGTTACAACTACCCACATGGTTTTCTGATCGAATCGAGTTATGTTATTCTCGTACTGCATTCAAGAACAATTAAGCGAAAGAGGAAATTATAGGTAGGCTGAAATTAATAACCTTGAACTGTTTATATCATGTTGATAACATATCTCGAATTCTTGGTTATCCCTAATAGGTTCACACAATCATTGCATTCCGTGAGTGAGTTGGATGTTCTCAATACCTTTTCTCGACCCTCTGATTTATTGATAACTTTTGTCACTCTCATATCATATAACGTGCAGAAAATTCTTCCGACCCATGTGAATTGTGAAGGAATCCACACAATCTATGCATGAGGCCATTTAAAAAAAAAACTTCTTCAATGACACATTTCATTTATTCACCATTCAGTGATTCTGATTCTACGCACACCTCTTTTCATATTGACATCCATGATTCAATATGTCAACAATATAAGCCACGACTGCTACCTCCACATCACCTAAGATATATTTTCCTCATTACTCCATCATTAAGGCCACTATTACTAGGCCACTACTGCTACCTTCGCATCACTTAAGATATGTTTAGCTCATTATTCAGTCATCAATTATTCCATCCACCGGAAGGGAGTGGAACAATTTGGATGGGAAAATATTTTATTGAAATGGAGAAGAGGTGAAATTGAATAAGTTTAGAGAACGGTAAAAGAGTGGGATTGAAGATTGGTGAGCATAATACTAGGAGATTCACTGTTTTTATTCTATTTCAATTTCATTATTCTGTTCCATTATAATGTTTAATTAGTTTTATTTAGTTTTAAGTTTTGAATAAATAGTATGATATCAATCTCCCACCTGTTACGAACTACTTGTAGAAACGAATAAATGAATAAATCATCTCATCAATGATTTATCCAAAGGAGAATATATATTGATTATCATTATATTGCGTCATTAAATTTAAAATGAGTAGAAAATTAGATATAAATATATTTACAGAGAACTTTCAACTTCCTCGTCTATTTTTGAATCGTTTCTTCATTGTGTTTGCACAATTCACTCTTGTTTTTGTGAATCTATGCCTGATCGATCGTAACAAGAACACTCTCCAGATCACAGCATCTGTGACAGCATCATTCCAGGTACGCAATATGTAACCAATGACAGCTGATAATCTGTCAGTTCATTGACAGGCGACTGATTCTCACTGTCCTTAAATAATAGAATACCCTTTTTTACAACATGTAAAACTAGTCACAGTGGCATTAGTCACAGAGGCTACCAGCTCAGGATGACGAGGTGGGATCTTTCATATAAATATATATATATATATATATATATATTGGGTTTTCCGACGCACTGTTATGATGGAGCAGATCTAATGGCGTCGGATGGATGATTAATGAGATGATGGGATGATGGGACGAAGGTTCTTGGGTGATGGGAAGGATAGTGGGGAGGAAGCGGTCAAAGCAGACTTATTGTAAGAAGCATCCTGGCATTAGCCTAGACTACAGAGGGAAACCATGAAAAACCCCTGCCAAGATGGTCGGTGGCGGGCATCGAACTGGGTTTAATTCCCTTCACCTCCCGGATCACATAGAGCGAGCGCATTAACTACAGCTCTACATGTGCTGCTAGGTAGGATCTTTGGACTGAGATTTCACAAAATTGATCATCTTACAATCCCTACAGAAATGTTTTAGTTATAATGTAACTCATCCAAATGTTTTAAATAGCACCGAGACGGGTGTATCAGTAGCCAGCGGGCTGAAACGTTGTTCGGTAGACCGGGGTTTGATTCTTGCCTACGCGCAATTGACATCTTGACAGAGGTTTTTCGTGATTTTCCTTATTCGTTCAGGTTCATCATTTGATGAAATCTTAACACAGGCAATGACTGAGTTATTCCATAATCCAAAAACACATTATGAAGACAAATCTTTCACATTTTGTCACCATCATTCATCGACGCTACCACTGGTACCATTGTTGGGAGACCAAGGTCCATATACCAACAGACAGCCACGGTTATTGAACCTTTGAATTGATCCATGGCCTGTTTACCCTATGTACATTGAGCTGACCAAATGTTCCTAATTCTACATTTCCATACTTCTAAGCTCATCTCAAACGCATAAAAAGCGTTTTCCTAGTAATAACTATCCACCCATATAACCGCCTTACCAAACTTTCATCTTTTAAATACAACCTGAAATCTGTTCTACTTCAGAACTCCTTAAATGACCTCAGTGAATTTCTCACTCAAAGCCACACTATTCAACCATTCCATCATCGTACATAAATCATCCATCTTTTTCAATTATCTCTTTCTGTTCACTCATTTTCATTTCTAGTTTCAAGTTTTGATATTTTCTATATTTGTATTATGTGCAAATCTTCGAAAAAATATATCAAATCGAATCGAACAGAAGAACTGCTTCATAAAAGAATGATATGAACACGTATTTTTGCTTTATATTTTCATGCATGATAGGATTATTATTCATCAAGTATAAAATTGACACTGAACGTTGGACGCGTAGTGCAATTTGGATGGAGAAGTGTAATTTCTACTGCTGTATAATCCTAAATGTGTAGAGCACATTCTTTATTCTCAGTATAGCCATGATTGCAGAGCTATGGAACGCTGTTGTCGCCTATCCACTGGTATACGATAGTTATAACTCAAAATAATGAGCTCAATCTCGCAAAATAAATCTTTCGGTTGTAACCGTTCTGTTATGGTATGAATGGATTCAATTTTTTTTTTTTTTGAGACAAATGGGGTACGGCACAGGCCTACTTGGACATTTGCGAATGCCGATGATATTCTGCGATATTCGATGATATTCTTGCGATGATATTCTTTGGTCGACAGAATCAATAAAATCATATTGTATTAAATTTTGAACTAATTTCTTCAGCAAGAAGACATAATTTGAGGTGAATGACCGTGGAAAATGGGACGTCGATGTATATAGTCATATAGTAAGAATACCATTTCTTTCTATCAAATATTTGTTTATCACGCACATCCGACATATCACACTTACCATAGCGTCACCAGTGAAGATGTCATGCGTGAGAAATACTTGAATTGAATAATTATAAAGCTGTTCAATTTATACGTCCCAGAGTCGAGGTTGGAATGGTTGATATCATGCAGGTGGAATTAAGGTTGAAAATTATTGTAGAGTAATATTTTCAACCAAAAGCTTGTTTGACCTGTATGGGGCTTCATGCCAAAAATATGTACACTGTGTGAAATTGTTGAATCATATATAATCGCCACGATAGACTCCTATATTATATAATATACAATTACATGAAAAATCACATGTTTCTTGAAAATGATGGAAATCGATGAAAATTAGTCCTTGGTCGTTGTGTTACTGTGTTCACTTGAACCTATGAGCAAGAGGAATAATTGTATTGAATCGTTCAAGTGAGATTTGTCTCGTTCTAATAGCGTGCTTTGATAGCGTACTGAGCCCCCGTGGCTCAGTCAACTATTGCACTGCGTCGAGAACTAAAGGCAGGTCGTGAGTGGGTTTAAGGCCCGCATAAGGCATGTATTTTTGTTCAAACATCATTCCACCTATCATCACTTCATCAGTTCATGATCACCCGCCCATTCGTACCCAGCTATTGGTGGAGTCGTTAATCAGTTAATATATATATATATATATATATATATATATATATATATATATATATATATATATATATGGTAATGTCACATTTTGCGGTATGCCCTCCTTTGAAACAGTTGGTGGTTCTGAAAAGAACCTAACGTCTCGACGTTCAATTCTAAATCACGGACGAGACGACTCCTGAAGATGACCAGCCGTAGCTGTTCGAAACGTCGAGACGTTAGGTTCTTTTCAGAACCACAACTGTTTCAAAGGAGGGCATACCGCAAAATGTGACATTACCATTCACCATTGGCCCTCAAAACCTTCACCATCACATATATATATATATATATATATATATATATATATATATATATATATATATATATATATATATGCATTTATATACATATTATGGGTAGCGCCTACCATGCGGTTATGTATCGATGTATGTCCTCATCCTCCGTGTCGCGTCATAGCGTGTTAGTTGCCACGCGTTGCTGTATGATTGGTTCCAACAGAAACTCTGACATTCAGTCATCACGTCTTCCTACGCTAATTAAAACTGCTAATTCATCATTGTAATTGTTTCGAACAACCATCGGTTAAATACGGTCTGATGGTTATTTGTTATTGGTACGTGGCGACTTTATGTATGCTGCATGGAGGGTGAGAAGCGGTCGGGGTGGGTGACTGAGGCGTGGGGTGCATTTATTTATCGTAATTCATATTGTGTTGCAATAATAATAATTTTGTGGTCTATTGACACTTCATCGGTACAACGGCACCCTCGTTTTATATGTTTTTTCTTCAGCTATTGTTTTTATTCCAATTGGGTCTAATTAGACGCACTGTACTGATGTCCAAAATCTATTGGCGTGGGTGAATGATGAATGAGATGGAAAGACGGTACGAATAAGATGATGGTTTATTATATTATGTGATTTCGGTTAGTGGGAAGTTGTCGGTCGTGGTCTGTTGCTTAGGAACTATTCAAGTATGAACATGAATTACAAAGTGAAACCATGAAACAATTCTGGCAGTTTGGTTGACCATGGCGGTAATGGAAGCCCGGTCTCCTGAATGAATGTTCTGCATGCTAGCCACTGGACCATAAGTCTCAGTAATGAGAACTGTGAAGTTATTATATTTTTTCCTGATGTCGGTTATAGGTTGTGCTCGAAAGCCTATATATAATATGTAAAAGAGTGGTCTTACAGTATTTGTTTGTCAAAAATATGGTCGACATATTTTTGTTATCCACTCTCTATCATGTATCGGCAAGTTAATATCTGTTATTTATATGCAAATGAGAATGGATTATCAGATTACGAATTTTTAACCGAGCTTCAGTCTACCCTCTCCAGTAGCATTGATTTATTAAATTCACCTCGCAAATTGGGATTTAGCTCTGGGCATTATAGAGATTACAAAAGCAACAGAAATGACAACTGATATAGCCACTGATAAACCACAAAATCACAGATACAAATACGAATTATGACCCAGAAAATAATTAAATATATTATAAAGAGTTGGCAGTTTCAAATTGGTTCCAATATTTCCACCAAAAATGACACTACCATGACGTTCATATCTCAGTAGCTTTGGTGCAAGGTGGGACCCATTCTATATTGAGAAGTGTATTTTTTAGTTATTGGCAATCATATTTCATTTTTTACTTCTAACTTTTCAATAAGGAGATCAGCAAAACATGAGTGTATAATATCACTCCGCTGAGAAAATACGACAGGAAAAGTCTAATTATTTCTTGCCGATGAAAATTGTAGTTTTCACGCCCCCATGAACAAACAGCTAGGTTAATGGGGATACGAACGAGCGGATTTCAGATTATTGGTAAATAAAAAAATAACCGTCTTTCTTCCAACCCTTTTCTAGGGAACAAGCCCTTTCCAAGAGTGCAAATTAGGCGACTCAAGTGACAGTTAATTTTAACGCCCGACTTAATCAATTTCGGATATTTTCTTTTTCCTGAATAGAATGAAGAGTTGAATTCATACATTTCCAAACACTGGTTTGAAATCTTCAGAGTGAATTGAACTGTAGGCCTATCTGTCAGCTGTTAACTATGGATATATACAAATAACTTATACCAAAAAACGTATACAAATACATATACTTGTTGAATATATGATGAAAGATAAATGTGCTAGAGAACATTAGTAAGACCAATAAGGGTGATAGGCCCACTTATAAAAATACTTTGAAAGTAATGGATACAAATCGAATACACACTATATGTTAATGGTTTGCGTAATCGTACAGATAATTCCCAATGATTGTGCCAACTGAAAAAACTATTTATACACATCAAATTGCTCGTTCTCTACGTCCCATTCCGCCCTCAGACGCACTCGGTGCAAAGCACATCGACATTTTGGTTTTGGAATGAATGTCTCCGCTTGCTCTTCAAAGAGATGGAGAAACAAATTGAACAAGTGATAACGTTATAATGGTAATACAGTAATACTCATGTAAGAATAGAATAATCATGATGATAACATGAATATGATTCCAGAGTTTGAACAAATATATATATATATATATATATATATATATATATATATATATATATATATATATATATATATATATATATATCATTCTCGTATTCTATCTATCGAATGGGTAAAATACCCAGAGAAAAAATGCAAGGAAATTTGAGCAAAGTTGACCTAAATTTGAATAAATAGTTCTGAGAGGATGCGAAGTGGCCTTGATTAGTTCGCATCCTTACATCTCTCTCTCTCAATCTCTCTCCATCTACATAACTCCATGTCTGCACAACTGTAATTTCCGTCTGGAAGTCCTATGTTAACAGTCTCGGGGTAACCGCCAATAACCAAATATCCTCCCACATCCCACATCAAAACTCAGCAAATTACCGTTGACATTTCGATCATTTTCAAATATTTTACATACTATTTCGGGAAACTGAAATACCTCCATGTGCAGGAAACTAGCAATTCGTCATTCATCTCAACAGGAAGATACTAATTATATAACCTACCAAGTTTTCGATATTGATATATGATTTTTCACTGCACTTTCTCAGTCATTACACTAACCAATTAGTCTTGTTGAAAGAAACAACAATACTGACACATGCAGCATAGTGGGTAACACCCTCGCTTCATTTCTAACATTTCGAAAATTTTGAACCCAGTTCGAAACCCGCCGCCGACCATCTTTACAGAGGTTTTTCATGGTTTCCCTCTGTAGTCTAGGCTGATGCCAGGATGATTCTTACAAATTTCTGCCATGAGTGCTTCCTCCCCACTATCCTTCCCATTACCCAAGAACCTCCATCTCATCATCCTATGATCTCATTAATTATCCATCCAACGCCAATAGATCTGCGCTATCACAATAGTGCGTCGTTGAACCCAATAAAAAACCGCCACTCCATCCAATACAAGCTTGATGATTCGAGATCAACCATCAGAGTCGACGGAATAGTTCTAATCTATGTATTTTCTGCTATCTTACCGACCAGGGCAGCCATCCACAATACAACTGGGGTTGTTTTGGGGCTTTCATCTCTTCATATAGGCCATGTTATACATTTCAGCCTGGCTACAGGAGGATTGTTGGGGGGGGGGGGGTGAAATCACAATACAACTGTACCCATCGTTGTAATCTTCAAAATGTATGAAACGCGATAGATGAAGTTACGAGCGACCGTCCCTCCTAACACACAGGTGGTTACCCGCCTTTATCTCTAGTGGATACACGTATGCAATATATAGGCCTATACATATATCATTCCATATCCTTCAGTTTGATATTTTTGGAGAATTTTCTGTGCTTTAGTGTTATCATTCTACTTCCATTCCTTTATTATTCCTCATCGCTATAATATTTTTCATGTCAAGAGTATATATATATATATATATATATATATATATATATATATATATATCTGTGTGTGAGTTGAATTGGAAGAAATTAGATGCAGAAACGGCAGAGAGAGAGAGAGAGATAGAGAGCTTTTTTGCTTTTCCATATGAACTGTACCGATAGTTAGATTTTGGTGTGTTGAGAACATCCTTGTGATCCTTGTGATGATCCTACTCTGTCATCCTTAGTCCTTATTAGGTGACAACGATTCTCTATTCAATTTCTCATGCAATAAAAAACGTGGAAAACATATAAACCTGCACAGGACCAACAAAGTAATTTTTGAATAGAATTCTCTAATTTACAATGATTTACAATCTTTTTTCAATCAATTTTTTGGTTTGTTATTTATTCATAAGTTATCACCCCATTGTAAAATTGTGTCCAGTTATTTACCACCTCTTCCCTACCCTATGTTGTGCGCAAGCTCATACCAACACACCCCCGTGTGTCTCGTCCCCTCCCCCTTGCCACTCACCCGCACCGTCATCTGGAGAATGTGATAAATGTCACTAAACTGCCTGTTGCTCTTAGTTATCATTCAACAATCACTAAACGTAGGTCAGTAGTCACTAACTATAACTCAACACTATAACTGGATAACTTTTTCGAACCTCAATCAGGCATTTTCAGTTTTCAAAGAAGTGTTTGAACAACGGCTATCTTCATTCGTAAGTGTTGATAAAAGTATACATTGAATACAGTAAATTTATAAGTTTTTCAATAGGTATATGTATTATTTCTGGTCATATGTATTTCTGGATTCAGATCGAAATTTCGATTTTGAGTTGAACATTTTTAAAATCAGGTTACCTTGAAAATAATTCCAAATGATGAGAAAAAAACTTAAATATATCAAAAGTAGATCAAAAGTAGATATACATAATGTTAGAACTTCAAATTAAATTTGAACAGGAAAATGATTGTGAATGCTGGATTGAAATATCGACAAACTTTGTATCTTCTAGTACTTAAATTGATTCACATAATATTTAAAATCGGTAAGAAATTATGAAGAAATTATTGTTGACAGTTGACAGCTGAACGAGAGCTTATGGCATTTACGAGAGTGTAACAATGTATATAAACATATCATCATTTCAAATATCTAAAATGTAAAAAGTTTCAGAACGGTTTATATTTGTATACACATATTGACGTCAAAAAGCGTGATTTAATATTCAAACCAACTCAATTTTAGAAATATAATTTTATTCCATGAACTATTTGTACTACAACATTATTCACATTCCAAAATAATTAAAATTCAAAAAATCATTGGAAGCATCAAATATTGTTTTTAAAATTCAATTGTTTATTTGAATAATGTGGTTCAACAATACCGATTGTTTTTTCGGATCCGAAATTTCAGCTCTTCTGAGAATTATGCTCAAACAAAATACGCATGGTTTCATTATCAACACACACAATAAACCATTTGTAACGCTGAGTAGCAAAATATTGTCGTTACGTTCTGATGATCAAACAAACATACTGTATTTTCATAGAGAACTGTTATTTCCTAAAAAAAAGCATACAAATTTATTTACACACGTTAGTGGATGTTCAGTTTACCGCATCGCAATTTGTTTTATTCGAAATTGAAATTTTTTGAAATATATCTCGAGCCCGAACACATTCAATACTCATTCTGATATGTAACAACAAAGTAGGAATATACTTTAGCCTTCAAATTTGAGAAGCCTCGATGACCATGGTAATAAAATCGAGAGATTTTGAACAGAGTTCAACTCAATGGTACAGCTGAGTAGGTGCGGATTGCAATGCATTACCGCAAGATATTCATCATAAATTGCAATCAGCACATTGTTGGACCAATTGGAAGATTGTATTCGGGACAATCAATAATTTATGAACTGAGAAATACACATGAATTTAAAATGTTTGAAATTGAGTTTATTCCATCGATGAATACCTATTTATATAACATTATAATGTATCCTGAGAATAGATTAATATGCGTGATGAATTTAACAACAACGGTAGAAACAAATAGTTTGAAATATATGGGGCTCAGAAGTGTGCCAAGTTTCATAAACTTTGTGCTATCGCTTTATCTGCGGAGAGCCGAACAAATGAGATGATGAAAAAAAAGTTTTCACTGAGTACGGTGAAATTGATTCTTCGCTAGATCGCTCATCCAATGAGAGAATTCAACTAATTTCAATATGTTCAATATATGCAAAACTTTCAATGCGTGCAAATATGTGTGAATATATTATATTCAAGTAATGGGAGACGATTTGGTGGCAATTTAGTGATCTTGTAATGAGTTTTGAACTGTATTGTACGTCAGAAATCTGATACGGGGAATGTGCAGGTAGTCAATAAAGTCAAGGAGGTATAATTCGAAACTATGCAATTGTATCGCATAACTTTTGAAATTACAGTTCTATATAACCTGTGAAAATGTCAGAATCCAAGGTAATATCATTTGTCATTAATAATAATGTCATTTCAATCATAATGTCATTTTATATCAAATTGAACGTACCTAAAATATCTGTGTTTATCCCATACTGAAATTTTGTTATCTCATTTACTGTTCAAGAAGCATGAATGTAATCTTACAATTCGCCCAATTGAAACCAATGCGCTCTCAACGAATAAAATAATTGAATTCAAAATTGGCGGGTCATCCGAGTAAATGAGAAATGATGTGAATGATCACATCATCACATCATCGAGTGATGGGAAGTAGAGTGCTATATACGAGTCCCAATCATAACACTTCTTCTGTTGTTTGTTTGTGTGTTTGGTTAATGTCCGCTTTGTTAAGAGTTCGTGGCTATTTGCACACGCGGTATTTACATAATACTCGCGGGACATTCTTTCCTCTCGGGGATCAGAAAGCTTGTTATCAAAACATTAATTATACGATATATATATATATATATATATATATATATATATATATATATATATATATATAAATATATATATATATATGATTATTTTGTATATATTCAAAAACCAATAATAATTGTTGAATTAGTGTGCTCCACCTTCCATGAATATTGATTCACTCCCATAAACTCAATGATCGATGTAAAAGAAGAATCGAAATTCAATTATTTCAATCGTCAGTCTGTATATGTGTGCGTGTGACTGGTCTGAAACTCGATAACATCTGCGCCGTTCGCCTTGAGACAAACGCCAGAACGCTCAGCGCAATATGAGCAGAGTAATTAGAGAGGTCAGAAAATCGGCAAAGAAGAAGTCGGAGCAAACTTGAACCGTGTCAACTGATTATATGCAAAAGTGATGTACTATTCAAAGCCCTGTCCGCATCAACGTGTTGTGGTCCACTTTTATGGGTGGATTGTCCATATTAAAGATGGAAAAAAAACAAAGCCAAATTGCTTGGCGTGGGGTAGACGGGGTGGGGTGGTGTGGGGCAGAGTGGGACGGCAAACACCTCAGGGAGTCTCAGAAGAAGTATGTTCATTACCATTACTTTGGTTTCCGGGATGAAATGAAGTCATGGAAAATGTGGCGCATCTATATGCGGATTGAACCTCAAGCAACTGTTGCGCTTTTCTTCCATGAGAAACCTTTCAACAGGGATAGGTAGCGGCACACCAGATTGAAATGAGGTGGACGCGATCCATTGGCAATGTTGCACAAGATTACCATAGGCAAATCGGAAAACTATGAAATCCTGGCAAATTTCCCGGGTATGCTACTAGTTATAGACCTATAAGTGAATGGTTACAATAATAACTTTCCATTTTCCGGTAGTTCTGAATGTCGCACCTCAAAATTGAACCGATTCACACCTTCGAATCACAAAAAAGGTATGTGAGTGTACAAGAAGATGTACGAGAAGGTGAAGCTTCCGGAATTTCTATGTAATCACATCACAAAAAGAAGATGGTTCTCCAATTCAACGTTTGAATTTATGAAAAACTTGTTTAGAAGCAAATTTACTTCGAATTTGATCTTATCAACTTGAGAACGTCATAATAAATAGTGGTGTTCAACACGGTCCTTTATAGATTTGATCTTTTCTGTTTTTGAACATGTCCATATTTTATCTTGTTTTTGATATTCCAGTCTCCACTGAAGGCACGTGGCAACTAAGTCTTGTCAGTGTGAAGAATTCTCGATTTCCTTACTTTAAAGTATATATAAATGAACACATGTACAAATGAATATTATTACTGTGACGTTATAGGGTTGAATATTCTTTTCATCGTAGTCAACAGGCGTCAACATTTTATATTCTCAAATTGATGTCAACAGTGACTAATACTTGCATTCTATACTTCCTCTTTTGCATCTTCGTTCCACATTGTACCGTATTTTATTTCGACAGTATATTTCTTATGTTTTCATTTCTTTAGATAACAACTCCACCCAAATATGGGTCAACTGAAGCAACAAGTAGTTGAGGAGCAGCCTGCGTATGTTCCTTCTGCGCACCTCCTCTCCCGCAGCGTGGTCTGTCTCTGGTATTGCGTCATCATGATGACGTCATCATGGGTGATCGTTGAGAGCAGAACGTTTCCAATGATTCCCACCGCTGATTCACATGGTAAGCGGACCGCTACTGCCGAAATGGGCGTGGCAGACTACCCGGACTACCAATCAGGAATCAGATACGATGAATACCCGGTACGTATGAATTTGCTAAAATCTCCGTTTTTGGATTTTTCATTTATTCTCTCTCTCTCTCTTTTTTTCTTAATGGTGCTTAACGACCCCACCAACAGCTAGGTTATACGGGGGTACGAATGAGCGAGTGATGATGCAACGATGACGTGATGATAGGTGAAAGGACGTTTACAAAAACCCATGCCTTTTGCGGGATTCGAACCCACGCCCAACGATGTCTGAAGCGTGCCTCAGCTGACTGAGCTAACGAGGGCGGCTTCATTCATTCATATTGGGTGAGAGTGCATGCGAATCTATCTAGAAAATTGTCAGGTTATTTGTGATAATTTTCGAACGGTATTCAAAATTTTGATACGAGGGAGAAAAAAAATCACACCTTTTCAAGACGGTATGAGTGAAAACAATAAAATCGTTTTTCTCAGAAGTGGTGGAACCAATTGCGCCCCAAAACTATAAGGTTTCGAGTTCGATAATGACACTTGTGCATGTCAAGTTTCAATTGAATTTAAATTTTTGTTTGACCTGTGGAGTGTGAAAGAAAGAAAAACGTAAAAATAGCAAATATAGTCACACTTTCTTCGAGGCTAGTGAAATTGAGTCTCCGCTTCGCTTATCCAATTAATACAGATGACCATTTAGGCATTTACTACAGTGGCATACAGAAAACAGGAATTCAAACAGAATCAAGAAAGTTTGGAAAGAATAGCCAAGTGTAGAATTGAATCATATGAATATTGATTGATTAGAGGCCAGGTATTACCGAATCCAATTACCCTCATTCTGATATTATTCTTGACTAAATAGGATGAGTAGTAATCGTGATAATAGAATGCATAATCATCCACTAGAGCTAGTTTTTGTTCGTTGATAATTCGAGCACTTGGGGCATCGGGCACTCCGTATTCTTAGGATGTAATTCTTTTTTATTCTTGGGAACTATCATTATCTATTCATATGATAGATTCTCTTTTCATTTTCAAGACAATAACTGATATAATTTCAGTTATTTTTAAAATAATTCGAATTGACAATTTCATACGTATTCGCTGTGATCATAACGTCACTCGTAGAGTTTTCCTCGCGTTTAATATAAAGTGACGGTCAGTTATGCTTGTGGCTGAAAAGGCAGAACTATAAAGAAGACATCGCTGCCAGAATCTGAAATCGACATTTCGCAATAACAGTAGTGTAAGACGTTGGTATTCACGAGTTGTTTGACCCGTAGCGTAACAACAGATATATCCGCTCAGCCATAAACGGGTCGCCACGATTTATTTACCGTGGACAGACCAAATATTATAATGAACCGGCAACAGAATTCAGTCTGAATGACAGTTCTGAACCCTTCTATAGTGACTGTTATATAAATCGCAATTTCTCTATCTTCCCATCGTTCATAGGATAGTAACAATATTTTTCTCCATTATTACTGTTTGCTTAACGACCCCACCAACAGCTAGGTTATACGTTTTTTTTCATCCCCATCGGAATCTTGATATACACAATCATTGTTTCTCAATTCGGGCTCAGGATGAATGAATACAACCGTTTAGAAGCGATAACTCTTAGTCGTTTTGAGACTTCAAGATAGTCTTGTCACCAATTCTATATTGAAAATATAGGGTCATGAATGGTATGAGGAGAATTCAATTAATGGCATATATAATGAAAAATAGCCTCCTCTATATCTCAGTGAACTGGACCACGCTCTAGAAACTGTAATCACTGTTGGGTGTGGTTCGAATCTCGCATGAGGTTTCTGTAAACGTCCTTTCACTTACCATCCCATTACACTTTCATTAATAGCCGCTCATTCGTAATAACCCCAAATAGCATAGATCAAATAACTCCACTATATAACCTTCGGCGTGCCTAGACGTTGTTTTAATCATCAATTAAAAATATGATTTTTCACATCAAACGTCGACGAATCTTGTTTGTGTGCAACATGAAGCTGAATAAACACCGAAATATCATACTTTGAATCTCTAAAAAAAATTATATAGTGAGAATTGAAAATACCTCTACATAACTAGACGTTTGAATAGATTTTTAAATAGAATATAAAAAATCCTATCAAAAACGAAGGACTCGCAAATTTCTTAAATTGATTCATCAACAACCCTTCCAGAATCCAGGTAATACAAAGTTACTCACGCTGTTCTCCAGCATTTCTTTCCCTCTTCAGTCCCTGTTGTTCCTCTTTGATCACACTCCAGGAATATGATATTCTCTCGCTCGGGGATACACACGTTACGGTGTAACAAGAGCCGCCGGTTTAATGAGGCGCTTTCGGGAATAATAGAGACAAATTATTTCACACTTCGCGTCATTATTAGACTTCTTAAAATATAAGGAATAACCTTCTTAAGAAGGTTCTATTGGATGAATTTATTGGATAATTCATCGGGCTTTTATGGCATATTTGTGTAGGCCGATATTTTCTTGAATAATTATGTGAGCTCCACACACATCTGACCAATCAAAGTAATTGACATGAAAGTTTCGATGAAGACTCGGACTAATCTAGAACATAACTGAGGTATTGGCCCGAATTAACCTCAAAATTATAGGTTTTGTGATGAAAGCATGAATTTTGGAACACATTTACATGATTGGAAAGGCCACCAGGTTACCGAATATTCTGGGGGTGGGAAGGGGGTGACGACGAATAATTTTCTAGTTCATCGTAAATATCTTATATTGTGCTGATTTCAGATTCAAATATGACGTATAACTTCCAATCGATTACGTTACGTTACGGCGGTACCATTTTGACCTACCTATCCGATACCTCATTTCCAGTATTTTTCAAATATAATGTATGGTTATTAAAACTAAAACGGAATGCACATATTGAAAACCTTATCAGTGGTAATCAAGGTTGGTTTACCTTTATTGGAATTATGTTGAAAAAATACATAAAAATTATTTATTCCAGGTTCTCAGTCCGCGTGAAACTACATTCGTTCATTTGAATTGTAGAATATATACAAAATAATATTGCTCATAATGATCAATCGGTCGCTATCTGTGAAGAAATTGCAATACATATTGTAATTCCTCAAAAATAAATCCCTCACACTTTATTTCGATTTAATTAGACAAACAAATTGTTACCATGACATTCATTAGCATAGCTCATTCATCAGCTAGCTTTTTGTGTGGGTATCAAATGGACATGTGCTTCTATCAATTTAGAATGTCTCCATGAACAGACTCCCACGTTTCTCGTAGGAAATAGGGGCGTGTGCAAAGCAGCATTGATTCCGTAATGCGGTTACCGTGATTGAAGAATCATGTTGAGATGCTCAGAAGAATATATGAGAGTTCTGCTTTCAGCGCGTCAGATCGGCGAATTGGCTTAAAATAAAAACTTTTCAAGGATGGGCTTGAATTTCGCCCATCATTCCCATCATTCTTATCCTCATAACTTGGAAACAATAAATGTATATGAAGATTACGATGTTGATTCATTTTAAATACAGTACAGTATGTATATTTCCACCGCGGAGGGAAGTTTATAATCATATAATTATATCGAAATAGAATGAAAAGCATGAAAAAATTCATCTGTAAAATAGAAATCATCCTCTTTTTCATTTATCATCCTGAATTGTCCATATCGATTGATTCATTGAGATAAGGCGTCCTCCCCACTGTTCAAAGCATCCAATGTATTTACGTATCATTCCATATTCTCATAATCTCATTCATCATTTACCGACGCCAATAGATCTTAGGCATCATCACAGAATTCGTTGAACACGATATAATTAATAATGAATCGAATGTTCGATCCTTATCCTACTGCCCCCGACATGTCATTCATCGCTAGCATGCATGGACAGTGAGAAAGGAGAACAAAAGCCAATAAGGGGGCGATATACGAGTTTTAATGAACATGGTTATCCTTTCAGGATTATTCAGGATCAACTTCACAGCCTGCAGTATCGAATGACTCACAGCGTGTGTGTTCTAATGATAACTCAGGATTAAAATATGGCGTCGAATTCGGATCCAGTAAATCCCTCTCAAGCATAGATACATAGTAATAAGCATGTTACACGTGTATTCCTGTTTTTCATTCGCGAATTGATAAAACTGGGAGAGGTCATAAAAGTCGTTGTTAGATTGAAGTGAATGAGAGTTTCCTTCTGAATGTTCTATAAATTGTTCCAGTAATGCATATTTATTCATATGAAATTAGAAAATGGACATGAATGGATTGGTCACCAATAAGGTACACCAATAAGGTGATGTAATTGAATGAAAAGCTCACCTCTCCAAGATAATTTAATGTTCTTTAATTAATATGGCATTATTCTCAGTGAATTCAATCAGTTTCAAGATGATACGCCAATGAATAAAAATAATGTGATGAAATTCTTTGACGTATTATCTTAAAACTGATTGAATTCACAAAAATAAAATTTTATATTAATTGACGAGCATGAAATTATCTTGGAGATGTGAACTTTTCATTCAATCACACTGATTTTTTAAAATGTGGAAAAATAGTGAAGATAAATTTCTCGATTTGTGTAAGCACCGTGCACGCATCCCCTGAAGTCGGTTGTTTGCTTACCTCATGTGGATCTGTGTAGGTGGTGGTGCCTAAAAGAACGGCCCTGTTGTTGGACAAGGTGATGGTGGCGCTTCAGAAGGCTATGGATGAGGAGACGAAACCCGCAGATCTAATGCCCTCAAGACTCGACCTGTCAGAAAAGGTAACTAACGCCTGACATGACCTGACCTGACCTGACCTTACATGGCATGGCAATACATGACTCGACCTGACCTGACCTGGCATGACCTGTCACGATCTGACCTCTCTTCACATGACAATACATGATCTCACATGACCTGACCTGACCTGACCTGAACCTCTGCTGTCTTGATGTATTATATCGAGGATCTGTTTCAACATATTCGAGATCTAAGGTATTGTTCAACGCAGCGGTAATTGACGGTTCTTCGGGAACAATAGTTGAAGTATTTTGAGTTATTAAAACTTCAACATCGAGTAGTTCTTATATACCATATAATAACTATGAGATGAGGAATTTGATGTGTTAATGTGAATCCCAATGTACTAGTTAATGGATAGATTGCATGATCAACAAATAACCTTTCCAGGAAGAGTAAAAAAATTTAATTGTGATGAGACTTTCATCCCATTTGAGCTAGTTCTCAATGGAGAAAACCGAATATAAGTTTATAGCCGAATCATTTTGTTCCAATTTGAATTCATTCGATTCGATCCAGTGCGATATGGTCATTGGGATACTAAAATATAGATGTATTGGAACTTGATTTATGTGTGTATACCATCACATTATAATATTATGTCTAGTCCTCTCTGTACTGAGAAAAAAAGGTGTTTGATCAACCCACCTCATTAAGGTTATATCATATTCATGTCGCTTCAACACTACACATACTCTGTTGTTATTATGTGAGTTATATTCTAAACTCCATGAGATATTATCTTTGCTTCTGTAAGATGAATATTGATGAATACAAAAACAATGTATATCGAACATTGTACAGTATGCAATATAACCATCGCTGTTGATGCACCTTGATTCCCTATTATTCAAATTATGGTGGTTGATATCGATTTTGCCCGAGAAAATCGAATTATCTTTTTTTGTGGAACCACAGAATACTGGCTAGCTTCTCTTATGGGTTTCGTTTGAACGCATGCGAGACTGACCCATGTGTTGCGTGTTAGCTATAGACATATTCGAGATGAACAAATATTGTGTTGTTAGAAGTATTTTTGATTTCATCCAACTTATTGTCTTCCAAAGTATATATGACAGAACATGTTGAAAAACAATGTATAAAATGTAGTAGCCTATATATATCGAAGTCAAATTATCAAAATACAATAGAGAATAATGTTAAATATATAAATGAATACCCATATCACATAGTCATGCAACGTAACAAACGCAAAACAAATATCAAAATATGAAAAATGGCATAAGATAAAAAGAGTAGGCATGTGTGAATAAAGGCAATCAGTCTATCAAAATAACAAGTGTGGTTGTCATGGATGTTGTTGATAGATTTTTTAATATGGAGAAGTTTCAGTGTTGATTTAAAAACATTTGAATGGGTGATATATTTGATACAGTAAGATAGACGATGCGAGATTTACCCCCTCGGTTTATTGCCAGATGGACTTGCAGCGCCGAGGTCAACCCAAAGGACGTGTCTACTGGCGCTGCTACTTCAACGCAGTCACGTGCTTCAAACGGAAGTGAATACATCTCGGCCACCATCTTTCTTTTTCACACTCCTCCCTTTTATAAGTCCAATAACAGCTGTTCACTTGAGATCGAAATGAAGATGAGTGGGAAGAAGACAGCTGTGTCTTGATTTGTGGTTCAAAAGTGTTCGTGATTGAAGAGAATTGTCTATATAAAATTTAAATATTCTCCTGGGAAACAATGTTCATTTTATGATTTGTTCTGATTAGAAATTTGATCACAAATCAGAACACACATTTGTAGGCATATATTAATTCTTGATAAATATGGAGTATGACTCGTCATTTTGAACCAAACGAAAATGTGTACAGTAAAGAGTTGAATAGAATAAATCACCTATTTATATATTGAGTTTATTGTTGATACTCAATCTAATATATTAAATATGAAAAGAAATTGTAATTTGAGTTGTGTAGGCATTCATATTCAATAATAATTTGGTCGAACATTACATTTTATCATTGTATTGTTTATAATATTTTCCTGCTTACGTGTATCCAACCTTCCAAACATAGTAGGCAACATCCATGCGATATTAATTTCATGATGATTCAAATGATAACTGACAACTACTAGGAATTGATAAACTCGGTGGAATTTTCAAGTTTCTCTCAAACTTGATGTTCAACTATTTATATAAGATGTACGAGAGAAAATACGCCTACAGTGTGAGAAACGATTGAGAATCAAGGTTGGGAAACTGTGGTAAAAGAAGTGATCAAGACAACACTAAATGATCTCTACAGATTTCATACACAACAGACGGGATGGATGGAAATTGAGGAGAAGTTGGAAACTCTAATTACTACATTCCAGAGTATAGATTTGAAATTAAGTCCAACTAAAATAAACGATTAACGTAGAAATATCGTTTATAGCAGGAGTAATAAATTATGGGAATGGGATGAAGTCAGAATTGAACAAATTGAGAAAACAGAGAACGACTTCCAAAAAATACTAGAACTGGAATAACTTCAATTGCTCACATCGTCTCAGTTCGTTGATATTCGGGTGCATTTGATTTATTTCATGAGCCCTAACAGTCGTTTTTGATTAAAATTGAGCCTCTCGACTTTACAATAGTGTTTCAAATTCATCCAACAAGATATGTAATCTATTCAAGACACATTGATACGCTTCTCAATTGTTTTAGAATAAATTTTCTGAAAAATCAATTGATTCATGTGGATTGGAACTGAATCTGAGACGGATGCATGTTGCACCATTGTGAATATGTATTTTCCTCTCCTGATGGTTCTCTCTTCAAATTGTCAAACTGAAATGATTCAATATAGTTTTTAAAACCGAATATATTTCGAAGAAGATTGTGCGTGTTATCGTGATCACGTGACAGTTGAGAAGAGTGATTTATCTGATTGTTAACTGATTAATAATAATCATTTCGAAAGATATGAGAATGCAACATCATTATTTATTAGAGATCAAGACCGATTGGTCATTACGCTCTGATACACGTGATGTCACAGGTAAGCCCAGTCATATATATATATATATATATATATATATATATATATATATATATATGTATATATATATATATATATATATATATATATATATATATATATATATATATATATATATATATATATATACATATATGCTTCATATTCGCTGCAATCTATCTAGCTATTTGATGATAATCATCAAATACCTGCTCATCCAGTTCGTTTCATTCCCTCACGAAAGTTTAGTCAACATCTTTCCTATTTCTCTATAGCTTGATCTTTTCACTGTAATTATGCAGATTTATTTTGTGTTTTCCACCATAATTTCACAGTCCATTTCCTTCAAACCAACGTGACCTTACCAATCCGTGATCATGCTAGTGCCAATGGTGTTATAACTTTTGAAGTTTATAGTTACCAGACCAAAAACTCATAGTCATACGTAATTGTAGCAATGATCATATATTATAGAACACGTTTATAAATTGCTTCTTCTAATGATAGAATGCATTCATTATCTACTTGATCGGCACACTCAAACCGGGGACCGTGGTTCGATTCCCGTCATGACCGACCATAATTACCGAGTTTTCTCGTAGTAATCCGCTCTGTTGCTTATACTGGCAGTCCCTTGACAACAAGTCACCGTCCAACTCCTTCCACTATTCAAAAAAACAGCTAATTAATTAACATTTCATTGCATCTTTCCACCATATCATACATAATTCACCGACGTCAATCGATCGTCGTCATCAGTACAGTGAGTCAGTGTAAACCCGAAAATAGAAGAATAAAAATGTGTTGATTTCTTCCAGGTTATAGTCATGATCAGTGTTTACATACTGGCCTTAGTGGCAATAACTTCGGCAACCCCAATCCCTCGAGATAACCCCAGGGACGATATAGACTATCGTCTACCGACTACCATCAAACCATTACGCTACCGCATCAAGCTCGTACCTTACATCGAGGAAGGGAACTTCACGTTCAGCGGGGATGTGTTGATGTCAGTACAAGTACAAGCAGCGACGTCCAGTGTAGTGTTTCATGCTAATAAGCTGGAGATTGATGTCGCTTCGATTACTGTTAAAGACTACTCCCTGAACGATGAGGTCCAAGTGACGAATACTTCATGGGATGCCATCACACATTTTTACACGTTAGAGCTGGCCTCTGCTCTCAAGGTAAAATTTTTCAAGTTTGAGTCGAGTCGATAATCATGACATCGAATCGGTACCGAAACGGTGAGTCAATAATCATAACATCGAATCGGTATCGAAACGGTGTCGTGATCGGCCATGTTTAAGTGAATACTGGCTTGTGATTGGTTAGTATACAAAATCGTTTAGGACAACAAGAAAAATAAAATATTAACGGAAATTATTCAACATATATATTGCATTATTTTCATAGGAAAACATATATGACCGCATTTATACATGTGAACATTTCAGAATCCAGGGTATATAAGTTCATTCCACATCATTTTGAAGGTATTGTAGGAATATGTGTACTTCTTCCGCATTCGAATTTTGTTCAGAAGTCATCGCCAGAGAACTGTTATTTTGCTTAATCGACTCCCATACACTCACATCATTCCATCGGAGATGGACACAGCTAGAGTGTCAGGAAAAAATCGCATTTAGGTGTAAGTGTGTAACGACAAAAAATTAATGGAGAAAATCTCTTCCTGTATTCCTTCATTGAAGTGGGACGGCTAATCTGAACCCCTTAATGTCTTAACAATGCTCCAAAGTTAAATGGCGACCTGAATTAATCCCATCACGGTGTTATTTGATTGGTTCATCGAATCTGCGGTTTGATTTTTTCTAGATTGGAGGTCAATACACGATTCATATCAGCCGTTACACGGGCATCCTTGATGCAGACATGCACGGTTTCTATAGGAGCTATTACACGGAGAATGGCCAGACAAGGTAAATTATTGCAACTTGTTGGTACTTGTGTGTTCTGCTGTCAGTTCATTTCAAAGTAACTAAGTCATGTTGATGAGAGTAGAAACTTGATAAAAAGTGCAAAATGACCCAGATGTCGTCGAGCTGTAGAACTCAAACATACATTCGTAAAAATGAGAGATAATATTCTACAAGTAGAATCTCATATTAGATTGGATTGAACGGCACTTCTTGATGATTACTAGAATGCATCAGACCTTATGAATGAGGAATGAGATGAGATTATAGGTAATTTTAGTAGCTGTTTTGAGCAATGGGATGCCTGCTCCCAGTGTTCATCTTGACAACAGAGGTAAACCACGACGTCTGTCAGGATGCTCGAGTCAGGAACTTTGGTTTCTTAAATGAAGGTTGAGTGCACTAATGATCGATACAGTCTCATCCGAAAACACATTACAATTATGATCATATTTCAGAATGAAAATGTGAAACAATTATTTGTGTAAGAAGAGAAAGTTATAAGAACGGTATTGACATGACTGTGACGTATACTGTTATAGATGGTTGGCAGCAACTCAGTTTGAGTCGACGGACGCAAGAAGAGCCTACCCTTGCTTTGATGAACCGGCTCTTAAGGCTCAAATTACCTTGAGCATTTCGAGACCAGAAAACATGAGGGCATTATCAAACATGCCACAAGCTGGGGTACCTGAGGAGGAGTAAGTCAGCTATGCAATCAAATTCATATTCAATGTTAATTTATTCTCTATTTATCAATTATTTTGCGAAAGCAACTAGTCTGTTCAACAATATATCAACTGTGATTCCAACAGCCTGCACCACAGCAACTCAAACAGCTCCGCCTCAAAATAGACTCTATATTACGAAGTATTCATTCAGATGATATTGTTCATTCCCATGTGTGAAACTTGCAGAGGCTTCATGCAATAACTGCATTGCAAGACTTCATCTCGAGTTTGATAAGAAATTGATGGTAATAAGAATCAAGAATGACCCTTGCCCGATTTCCTGAATTTACTTATTTTCTTTACTAAAAAGTCATCCAAAGATCTACAAGTGAGTGAATGATGTGACGATACAGAGATAATATGATGAATTACTTGTTTCCAGCACTGAAAACACCGACATAGTTCGTTACTGGGACCACTTCGAAGAAACTCCTCCCATGTCCACCTACCTGTTGGCAATCATCGTCTCAGATTTCGTCTTCTTGGAGGACGCTGCACAAGACCTGCGAGTCTACTCCCAGCCTCTGATGGTGTCTCAAGCTCGGTACAGTCTGTCAGTCAGTCCGCCGATACTGGACTGGCTGGCCGAATACACGGCCATTCCGTTCCATCTGCCTAAGGTCTACGAAGCAGCGATTCCAGACTTCGAGGTGGGAGCAGAAGAGAATTGGGGATTGGTTACATATAGGTGAAGAAAGGGATTAACGAAATTATATCATAGTCTAATATCAGATGGAAAGATTATCAAGAAATATCATATTTCATCAGACCTCACAACCGTGAGTCTTTTTTATTTCGTTGTTCAGCTAGTTCATTTTTTTTAATTTCCCATAACGCAGAGTGTTGAAATTGTCCACAAACGATTCCATTGCCGCCTCTCGTCTTTAGCCATATATTATTGTAAAATGGAGTTTTTTTTTATCAAGCTACCACGGTAAAACAACCCTACAACAAATAATAATTAAAGGAATACTTCTTGGAACATGACATATATTGTGAAGATGATAAGCTACTTGGTGAAAGATATCTCTTTATAGCAGAGTAGAATATATCAATTTATAAACGAAACTAAAATTACCACATTATTCGTGGACCATTAGTGACTTATCCAAATCAAAATTCTCAGCGATTTGTTATGTGAATTTCTCTTGGATTTCGTTAACTTGTATACTCGTGAAGAGCAGGTCGTCTACCGACCAAACAAACCTCAATACTTGTCATCTCACTCATACCTGTTTGTGGGTACGAGAACTTCGATGAAACACACAACTACAGTTTTCAAAAGCGTTGAATGCTTATACTGAAAATGATACGTTTTTCGCAAAAATCCTCTTCCGTGGATACAAGTAAACTTACCAGAAAGTATCACGATGGTCCGTCATTCAGGAGACAGGTGTTCGATTCCCGCCATTCCCGTCAAATGACAATTCTGACGAGTTTCTTGGTGGTTTTTCACCCTGTCGTTCAGATTGATACTGCGATTCACGACCGACTATTTCTCACTGTTCGAAAACACGTAACAAACTCACCTCTCATATAATCTTCCCATTCATTATTGTACGACGCCAATAGGTCTTAGTCATCAGTACAGTGCGTCGTCAAACCCAAAATGGATGAAAAGGTTTTCAAAAGCTTTTTTCAGATTTTTTTAACTTGAATCTTTGACCTCTAGGGAACATCGTGTATTGTTCGAGGAAGGCTCCTCACCGTCCAGCAGCAGGCAGAGCATAGCCACTACTATCGCCCACGAGTACGCTCATCAGTGGTTCGGAGATCTGGTGTCACCGTTGTGGTGGAGGTTCACCTGGCTCAATGAAGGCTTCGCTACTTTCTTCGAGTTCCATACTCACGTGAGTCCAATTCTAAACATCCATATCGAGTATTTTTTACCTGTTCACGTGTGAAGTGAATTCAGAAATGGAATCAAATATTTTCCTACTTGTATATTTTTAACTGATTTTTTACTATTATTTTTGCACTGTACATGTGACAGTTTTCAAATATGAATAATAGAACTATGATATGTCCTCAGAATATCTCCAATCCCCTTCACCCGCCAAGAACTGTATCTGATCCTCCATACATATGATTGCCGTTACCATCACCTCCCACATAAAATTGGACATTTCTAATGATCTCCATATTATGCCTTTTCATGTTTCACAATCGAGTCTCTATCGAGTCTCTCTCCATTCATCTTATAATATCTTCTTGCTCAGCTTTTTTGTACTTCTATTTTTCTCAGTTATCCAAAATAATTCAGAATACGAAACTTTTTAACTGTATTCCAGTGGATTTCCTTCACAATATGGAAGCCATTCTTTAGCACTTTCAAACTTCACTTTCTTGTTTATCTCCATCCTCAGGCTTTGCAGCATCCTTGTCACTCTTCCATATAAAACAATTTCAAGTCTCCTGTATAATTATCAGAGTGGATTCATATTGAACAATGGTTTGTTGATTCATATCAATCAATTTCCTTAGATGTAGACCCTATCGCTTGCTTGTGTCGTGATGAAGTTTAACGAATATCTTCAGTTAAGAATCACTTGCTTTTTTCATTCCACGCCAACACCTGAGAACATCCCCATATATTTGAAACTGAGCTTTCTCTGAAGCTCATTCGAGAAAATGTTCATGTAGAGATAGTAAGGAGTCAACATGACATATTTTCTAGATTGATCCAACATGGCGCCTTGAAGAGCAGTTTGTCGCTATCAAAGTGCACGAAGCGATGGCCTTGGACTCCTCTCAGAACTCACATCCAATGTCAGTCGACGTCACAACACCCTCCTCAATAGACTCCATCTTCGACGGCATCTCATACGCCAAGTGTATGTTCTCTCCATTCTTATAGTATTATATTCTCAGAGTTCAACAATTCTCCAATATTCTATTTCCAATTCTCAATTCTCAGGAATTCTTCAACATCACTAAGGATCAATAATTGGAGAAGGTAATGATGAAAGGTATGATGAGAAATCGGCATCAAGAGAGATGTCATCAGTTGTTTCGGATAGAGGGGAAATTCGGACGAAGTGTGCTCTTGAGAACGTACGAAGTTTTCACTTCAACGATATGGGGGAAACCGCGATGGACTATTCAGCAAGGTCGACTATGACGGAATTCTATGACGGGGTTGACGGTTAGGTGCGACAACGACTGATCTACCCGTATCTTTATTTCCTTTCCTCATCTACTGGTTTACAGGAATAATAACAATTTTGCCATGTGCCGAGCAAAGTTTTTAGATGTTTCATTTATTATATTCCACATTCTTTGACAAGGTTTCGCAGCACCCATTGTGACCACTCGCTAGATTCTCAATGATTTAGCATATATTACCATTAATTTTCTGTAGACATTTATTAGTTTATTCAATTCTGACTTAAGCTTTCTATCTTACTTGATTTCCTTGGACGATTTGTTACAGCTGGGTCAGTGTTACGAATGATGAAACATTTCGTTTCACCAGGAACATTCCAAAAAGGCATTCAACGATATCTTCTTGATCGGTACGGATTCATTATTTACATCACATTGTTTGTTTACTTAACCTTGATTATTCTGTTTCGTTTACTCACATTATGTGATTCTGTTGATTGCTTACTACACTGTTTTTGATGATTACTAAATATGTTTGTTGGATCACAATTTCTATTCATATGTCCACTCTTCTAATTTCAAATGTATATAATTTCCATCTGCATTAATTCTCCATCATTCAGAGCATCTATTATGGAGATAATACATCAACGACGTCACATTCTCCTTACCGAAGCCTCTGACTACTACCTGACTCGATTTCTCTCCTCCTCGCTTCACAACCCATCCACAGTGGTCAAACCGGCACCTCCACTGCCGCCCGAATAAACCTAGCCCATCAATCTAGTTTTCACGTGTCATCGTTGTCATGGTCGTATTTTCGAACAAGAACGTCTAAATATGTCGGACTCTTAAATCAGCAAAACACTGTTCTTCAGATCGTACAAAGCTGCTCAAGCTGACGACTTGTTCACCATCATGAACGACCAGCTGCACTTGGATGACGTCAACGCAGCTGATCTTGACGTGAAGAAGGTCATGGATACTTGGACGTTACAGATGGGCTACCCAGTGGTCACAGTCACAAGGGATTACACAGCACAGAATGCGGAACTGACACAGGTTTATTATCAATTTGTTTGTCAAAATGCCAGTTGAATCTATCAAGTCACAATCACTTTTCGGGATCTTCTCCCTCTCCACTATATTATCTGGATTAGGGAAAACTACGTTCCGAAATCTAGAGCTGTTGCACACAATGGATCTAGGATCTCACATCCTCTCACCACCCTCGCCAACAGTTCATTCCAATTATCCCGATTCTCATACCAGCTTTGGTTTTCATTTCGTTCCAGCTAAGATTGTATGCAAGAAATATGAAAATCTTCTACCAATCAGAAAATTGTAAATAGTTCGGTGATAAGATACCTCACTGCAACTTTTAAAATATGAAACTATGGCAAGAAGCAGTTTCGTTCCTAGCCGTCAGACACTCGTTCTGAAAACTCATAATAAAATGAAAATAAAAACCGCACGTTATATAAAAAAGTCATAAGAACCTTAGGTTATACAATAAGGTATTTGCATTATATCATGAAAATATCAAAACTACGCAAATGCGAAGGTAATATTCGTGTTCATTGTATCAGTAGACGACATCATTTTTCTTGAATATAACTCACAGGTATAAACTTCTACACTAGAATGGATTTGTTTTTCTCAATTATTAGAAGCTTCTCCCTCCCATCACATTTCACGCATACTCTCTTGTATTTTTCTTACCTCTACGAGCACTTTCTCTTCAAGTCACGATAAACTAATGTGCTCTTTTGATGTGAGAAGTCGTTGTCATGTTCTAGGAACGCTTCATACTGACCCCGATATCGGATCACCCCGATACACATGACTACCGCTGGCATATTCCTCTCTCGTACACGACACAAGCTGAGCTGGACTTCGAGACAACAAGCCCCAGAGACTGGTACTATGTTGAAGAAGAGAAGAAGTTGATAGAAGCTCTACCCGATGATACACAGTGGATCTTGTTCAACATAGCGCAAACTAGTAAGGTGATCTATGCAATGAATTCGTTATTATCAAAGTAAACATCTCCGTTCATCTCTGCTTGCTTGATGGATATTCCCATCACTTTCCGATTTACTCTTCGTTCAACCTCACTAAACTCATAAAGATCCAGTATTTGAAAGTTTAGCTCTGCTGCTACAATTATTTTTTCTTCATCCCAGGCTCCGTGTCTTTGCTTGTTCCTCACAGCTTGAAAACCCGGCTCCTCCACCAATGCTAGGAACTGACTTTTGTATTGATCAGAAATAACTAGAATCGAAGAAATAAATTTAATTCGTGAAATAAAAATAGAGTTCACATATTGAATCTATTTCTTCGATTCTAGTTATTTCTAAAGCAATACAAAACTTAGATCCTAGCATTGGTGGAGGAGCCAGGTTTTCAATCTGTGATGAACAAGCTACGACATGGAGCGTGGGATGAGGAGAAAATAATTGTAGCAGCAGAGTTGAAACCAACGCAACCCTCAATGGATCTTGAACAAGACTGAGAGACTTTATGCCCTAGGTTTCTACCGCGTGAACTACGACGAGCGCAACTGGGAACTGTTGACGGCGCATCTGGACAGCGATAAGTACGAAGACATTCTCGCTGTGAATCGCGGTCAACTTCTTGACGACTCGTTCAATATGGCTCGTGCTGGCAAGTTACCGTACAGCACACCTTTAAGCTTGAGCAAGTACTTGAAGCGTGAGGTGGACTACATACCTTGGTACTCAGCATTCGTCGCGTTCACCTATATCGACATGAATATGAATATTAGGACGGATTATGACACATTCAAGGTAAATGCTTGAGTTATTTATGGTGATTGAATGAAAAACATTGGGGACACTTCAAAAAACGAAGGTGAAATTGTTTTCAAAATTCTGATCATTGTGGAGATTAAGTCATGTTTTGTGTATGAAATATGGATGAACTGTATTCGATTAATCATATTATATCAGTCGTCTTATAGTAATGTGGTGATGTCTGTCAAAGAGAAAAACTTGCAGCATAGTTCTTCCATACCAACTTTATAACAACTTCATAGAAGCATAGCAACTTCCAGCATATTATGTGAAATTAATGAATTCGATACAAATATTGATACAAATTATTATGACAAATGAAGAATTCAGGAGATCGGGGTTCGATACCACTTATGGTCGTCCATCCAGACAAAAGTGTATTTTGGTTTTCCTCTGTTATTGGAATGAATACTGAGATTGTATTGTACTCTTGAGAACGGATCACGATGTATCCTTGCCACTATTCAAAACCCCTGAAAAAAATAACCTTTCATCTCTCCTTTCCTTCATACTCATTCATCATCCACTGATGCCATGCTCTGTCATCACTACTGTAGTCGTTTAAATATAATAGAAATGAATTATTTATCTAAAAGCATCTCAATCAATGAATACTTCTTCCGTCCGTGCAGGGATATTTGTTGGAGTTGATGAGTGAGCTGCAGACAGCGGTCGGATATGACGCAGGACCAAATGACGATCATGTTACGAGACTTAACCGAGGAGCTGCGGTGAAATGGGCGTGCAATCTTGGTGACGCGAGCTGTCTTTCTATGGCAACTACTCTGTTCGCGCAGTGGATGGAAACTCCGGAGAATAACCCGTAAAATTATATGATCAATTTTCTTGTATTTTAGTTTGCGGAAGTTACTTCTCAAAACATACACTGATAATCATTTGATAAATCAATAATTTTGTATGGGTTTATTCATGGAAACCTTCACGCTGCGATACTGAACATTTCAATTTCAAATTTCTCACAATCATGAACGAGAATATGAATACTTTCACAACTTGGAATAGAAAATTATTTCATGGCATTGGTCACTGTGTTTCACGACGAAATTTGACTCTGAATTATGGTTCTTGAAAATCAAAATTTTGTCACTTTGGAAGTTGTTAATTAGACTTCAAAAGTGAAACTTTGAAACCTCAATACTCCAAAACATGTTTGTCAAGAAGTGAAGTAATTAAAACTCAACATTTCTTAGGACAGGCTCAATTATTTCTTGTTAAAAAAAAAATCTTCCTCATATTCTCAGAGTGTGAAACTGGGATGTTTATGCTACGTAGAATGAAGCTGATTAATATTTTAAAGTAATGCGTGAGATATTTGCGCTACTTATTGGATCAAATTCAGATATCAGACCACTGAAAATAACTTCACAATTCCAATATTACAACTCCATTCCTATAGATTGCGGCTCTAGTTACTACAATTTGAACTGAAGGCAACTGAGAATGATCTAAGACTGAAGAGAATGACGTCCCTATCTGATCATCTTCTGATTTTGTGTTTCTGTGACAGGATAAGTCCCGACTTGAAGAGTGCTGTGTACTGCGCTGCTCTGAAGGTTGGTGGGGAGGCTGAATGGGACTTTCTCTGGTCCCAATACTTGACCACAAGAGTAGCAACAGAATCCGTCATCATTATATCGGCCCTGGGCTGCTCTACAGACACTGACATTCTCACGAAGTAAGACATTAGCCCTACTCATGGCTAACCGTCAAGACACTGAAGTCACCGCTGGGCGTGTGTTCGAATCCTGCATAAGGCATGAGTTTTTGTAAATGTCCCTTCACTTATCATCACTTCATAATCATCTGATCATTCGCACCCCCGTATAACCTAGATGTTGGTGGGGTCGTTAAGCAAACAATAATCATCATACTCATCGTGGCCAACCGAGAATAATAAGATGAACGATTGAGTCGATTTTCTATGCTATACTCTCATGAAGCTATGGCCGCTAGTTTGTTTTCAATTTGATGAGCACTGCACGGGTCACACGATTTGGTTGATCAACATGAAATATTTTTCTAGACATGCAGACATATACAAATTTCGTATAATTCGGAGTCAAATCGGTGGGATCACTTTTGAGATGACCAATCTCTTATTTTTGAGAAACTTCATGAGATAAGAATGGTTGGAGATATTTTGGTACCAAACTCACATTTTTACTGAACGTAAATACACTCATGAATCGGATTGACCGTTTTGATGAAAAATTATTTCATCCGCTTATTTCTTCCCATTCTTCCTCTCCTACCTTCTCCAAACGAATGAAGAATTCGGTCATCATCATCCTCATTTCTCAGGTTTTCCGACCAAGCTCGGATATCACTTCAGATGACATTTTTAATATATTCCCATACTTTCCACTTTTCCGACTATTTTCGTCACGCAAATACCCTGCTCTGACTAACTGTTCTTGTATTTGGATATTTGGACTAATAAATACCATTTGACATCGTGTTGAAAGGAGTTTTGTATGACTGATTTTTTTTTTCTCTAGCTACATGCACTTGGCAGTGACTGAAGGAGGCTACATCAGGCGACAGGACTCGGGAACTGCGTTCACCTCAGTGTTCAATAATCCGCTCGGTGTCGATATTGCAATGGACTTCATTATTGCGGAATATAAGACCATAGCAGCTTTGTGAGTAATGCCGATCATGCGTTAGCTTTTTGTATCAACATCTAAAACTTTTCGTAAGGTAATGGTTAGCACATTGAGCCTTGGTTAAGACCAACAAAGTAGTATGGTTCAGACTGGACACTATACAAGTACCACGTGATCATTGCTAGACCAATAGAAAATAATTCATATAAAAGTGAAACATTCAACAAACTATAAATAGTCGACGAATTGATGGAGAGAACATTATTACTCAATGATCTATTATTATTCATTGAATGAAGAATTAGTAGCATTTACAATAATTTCAAGATCCTTGTGTTATTGTAAACATTTCTCTTATTTCAATTATTAATTAATTTCTCTTATTTCCGATGACAGATATTTTTCTCTCATACAAAGATATACGTATTGATCTAATTTTAATTATTGGAACCAGTGCAGGATTGATTGTATTCCCTTGTTGCAGCAATGGAGGTAACATGGGGTCCGTTGGCGGCCTGTCAGTTAACATTGCCGGGCGATGTAACGATCGGGATCAGTTGCTCAAGGTAATGTCAAGGTAACTCTCATCATATATTGAAGAGTTATGGAGTAAATGTATAGACCATGTTGAATCCACTTTGCTCGTTTTTGAATGTTAGTGGTATAGTTCAGCGTTAATCTCTGTATCGCTAGAGTCGGCACACATCCGAATCCTAGCTTTCTCCAACGGTTTTAGCGTGAGTATTCAAATGAGTAAATACAGTCTACCTACGAGAGTGAGATCACAATATAAATCAGATATTCCACAGCAGTGATAGTTATGTACAAAACGTGTGCGAAGACAATTTTCGTAATCATCAACATAAAAATATTCACGCTCTTAGACAATAACTTACACATTACATAATTATTTTTGATGAAATTGCTAATCATTCTCAAACGTTATGAATCCACTTGAACCAAATGATCATTGGATGATTATTAGTTGTTAATCTAGGTAAGAATATAGTGTACGTAACCAAAGGTAACAAACTTATCCACTAATGCTCGTATAACAGTTGATACAACGTACCTGCTCGTGGTATACTGATTGTCTTTTGGGTATTCTTAAGTGCCCAAAAGCATTGTTAAGTATTTTTAAGTGCCTTCTTGCAATTTAAAAACAATAGTATTTTTCCATCAAAAGAATGTGCGATACCAAAAACTCATTCATCACAATAACCTACTATTATTTCAAGAGTAAAGTGCACCTAGATAAAAAAAAGTGGGTAGATCTTAAATGGAGCAGTGGATCCTAGTCATCAGCACGATGCGTCGTTAAACTCAGTATAATATAAAAATAATCAAATACAAAAATTGATTTCGTTTGAATCATGAAATGAACTATCGAAATATGTGTGTCGTAGATGAGTGATTTCTTGACTACCAACTACCTGGAGCTCGGATCAGCTGTCGGTGCAATCGAGCGAGCTCTTCAGATCATAGAAGAGAACTTGGCGTGGCAAGACGCGCATGCGCAACAGATCATTGACTGGATTGGAAATAATCCTGTGTAAGGATTAGTTGACATCGATTGTTTGATTATATCATTTCTCATTTGAGAAATAGAGAAATGATGTTTTTTATCAGTTTGACGTCCAAGTCTAGTGATGATTAATATACGCTAAATAATCATCAACATGAAGATGAATCATGTTTATGAATTAATGAATTGTGATGAATTGTGGACAATTTCGAATAACAGTTTCGAATAACAGCTGACTTTCATTCATATGAATTTGCTGCATACGCATACCTGACTCTATTTTAGATATTTCAATTCCAATTATATTTATAAACAAAGTTTCATACCACATAAGATTAAAGCTTGGTTTTCAGGACCTATAACATACAACAATGAAATGTTTGCTGAACACCGGAATAATTATCATATAATTCAGGTTCATAGATACCCTGGAGTAGAAATGTTCCTTATAGCTCTCATTTCTCGGTATTCTTGTCACATTCATTCTTCTCATGTGTCCTTACCATCTCAATATTTCTCTTCCCATCCTGAAAACAACTTTACATCTCTTACGACTCTCTTTATCGTTCCCCTTCACTCTCTCGATCTTAGAATCGACTACAATTCTTCCAAATTGCATTTTCTCTGTTTCAAATACTATTATTAAATCTTTCCATTTCATCGACGTCAGTTCTGACCCATATTAAAGTATTGATGTAAATAGACCCTATATATATATTTCAATAACTTCCCAAATTTACAAACAGCTGACCAAATCTAGGAAAATTCCACCCACTATTCTCATATCACTATACTATTGAAATCTGTTACATGAATCCAAAAAATGTTCCATTTACATAATGTACATTTTAGTTGGGTTATACTTCTTCGATCATTTCCATAATATGGAGTTTTCAAAAAGTTATCTAGTTATAGGCCTATATTATCAAACTTGTTTACAAACCTATTATTTACGTGACATATCGTGAAACGAATACATATTTCACGTCAGTCTAGCTGGGAATTCATTGTGAACACGTGAGATGTTAGTTGGCCCGTTGTGTGAACGAGAACGTGATGTTGTTTCGGGAAAGCGGTTGATTGCCCTTTTCCCTCGGAACAGATTAACTGAATTTGTTTTGAATTATTTCCACATTATCGATCAACGTCACGATTCAGAACAATTCTTCGACTCATGTCAGAAAATCTCATTTGCTCGATATTGATTAAAACTCTTGGTGAAATTATCAGGGAGATCAACAAGTAAAAGCAAAATCTATCATAGAATGATTGAAATGATAAATGGGTGAATCAGGAAGGCAGTGAGTGATGTAGATTTGAAATCAAAATCTAAATAGCTCTCCATTAAATTTAATTTAAAATCTCGCGCTCACCTTACACCGCATATGTTGCGTTTTCCTAGTTATTGGCATTCTACCCCGTCGGACCATCAACATTTCCAAAATAGTAATCGCCAGCGAGTATTTCATGAATGTTTTTAATTTACGTTGTTCAATTAATTTCCTATTCTTTTTTTATTCAATGTTATCTTTACTTTTAGCTGAATATGTATGTGTATATTCCATACATTGATTATCAAAAAGCATTCCTATATACTTTGTTATCTGGGTGTATTTACATGGGGCCTATAAATATGAATAATACACAATATAACATGAAACAAAGTATTTTTCTATTACCATGATTATATATACGATCAATTGGTTGAATTTTCAACTTGGTCGTAACAAACAAATTGTTTCATGTCATTCACTTCATTATTCACGTTACAAACTATGAAACATATTATGTTTTACTCGCCAGTCTAGTCCAGGCAGTCTTTAAACTCTTAGTTGACATCAAGTTACATGTTGGTTGACCTGATAGTTTACATGGAGTGTGGACGAGTTCAGTAGCCAGGATTATTCGTTCTAAATGAGTACCTGACATTTTACAACTTCGTTTCTATTTGAGGCTTTTGAAATCATCATTATTGACGACGATATTCAATTCATAACTAAACTAATCGAAATAAACGAAATATATAACAAGGTCAATTGTCTTATCTCATTGCGTGAATACAAGATATGATATAAACTATAAAAAGAAAATCATAATTAGAAGGATACATTTCCACGTGCATACACAAATCATTGATAACTTGGAGTCAGGTATAAAAATATAAGCTATGGCACCATTAATGAATGTTATGAAATCAAAGCTTAGTGAAAACAGATGCCTGAATTTCAACACGAGGATACTTTACTTGTTAGGTAATGTATTTAATTCGAGGAATCCATGGATTTCACATATAATTCAAATATCAATTAACTATGATTCAATACTGCTCATGAGAAAACCATAGAAATTAGATGAGATGAGAGCTGAGTAATAACTCAATTTCACAATGCGAAAACGAACATTTTTCATTCATTCCTTTGTTCTCGCTCCACATGACCAACGAAAGTGCACATTTGGTTGATTTTTGGCACACATATTGGTCGTCATCTAAATCGATGGCGAATAGTTATTAGGCACAATCAGTATCATTTAGTTCTGAGGGGACACATTTCGTTGTTTTGAAAACCCTCGTGAGAATAATCCAGAGAATAAAAAATGGGGAAATATTTGCTTCGAATGAATTCAAATTGTCACAGAATTTGATTATAAAGATGATACACAATACTCAAAAGTTTCTCATTGATCGGATCAGGCATTTCAATGGAAAACAAAAGGATCAAGTATTTTTTCAACATCTTTAAGCTTTTGAAACAATATCAAGAAAACTACAGTTGGAACCAATTCAAGCATAGTAGAAAAATTGAAATGAGCGATGAATAGGACAGGAAGGCAATGCCATAATTGATTCAAATTCAAGATGTATATAGCTTGCCATTCCATTTTGCATGAATATGCCTGAATCTATCATCCAACAACAAATGTGTAGTGTTTTCATCGTACATTTTTTAGAACTGGCAGATGTTCGCGACGGAATCAATCGTTTCCGTATTCACTCCAGCGTCAAGTTCACTACTTGTAGCTTATAGAGAGAGAAAGTCTTCATTAGAAGGCTGTTTGCAAAGCGGGATACCAAAATGGTATATAGTGATCAAATCAATACATACAAATACAATAGTTATTCACAGAAGTGATAGAAAATTGATCTGTATCGGCGTCAAATGAATGTATTTTTCTTAACAAAAATAAAATTTTAGTCACAATATTATTTTGAAACATATGATTGTTGGACATTGACTTATCGATGTCCATTAGAATGTTCACATTTCTATCTAGCATGACGGAGTATCTATTTAATAGATCTAAAACTAGAATGAATAGATGAATTTTTGATAATTTCTCCGGGGTAGTTATATTAATAGGCGAAAATTAAAGAGCTGTGATGAAAATAAAATTTTGTGAATAGTTTACATAATATTCACTGAACAGTGCGAGAGTGACAGTAAAAAACGGGTTAGGCAATTTCTTTCTATTATATTGCATAGCTTGTTTTGTGCTTTTTGATTGTCAATTGATCGTTCCAGGATTATGGCCACCTTACAATGAAGCAACAGCAATAAAACGCACTTCAAGTTATTACTTGCCACGCCTCATGCTTTTAATTTATCTTGGATTCATCTGTATATTTTTTCCAATGAGAACATATACCCATCAAGAAGATTACACATCTGTATGTGAAAGCATAATCTTGATTTTCGTTTGTATGATGGCCACGTGTAAAGGGGGACATTTCATATTCGATAATCAGCCTTTCAAGCGATTGGTGATAAAGTTGGAGGCCATGAGTACACACAAAACAGAGTATTCCGAGAGAGTCGAAGAGATCAAGAAAAATACACAGAAATATACGAATTGGATTATTATTTTAATAAACGCTGCTTTCGTGGCTCTCTGCATTTTCGTATTCGGTCTCTCACCATTTCTACTCCATAATCGCATGACGTTTTACAGGTAAAATCTCATCAGTATTTTCTTTTATTCCCAGTCTCGTTACTATCTTTTGCCTTGTGTACTGACAAATTCATACCTGTCCTGTATGACTGTTCCAGTGTAAATTTCTATTTTCTAACATTCTCTCCAAATCATATGTTGAACCTTTCCTCGGTTGCTCCCATTCAATATAGTTGGGCGTATTGATGACTAAAAGAGTTGAAAACTTTTCTTTTTACATCTGCTGGTTTCGCATGTCATTACTCTAATGATTTCAATCAGCCTTCCTGAAACTTTCTCGAAAAGAATATCCATACCCTTCCATCTTCCAAAGATTCATACTACATATCGGTATATGTTGTGAGAGAGATAAACGATTGTACCTTCACTACCATGATCTTGTATTTATAGAATGTGGTTTCCATATGATGTCAGTCAGTCTCCCTTGCTGGAAATATCTCTGATAGTACAAGGAATGTGCGTCGTATCACTAACATGGGTAGCATCCATTGACGGTTTCATCGCAGTTGTTCTCATACAAACAGTCGGCCAGTTCAAATTGCTGCGTTATAACTTGAAACACATTAAACAGCATGCTATAGAAGCTATCAAGTCCAGGAGGAACTCAACATCAACTCGTCTAATGCATTACACAGAATGTGAAGCAGCGAAGAATTCGAAACTTATGAATCTGAAAAGTCGACGTAGTTGGGATTGTATAAACTCTTTACCAAAACTGAGCTTGTACAGAGCGAGTAAGAAAAGTAAAAACAACAAATCGACATTGCTCAATATTTCTGTACATAACATCAGGAAAGAAAAGAAGGTGACGAGAGTACCACAATCAGTGGTTACCAATCAGGAGATTGACACTGAAATGAGAAATCGTCTTAAATTGTTGATAAATCATCACCAAGAACTTTGCTTGTAATCAAACAATACATATTTATTCATTTGTTTTATTCGAAACGTAAGATATAGTTGTATACATTCATATTTGTATCATTCATTCACCAGGTTAATGCGGGAGTTCGAATCAGCTTTCTTCTACATCTTTATCAATCAGCTCATAAGCAATGTCGTTCCAACAGTCATTTGCATTATTTGGATAACATTGGTAAGCTTATTAGCTTGATAAGTTCATAATTACATTCAATGTATATCACCATATTATCATATTGAGTGTTAAAAATTCATTCACACATGCTAGTCTCCATTGTTCCACCTCATTGACGTGGTTCAACCTCAATAGACTTCTCCACATCGTCTATTTATACTGATACGAATCAAATTACTAACCTCTGGGTCCGGTGTTAGGAACACTTCTGTGTCTGGCCTATTTGAAACCGGGTAATTTTGCTCTCTGTGTTTTCTTAACATATTCTGACTACATGACGATTTGAAAACCCCATATGACTGTTTGGTATATTGAACATCCCATATGAAAATATTCGAACCATTGCCTCAGTTATCTTAACGTAGTTGATACTCAGTTGAATTGACACCTTTCACATCTATAATTAAATCTCATCCGGATATGGAATTAAAATAAGTAAGGTGAGAAAAAGGTTCTCTTCAAAGTATTCAATTTTCTGTGGGTTTACCTACAACAATTTGATTGTTTGAATTTAATAATTGAAAACTGAATAATCACTATCATGATTGTTTCCTACAGATTGATTATATCGATGTGAATGGAGGTGGTTTGATATTTCTGATTCTATACTGTTCGTTCGAGCTTTTTAGTTTCTGTTGGTTGGCCAATCAAGTGACAATTGAGGTAATATATTACTTGTGTTACCTTTACTATTTACACCCCCAATATCTATTCGAATGTAATCACAACTTCACATAATGGCATGCAATTGAAATGTTGAATTTTATTTACAGTTGCTCTTGATTAGGTATATATGACTTGGGCCCAGTTTTACGAAATGATATTCAGTGGATTAAGCTATAGTTGGCGTATTAACTTGTTATCACCCTTGGTTGCATATGTCATTTTCGTACCTTTAACTAATAGTTAGCGAATGAGTATTTAATTAAAATTCGTAAAACTGGCTCTTGATAGAACTTGATAACACTCTACAAACTGGTCGAGCGTAAATGGATTTATATGTTTTTCAATTCATTTTTATAAACATGATCTCAATTTTTTTTCAAATGAGAATACTTGTTAAAGATCTCATGACTGGTATTCCAGAGCTCCAGAGTTGGTGAAGCTGTGTATGAAATGGACTGGTTTGACGCTACAGATAACTTCAAGAAGTCGATGATCATCGTATTGTCCAGAGTCAATAGACCCACTCTTATCAAAGTAGCTGGATACATTCCGTTGTCTATGGTCACATTCCAAAGTGTGAGTAGTAATTCAGTTTAGTAACTATAGTTTCTATTTTCAACCAGGATGGTTTAGTGCATGACTTATACGAATTCTGTACCTGGTTTTGAATTATTTTGTTCTTAAATTCACCAAATCAATATTTTGTGTTCGTATCGATATCAAAACAGGCTGAACAGGCTGGCTGAAAGTTTTCATATTGAAAGTTTCATCCAATTTCCGAAACCTGCAACAAAAATTGGTGAGGCTTGAAATTCAGAAATGCAGATGTTTTATTATCATTTCACTGACAAAGCTACTACAATACTCGATGTAGGCCTAGTACTTGTTGATGATCAATATGTAGTGACGTATACAAGACCGGCCTTCCATTTTGAACATCATTCCACTGCCATCAATAATTATCATAACATATAAATAGGACCTGACAATAATAACCTCAATTCTACTTCACAGGTATTTTACCGTGGTGTACCGTGTATTTTACCGTGGTAGTGTGGTACATATTGAGTTAGAAAAGTCAAGGTATAGGCTATTTTTTTGAATTTCTTGATAGTTTTCCCCATTTTTTTTTTCAATTTTCTGCTAACTGTTTGTACAGCGACACAGACACTTGTATCTGAAAAATAGTTCGAAAAAGGTTTGGTGGTGACGAAAACATAATGGAATATAATTATATTTTCCAAATATCATCGTGAATTCCACGAAATTAATAGGATTTCCGGGATTGAAGCATCAATACCCTCATGTTGTGTCCTATTGATCAATTAATTATTTAATAATTATGTTGAATACTTCTCTCTGAATCAACAGGTTACGAACTCAGCCTTCAGTTACTACAAAACGATTACTACCAAAGTTAAGTAAGGCCTACGTTTACCAGCATTGGAAGAGAAATAACAGGCAGTTAGCTGCGTGTTGATATCACCATAGTGCCCTTGCTGTTCTCACTAACTCCCAGAATGAAGTCAATCAAGATTGTTTTCACCTTGCCCAAGACTCCATCTATATAAACACCCATCTCGCACACTGATGATCGCACCCAATTGGAATTGAAACGCATGCAAGTAGCTATTATAGTATCTTATGACACGTCTGTAGAATTAATTGTATATTGAATGTTCAAATTAATGTCCATATTGTGCGTGAAAGTGCATCAATATAATAACGTGATTTATGAATATATTCTACTTGTTCTTCATATTATTATAATATTTATATTTTGATATTCTGTCAGTAACTATTTGTAGAACGTACAAAAATCAATTCTTGGCAATTATAAATAGATGAAATGAATATATGATCATATTTTACATGTGTGTGTGTGTTTTTTTTTTTTTCTAATAAACAATACGGGATTGAAAACTAGGTGTCTTTAAGGGATAAAAATTCTATCACCAAAATCGAGACAAATAATATTTGTAAATCAAACTTCGTTTATACTATACAAAATCAAAAGAGAAAATTTAATTTACATTGGAACGAAACTAAATTGCTGCTACTTGCCAGGGAGAGACAGGGTCCCCGACCACCCGCTCTCAGCTATTTAAATTTTGCAAATTTTGCTATTTGCAATTTACATTTTCTGTGTGTGTGTGTGTGTGTGTGTGTCTTCACAACCTTCTTCAGAAGCTGGGATATTTAAGGAATGAATCATTCAAACCTCAACATTGAATCTTCGAAATAATACATCCCATATTTGATTCATATTAAATCTTATTTATTTCATGTTCAATTATATTCATCTTCTATTTGATACGGTACCCGACTTATATTCATTCATTGCCTAAAGCAATAACATGTTACATAACTGAATATTTAGTTACTATCTGGTAATCTTCTTTTTTCTAATGCTAAACAATCCAACTGAATATGTATTTTTCAGGCTATGAGTAAATAAGAAAATATATGATTACTGTGCTGAACTATCTAGATGTGAAACCATATTATACCTATTTGTGATCAATTTATATGAATAAACACATGTTTTTTTCTTGCAAAATATATAACAACATTTAACTGATATTTCATGCCATATCATTACCACTTAACCCTACTATTTCTCTGAACAATTATACAGCTCATTCCAGGCATATTTGTGAATTAACCTGAAGACATTTTAATGCCGTTGACTTATTGTCTTTGTTCATTGAAGAAGACGAAGAAATCTGGTTACTGAAGTTCTTGTTCTTGTTCTGATAACAAATATCAGAATAATGTATTGGAAATAATGTATATAAATATCGGCCAAATGAAAGCTCAGAGTATAATGTGTATCATTACTACACTGAAATTCAGTGAAAATTTGAATTCTTTCGAAGATGATGTTTGCTACTACTTTTCTCCTGTGGGTTTTTCTTACAGGGTTTTTAAAAACTTTGAGATGAGTTTTCTCAGAAGTGGTGCAACCTATTGTGCCTCAAAACTATGTAATATCTAATTGCATAAGGACACTTGTGTATGTAAAGTCTCAATTGAATGTGTATCTCCGTTTGAACTGTGGAGCACAAAAAAAAACTATCCGAGTACGAGTACGGAGTCTCCAGTTCGCTCATCCAATAAATATCATGTAATGTGCCACAAGCTCCAGTATAGTGTCCAGGTAGTATAGTGTCTAGTCCAGTCCAGTATAGTATAAAGTGACGTTGTTTCCTGACCGAGGTATCTTTTGCAACATTTCCTTGACTTACGTCAGCAACATCAGACCGGTTTATATGAGGAAAACTCAAGTCGGAAATTTTTACTTTGGGTTTTATTAATGAGAAATGTCAGTTTGAATGAATTAGCATTCGCCGGTCCATGACCACGCCACGGCCCATGATATACTATGTATATGTCGTTATTTTCGTGTCGGTATTTCCTCGTATACCGTGCCTAGGTTGTGCGCGGATATATAAGACGATTTTCCTTCAACAGTCGAGCGAGTTGAGAGACAACGGTGTATGAGACCAAGACTGTGGGAAGTAGGAATGGCCACCAGGCTAAATCTCGCAGAATAAAGTCGTTGATGATAGTAATATTATCAATAATAACAAGAACAACAACGTCAACAATGATAACAACAACAACAACAGCAGCAGCAACAAAAACAACAACAGCAACAAGCATGAAGAAGAGCTATGTTATGTTACTTATTCTGGCTGTAACGCTGTGTAGTGTTATCCATCATGGTAAGCCACTTGCTCCAATAAGAGTTACAGCATTTGATTATTCCTATATGCAATTGTTATAAATATAATGAAACAACAAAAACAACAACTAACGGAAGATCAATGAATGAGATGAGAATAGTACTGCTAATTCTAGCATGAATAAGTAGTGATAGATAATGGTAGAATAACAAGAAAGTATCAGTAATATGAAAATAATGTGAAAATGATGAATAACTAAGCTATAAATATGAATACAAATCATTCCTCAAATGCTGCAAACCCTATCAAATTCATAAAGTCGATGTTAAAACTTGACTTTCTACAATCTACGAAAAAAGTAGTACCTCTATAGCACCTATAAAAAGCGTATACTGAAAACTTTGTTCTGTCTGCCAGGACGGGGTGAGTGCTGCGGAGGAACTTCCCTCACCGTGAACGGCTCTCCCCTCAACATCTGCGGAGACTGCTCCGCCCCCAGCCCTTGCTGCGCCTTCGGCTCCTGCAACATCTTCTGCTGCGCATGTGCCGGTGGCTGCAGGCCCGGCGACCCTCTGCAGTGCCACACCGGCCGACGACGGCGCCACCTTAACAACAACAACAACAGCAGCAGTACGTCATGTCGTGACGTCATACAGCGCGCTGATGTGGACGGCGACAGAAGACTGAACTACACGGAGGCGCACGACTATATCACCAAGCTGTTGATGAATCACAACTATGTCGGTCTTAACGACATAGAAGAGTTGGATACGAACAATGATGGGTATTTGTCGGCTGACGAGATGGAATAGGAGACGCGAATTGAAAGCGAATGGGTGGTGGAGAGAATTCCGTTTTTGTTTGGGACCTGAAGAAGGGGGAGTGAAGGAGTACTGGGGGGAGTGAAGGAGTACTGTTCAGCCCGGGGGCGCTGAAGAGCGTATACCGGAAGCTAGTCGATTCAGTCGCGTGACTTGAGCTTCAGGGTACTTTGCAATGGTTGTTTGTGAAATGTGGTTAGGGTACAGGTATGAGGATGGACAGCCAAAAACATGTCACACACCCGAGTGGACTTTATTCCAGTATAAATCGTTTCCACACGCACTCAATTTCCTACCTCACTTTCAAGATATTTATTTTGTTTTTTGGTATACTAAAATATTCATTTAATTGGGTTTATGTAAACATGAATTTCTGTATCTTTTATTATGTTTCAAGAAGTGAAAATCAATGCTCTTTCATCAATATTTTGATTTGGGGTAACCTTCTTTTTTATATTAATTGAAACAGTCTGAAAATAAAAATATCCTTTAATTATCTCGAGAATTATGGTCCTGAGAATTCACGGCGTGAGAACTTGAATGCTTGTGTATTTTTGGAAGAGATTCACTACGCTTCGGAGGTTACTGGTTATACAAAAATATAAATATACCCGAACATGAGGTATATAGAATACAATATAACTGTGCTGAATACGAATGAGTCAAATTTATGTGAAAAAAAAATGTGTCGAGACTATTTGTGCGAAATAAAAATAAAGACATCTTCAACCATTGATAATTTTACTCACTACGAATCATTGGTTGGCCTATACATATAGAACATTACAATGTGAATTTGCAGTAAGGATCGAATGTATTGTAGAAGATACGTTCCCTTTGATTTCTGAATGGTATGAAGCAATTATAAAACATAATATTTCAAAATGAAAAGTCAGTATTTTTATTCATTCATTTGAATTATCTGTTGCTTTCTTGCTGTAAAATGAAATTAAATGAAGAGCTATTTATGCACCTTGAGTACGAAGCCTTCCTGTTTTATACATTACTCATTTTAATCGTCCTACCATTTAATTGGTTATAGGCCTACATATGTTGCTTAATTTACTAATCTGTCCTTTATAGCTTGTTTTGATGTAAAAAAGTGACACCAGGATTTTTTTTTATGTAAAAACGGATGTGAAACTTCGAAATAACGTGTGAAAGAAATATGAAGAAGCAAATGCAATCGGACGTTTGTGTGAGTCCGGAGCTGTGGGCCGATTACCAATATCAAGAATATTTGGAAGATGTCGTTCGTTTAGGAATTAGAGGGCATGGTTTTATTCCTGTCGTGACCCACTCGTCTTTGAAGCATAGATTGAAGTGGGTCCCGACCACGGTCTCGTATTTAGTAGTGGTTCCGACATGATCCCGACCACCGTGGTCCCGACCCGTTGGTAAAGGGATGGTTTGACCGTATAATACAATTCCATGGTTTGACCCTTTGGTTTGACCTTAGTTTCACCATGGACTTATAGAGATCTACTGTTGTTTTACATATCGATAACTTGGCGCGCCGTTGGGGGTCATTACGAATGGGTCGGGGACCAATTGGCTGTTGAAAAAAATTCTCTTTGCGCATAGAATGAAGAAATTTCCCGATAATGTCGGTTTTTGGTTTAGAAAGGAAAAATCAATAACCTTGTTGATCAGTCACCATTTGTATACGCTGAATTCAATGGATTGACAGACAAATTATTAGTAAATTGTAAGAGCACAAGAAGAAGCGCGTGCAAACGAATAGCCGATTGTTTACCGACCTCCATCGCACGTGATGAAGCGCGTGCCAACGAATAGCCTATTGGATACCGACCTCCATCGCACGTGATGCAATTGCAAGGCATGGTTTTGAATTGATTGTTGACAGCAAAGAGCCAAAGAAAGACCTTCATAAGAAACATATTAATCATCATTAACCATCGAGTATTATGGTGTAATATTCTAGGGCCTATCGTGGATGATAGCTGGGCCTACTAGCAGCTTGTATGCTTGTAGCCGTAGAACTGTTGGGCTACCAGTTTGTTTTACAGTAAAACTTCAGAACATAGGCCTGGACCTACCTTTCATCATTTCATGGCTGGAAATAGTAAGTTTCATTGCAAATGTTAACCACATTTCGTTTTAATACATCATCAACTTGAGCCTAGGCCTACAAACAATTTTTTTGTGTAATCGAGGCCTAGGCCTATACAGGCATTGAGTTTATGACCTAGGCCACTACAAATTCAATGCCTAGGCTTATGCCTATAGCATGCCTACAGTCAGATTGAATTCCCCAGGCCAGTAGGCCTACATATAATTAAATACTGTAGACCTACGCTTATGTAGCCTAGTGTCATCAAGTAATGCTAGTGTGTGTCCTTTGGGCAGATGCTATAGTGTAATTCAAGGATTATCTGAGTGATGTCTTAGATAAGTTGCAACATAGCCCATGGGCATTACTACAAATTCAATGCCCATGGGCTAGGTTAGATTTGAAATCTATAGCATAATACGGACTGTATCGAGTGGTTATGAGACTCTTTTGAGACACTTTTACATGCTTTTTCCCAACATAACCCCAAAACAGATATGCATAGGCCATTGCGTAGGCCTAGACCTATGCACTAAGTAACCTCAAGTAACCTCAATACAAGCACTTGTGATATTCATTCGCATTACCGGTATGTCCTGATAGTTACTAAATAAACTCTTTAAATACCGGTAGCTTAGATTTTGAAGCCGAACGTATATTGGCCCTATAGTGCATGCTTGCTACATTACAGGCCCTGTGTGTTACTCGGTGTATCCGTTTGGTGTGCCGGGTCTGCCTGATGGAGTTGCCGTCACCTTACCCAACGAGGACATTGTACGTGTGGTCTGCGGCAGGCAGCATTCCGCACTTATCTGTGGTGAGATTCATATTGACATAGAATAGGCAGAAGGACGTCATCACCGTTTTTCAAATTGTTCATCGAATCAAAAAACGACTTGTAGGGCCTGACATCAATTGTCTTTCAATTGTCATGAATTATCCTGTGCATGTAGGCCTAAGATATTATTCAACATTTTATAGGGCCCAAGTCTCCAACAATATTGAACCTACGAATTACTCATGAAATAAAATACCGTACACAGGCCAACAAAATACAGAAGAAACAAATTAACACAATCTTCTACTGCATTTGGAAATGCAATGTTTCTTTCTCTCTTTGCTGGGAATTGTTTTATCCATTTCGCTTTTAGTACAATATTGGCAGGCAAAATTATAGTCTAACAAACGGCCATGTCGCTCACGCTGCACCAAAATAAAAAGCATGTTTCAAACTGTCGATGACGTTTATTTTATAACACCGAAATTTAAAAAAGGATCAAAATGTTGCTTTAATCATCATTAATCAACCTCATCAATCATATCCGGCGCTCATAGATCGTAATCGAGTGCGTTATTCAACCGAAGTTATAAAGCACAGATTTTTGTGTTTTCTCTGTTCCTGTAAAATGAATACTGGGAAGTTGTTTTAAAATCACGCATCGTTATCACTTTCCGAATCAACTAATACAATTTAAGAGATAGTTTTTATTCATCAGTCTCAACTCGTTCATATTTTAAATCGATGAAGATAAAATTGGTATTATGTTTGCTTGAAAAAAAAAATCGGAGCAAAATGATGAATTTTGTTAATACCGTAACACAAGAACAAAGAAAAAGAGATGAAGGAAGATTTCGAGAAGAAGAAGAAGATCCAGATAATGAGAAGATTCAAGATTCTCCCCACTGTGAATGTTTGAATTGTTTTCTAACCCTGAAATTACGGTACTACCTTATTTAAGATTTGATTTGTTTGTTAAATGAATTATCATATTTTAATTATTCTTCGCGGTGGTAAGATCGCCCTCGTGGTGCCCCGTCAAACGATCTAATCTTCCATCCATAGCCTTAATTGAGGAACAATGATTTTGTATCAAGTTTCGATGTTATTGAAGAAAAAAAAGTTTGACGTAGGCCTTCTGTGTTTTGTTTCCAGTGTCTGGGCGTGTGTATATGTTCGGATCAAACGGTTGCGGTCAGCTCGGTTTGGGCTTTTACTCCGAGTTTGTCTCCCTTCCAACGCTCGTTTCCGGTGAGTTATCCAACGTAAACACGTTCGCGTCACTAAGGTGCTAATTCAGAACTAGGCCTATAGGTAATATATACCGTAAGAGTTATCATTCCAGAAAAGTTTTCAGAGGTAGATTGCTCAGATTAGATTGGAATGTTTATAATATAATATTATATTATATTCATTATTAGGCCTATATTTCATATATATATTATATTATTTTTATTATATCATTAGCCCTATATCTATATTTTATTATTTTATTATGTTTTATTATATTTACTCATTATATTTTGCTAAGACTGCATTTCAGGAAAAGTTTAAATGTTTCAATCAAACTAACTATTAATGGATTGAACTATCGAGTACAAAAATCATTGGTACAGTACTAACTAAGGATAAGTAATAACTAATAACAAGTTCCGTAATCCACTGATTATCGCTATAAATCAACAAATGTATTATTCATAAATCGGATCTTACTATGTTACAGTAAACCCTCGTTAACTTGAAACTCAGGGGCATATTAAAACGACATTTTAAATACATAGGTAGGCCTACGACTTGACGAAAACAGAATTTAAAACAATAGAAATTACGGCAATTGCCATTAGGAAGAGAAGGTACTGAATAGAAGAGAACGCTCAGTTGTCAAAATAACGCTGCTTCTCGCGTGTTGCCCGTGTCTGGTTGGCTGATGGTTAATGCTGACCGTAACCAAAGTGACCCTAACGCACGAGGTGCCAGATATTACGTCAATAGATTGTGGGATATATACGGCTGTGTAGGCCTACCAACAATTTTGTTATGTACTTTGGGCGTTGGAAGAAAACGGGAATTAAAGCTTATGGTGTTATGTAATCTTGGGAGATAAAATATTATCGATTAAACATTTTATTCTTCCAACTTCAATTTTAAATGTTGTAATGGTGGTCCAGTGCCATGGGAACATCTCCCAACTGCTTGCAAGTGACAACAGTGGTTCTTTGTTTGGAACAGTCTAGATATAAATCGCAATGTTAAAATGAATACCGTATGTTTCGTTTAAATTAAACATTGCATTTATTCTGTATTTGTCAGAAGACACACTTAAAAGTTAAAATTAAATAATGATTTCTCGGTAGGGCCTACTAAACCAGCAGTAGGGGGACAAAAACAATTTGGATCATGAATTATCCAAATTCCAATGTATCAAACTACCAGTATTTATTATTGTATTTCCTATAGGCCTACCTGGGCTCAGAAACTGAGTTGGCTTTGAATTATGACACATTTTGAAACAACCAGGTACACTGTACTTCTACCTGAAAGTGCTTATGGTCTGTTTTTACATAAACACTTCCAGGGTATTTATTCAGAGTTGCCGAATTGGGTAATTCCTGTTTATATCATACAATTTGAAATTGATTGGTTGCTGATCTATTGGAGATATTTTTTGAAATTATGTTTGTTCATAGGCCTCACCTTGTGTTCATATTCCTATTCATTGAGTGAAAAATTACAACTCCCTTATTTTTCATCCCTTTCATGTTCAAAACATCTTCCAATATGGAAAAACTAGCAAATTTGGCAAATTCAAAGCTACATTTTGTATGGGAGTGTAAGTATGTGAAAGTACCGGTACGTAAATACGGTAAATTATTTTTTGATCCTACACCTCAAAAAGTTTGGATTGCTATTTGCTAGTCAACATGGTAAATGGTTTGGGAAATAGGCGTGCAGATCTTTGAATATTGGTGAAAATCACATTTGAGCAATGTTATTTCAATTCAATCCTGAGTTGGTCCGACAATCTGCCCTGGATACAAATGTATTCAATTACCCAATTTGCTTGGTTTTCATAAGTTGTGTCTGCTATTTTAGTGCTAGTTCTGGTTCGGCTCTAGAAATTGTAGGCCTAGGTCTAATTCTTTCGCCACTGTGAGTTGGACTGTTTTTCCATAACGCGCTTCGAACAAAGGAGTTACGGGTATGCTAGTTACTAATTTTTTGGTTTGTACATTGGCAGGCCCGCTGAAGCTCGGTGGCATCAAAGACGTAGCATGTGGTCAGTCATTCACGCTGTTTCTGACAAGTAAGTTTCGTTGACTGATCAGTCTGGTTTGAACTAACTTTGAACTAGTAATATTTAGGGGTATTAGGGTTGCCGTTCAATTTCGATACTTTTGATTGATTCAATATTCTAACTATTAGACCCATCATACCATTCAAACATGAAACAAAAAAAAGTTAAAAGGTGAATACCCAACCCAAAGCTCTTGAAAAATATGTTACTGTCCCATTCAATATTTCCGATTCAATTTGACATTATTTATTTGATTCAATGAAATTTGATGACATTTTCCAATGCAATTTCCATCCAAGAATTCGGCTAAATACATGTGTTCTCATTTGTTATCTTTGAATAACAATTTGAATAAATCATTAGATCTTAGTTTTTTAGTTTTTACTGGTCCAATAAAGCCAAACTTGAATTTCCCCAGTGTGGAATTATTTTTAAAATTACAGTAGGCCTATATTTGTATTCTGTTGATGAAACGATTGAAAGAAGTTGATAAAACTCGTGTCAAGATTAGTATAGCTAACAACGTTGATTTTGTTCAGCCGGAGGGCTGGTGCTCGCGTGCGGTTCCAACGAGCACCTCCTGCTCTGCCGGGGTGATGCGACGGAACAGACGGCCGAGCCGGCGCGGCTGGCGCACGCGTTGACCGGGGTGGCGCAGGTGGCAGCTGGCAACTACCACGCGGCGGCTCTCACACGTAAGACCTAGAGTGCGTCGTAACAGAATCAAGGTCATTTGTCACGCTTAACAGTTCTAGTGGAAGATCTTTTTTTTATGAACTTGACACGCTCGTATGTCATCATCTGAATCATTACTGGAAAGCTTGGAGGTGCAATTGGTTGATTTACTTATTGAGAAAAATAATTTTGATATTTTGTATTTTGTAATTTTGTACCTTCGGAGAATAACCCAACTTTTGGGGGAAAATATGAAAAACATATTTTCTCCAAACAAATGCATGCGCTCGAATGATGGCCTACGCAGTATACCAAAGTTTTACATAAATCGGATAAGGCGTTTCGAAGATAGAAAGGATTATGTAATCACATCGATTGAAGCCATTAGGGAAGCTATTAACATGAACAACAGGTAAAACCAATCGGATCTTAAAATGATTGAAAATATCAAGTGGTGAATCAGGAAGGCAGTGAGTCAATAAATTTTAAACCACGGTGTATGTATAACTTTCCGATACGTTTCATTTAAAATCTCGCTAGCATCTTACAATATTTATATCCTGCATTTTCCTAGTTTCATGTATAACCTATGTTCTGTTACAGAGGACGGACGGATGTACGTGTGGGGCTGTAACAGCGACGGCCAGCTGGGTCTCGGGCACTACGTACGTGCAGACGTCCCCACCGCGCTGCCGTGCGGTCCGTTCACGTTCGTCTCTTGCGGCGGCTCGCACACGTCAGTCATCACAGGTACGCCGGGGTCCAGTTTAACGCGAACATCCGGGGTCTCGTTCCTGTATGTCGTGACTGTCGTATTGATCTTTCATTTGATCTTTCGTTCACGAGTGTTGAGGAGATTGAAGTTCTTTTTTATATATTTTCAATTTTCACTCTTATTTGTTACCAGTATCATATTACCGGTAGCCTACTTTGATGTATTACGGTATTATTCTTGTGTATTTTTTTATCAATTACCATCCTGTAACAATCTTGTCTGGGACCAATAAAGGTTCTATTTGTAGTAAATAGGCTTATACATATATCAATCAATGAACTATGGAGTGATTTTATCAAATATAAATTATAGTTACGCAAAGTTTTCTCTTTAATTCATTAATAAATGTGAAATGAAGATACAACAGTTACCGTAGGTTACGAAATCACTTACGACAGTTGCAATTTGCCCCAGGACCTTTCTCGCCATAACCACACGAAATAACGTAGGGCCTACTTGGGCTACCTAACTGGCTCCATGGTACACGGACTTTTATTGTTGGCGGCTGGGAAAATGTGCCAACTGCCAGTACAACTAATATATCTATAGCCTCACTATGACAATCACTTAGAATATGTGTATTTTACCTAAATAAGGTGAATGCAATAATTTACCGACAATGTTACATATATCAAACACGGCTGCCGTATACCAAATTCATGTATGCACAATTACGTTTCTGTAAGTTACTGTACACTTAACCCTTGCTAATTTAAAACTCGGTGTACAATCCTTCATCTCATCATCCAATCATATTATCATTCTTCCGACGTCAATAGATGTTGGTTATTATTACAGTATGCCTATGTTGTTGAATCCGATTTTAAATATATGTACCGGAATAAAAAAAACATTGAAATGGAACGGTAATGCTAGAAGTAACGGGCGTTCAATGTGTTTCAGGAACGGGCGACCTTCAGGTGTGCGGCGCCAACGACCAAGGTCAGCTCGGCCTCAACAACCGATTCAAGCCGCTACCGTCGTTGCAGACAGTCACGTTGCCTGCCAAGGTCGCGACTGTTGCCGCCAGTCAGTATCACACCGTCGCTCTCCTAGGTAATAGACGGTTTCAACAAGTGATTCAATCTTTGTCTTAGTTTCAGTTCTAACGTGTTTGGAAGTGCCTCGGTTCACGAGAGATTCGTAAACGCTTATGAGGTCATAGGAGTTTATTTAGTGAAATACTGTAGGCCCTACCAGTTTTTTGGTGATGAGTTTTGTAAGGTATAGGCCTAAGCCCCAAAATTCCAAAACAGTTTGAACACAGATATTTGTAATACCTTCAACGTGGTAGGCCTCAATCGGCTCCATTTGCTATGAAGAGGTTGAGAGGCTTGCGTGTTGTGTTCCAGGGGACGGCAGCGTTCACGCGTGGGGGCGTAACGTCGAGGGGCAGCGCGGGGTCGGTCTCAAAGACGCCCGCGATAGTCCCGCCCGACTGACCTTGAAGGGCGTGCGGGTGAGGCAGATAGCAGCAGGGGAACATCACTCTGCCCTCGTCACAGGTATACCAGCTAGCGTGCAGTCATTGCAGGCAACAATCGTTTTTTTATTGCTTTTTAATCATGTTTTGACATGAATTTGATTACAATTTTGTAGACCTGCAAAGGCGCAAAGTCGTAAGAAGTTGACGTAGGGCCAACATAACAATAATATTTCAATATTATTTGTAAAAAATACTGATTGATTGATTATTGTTTGCCGAACGACCCCACCAACAGCTAAGTTATACTGGGGTACGAATGAGCAGGTGATCATGAAACTATGAAGTGATTATATGTGAAAGGACGTTTACAAAAACCCATGCCTTATGCTGGACTCGAACCCACCCCTTACGATGACTTCAGTTTCTGAAGCGGTGCCTCAACTCACTGAGCTACCAAGGGTGGCTAGAAAAAAAATAAAAAAAATAGGCACAATCAATGCCAACTTATTTCGTGGGCATTACTACGGTGAGTCGTCAAACCCAAGATAATTGAATTGAAAAAAAGAGAAAAAATTATCGTTATTGTTACGAATTATTTATTTGACTCTTGATTATTATCGACGTACATCACCGTGATGATTGTTTGTTTCAGTTGACTGCCGGCTGTTGACGTGGGGCTACGGCACTGACAAGCAGCTGTGCGCTGTCAACCCGTACCGTATTAATCCCACGGAGATGACGCCGCCGGTCGATCGCTTGGTCCTGCAGGTGAAACTTCTCCACATTAACTTCCTTACTTATACCTAGTGATCCAATGCTCGAGCATTCCATTTTGGAGCCCGTCCCCCCAACCACGAGAATATGGTCCTCTTGGAACATTTTCTCAGCACTTTCCAAAAAAAACGTTCAATGCAATTTCCAAGCTATTGCTAGTGAAATGGTTCATTATGTTCTTGATTTGATAATGCCTAATTCAACCTGAAACATGAACTTCATTATTCTTAGGCCTAGGCATATAAAGAATTTGGAATTTAGGATACAAACGGAAAAGAGGAATTGAGATAAAAAATTCAATACTACAGTAAACCCTCGGTAATCCAAACTCAGTTAATCCGAAATTTGACATATTTCGAACTTGCCAACGGTCCCCGGCCGAAAGTATAGGCATTTCAATGTTAATTAATATGGTTAATCCAAATTTCGGTTAAACCGTAATTCGAACTGATATTTCGTCCCTTCAATAGCGTCAACACTGATTTCGGATTGGATAATTCGAAATAATCCGAGTGAATTCCGTGAAGTTATCTCTGTTTTCCCAATTTCCATCCTTTTTATTTGACGCGTAAGAATGAGTGGAAGCATGCTCAGCTGTTCTATGCTTTGTGTACCGAATGCAGTCGACCTTGACGAAGTCTGAGCTCGGAACACTCGTTCGTCCGACTCGGGACGGCCGAGCGCCAATAGAAACGGGTCATATGAGGATCACGCGTCACGGAGATAGCCGAGTACACACGATCAGCGAGGCCCTTAGCAACGGATCTATCAGCCGGTGACACAGCTTCCTATAGCGCGCAATACGAAATTAACTATATTCTGAGCGGGAAAAATTACTTTTTGATTAATCCGAATTTTTATAAACCGAAATCATTTTTTTTAGGTCCCTCGATTTCGGATTAACGAGGGTTTACTGTGTAGGCCTACTGGTAAGGTGCAGACTGGACACAATAGTATTTCACTCTCCATCCATACTATTGATAATTCACTAAAATGTGTCTCATCGAGTTTTTTCATGCAAATATCAATTCGCCATCATGAACGGGCATTTTTACTTTCTCTGTTACTTAATTGTTCAAAGATAAACTCCATCGTCAAATTCGTCACTGGATTCACTGAGTAGGGAAAGTTCTTGAAACATTTTTTTCTCAACAACGCCTCTGAATATACTAGGCCAGAATTTCTCGCAGCTATCTAAACTTCATAATTAGGCCGGGAAACATTTTCATTAAAACTGTTTTGTTCTTTGCTTGTTTGTCTAGGTCTATTAAGGCGGTGCATGCACGGTGCCTATAAAAATAGAGAAATTCATCTTTACTATTTTTTTTCTTCATCACAAACAAGTGTATTTGAATTGAAAGTATGTCAAACCCAAGATAATTTCATGCTCTTTAATTAATATGACATTCTATTGCTATGAATTCAATCAGTTTTAAGATAACATGTCAATACATTTTATCACATCCTTGATAGTTATTGACGAATCATCTTAAAACTGATTGAATTAACAAAAATAGAATGTCATAATTAGTGATGCCTTCGGGTAACATATTAGGAACCGGGTACCCGCCGAAATTACCTGGGTATTACCCGGGTAAAAAAAAAAAAACGTATTTACGTCATCCCCTGTCTAGTTCCGTGGTTCTGACGTTTCATAATCTCCTGCAGTGTATACGCGTGCACTAAGATCAAGGTTATGTAATTGTTTGTCTCATTGGCTGGTGGCTACCAATTAATTAATAAGATAAGCTCCATGTAGGTATCACATTCCACTCACCCTCAATCTTTCCCCAAAGAAATCTGTCAAAGAATGATTTGGAATGTAGAGGAAGCGAGATAGGACTCTGGTTAATTGTGTTCAAGCTGAAAAACAACAGCAAAGTGAGAAGAAATACTTGACAAAACCCTCAAATCGTAGTTAGATGAGCGTAGGGAAGATTTTCACTGAACTCTTACGGAACTTTGTCTGTGCGTTTTTTTTTTGTTTGTTTGTTTGTAAGCACTGCACAGGTCGCAGGGTTTGACCGATCGACATGAAACTTTTTTTTTATATGCAAACTTATCCAACTTAGAACTGTATAGTTTTGAGGTCTAATCGGTTGGACCATTTTTGAGAAACATCATTTAGAAGTTTCTAAAAAACCCATAAGATTTGGCTAAGTGGAAAAAATTGAAAAATAAAATGTGTTCAATATGATTCAAATTTTCCGCAAATGTGAACACAAGAATAATATAGGCCTACATGAATAAAAATTTGGTTTGATATTCGGACCAGTTGTTTTGGAGAAAATTTAATATAATAAATGTATTTTATTCATCGGAAAGATAGAAATATTAGTTGAAAAATGTTGCATTGTCGAAGTCACGGCTTTCTAGATTCATTGACATCGGATGAAGTTCATTTCAAATGATCAAGGTTTGTAGAGTTTTCGATTATACTTTATATAGACATCTCGCTCATCGTACAACGCACATCCTGCGTTTGCCTAGTGGTAGGTAATGGGTTGACTATATATGCTTCTCAGTTCTCGGTAAAGAATAGTATTTGGCATGGCAACTAGAGAGCGGTTGACAGGAGAGGGATTCAGTACACTGCACGTGTGACCACAGATAACGGTAGGTCGTGCGACTAGATTTGACGAGCGCATTATGACAAGTTGAGGGAGGTCTGGGAAGGTAGGTGAAAAACTTATGTAGAATGCGAAGTTGAATTTCTCTCGGTAGCTTGAGTGATTTATAAAAGTTATTTTCTATATTGTAGGTACTGGTTAGCACAATTACACGGAACCTAGACGGGTACCCGGGTAACAGAATATTACCCGGGTAATGCATTACCCGTACCCGACCCGGGTACCCGAAGGCATCACTAGTCATAATAATTAAAGAGCATAAAGTTGTATTGGATTTGATATACTTTTTATTCAAATACACTTGTTCGTGATGAAGAAAAAAATACCGTAGTAAAGATGAATTTCTCTATTTTTATAAGCACCGTGCATACCCTTGAGAAGAAAATGCTCCAAAAAACTGGGAGCATAATCTTTCAGAGAATATTCTCTTGGGCATATTCTCGGGCTGCGTTACCAAAAATCTGTTATTCCCCTGAATCGACTTCTATGTGCTATTAACATTGTCACCGTTACTGCCCGCAGGTTGCATGTGGAGATCGCCACACACTGCTGCTGACAATTCCACACAAGTGCGGAGTAGCTCTGAACAAACAGGTCAGCCAACGCTACAGTCTTACATCTCGTTTACATTATTACCATCCTACAGTCGACACACTGAGAGAATAGGATTTCTACCGTGGCGCATCGTGGTATCACTTTGGTGCACTGAATAATTTTCAACATGACAACACTTAAATCAGCTAAGGATGTTACACACTAATAGCGGCTCTTTTGATTTTTGAAATCCAATAGATATAACGTGTTATTGAATTCTTTTAGGTCAACTTGGCAAAACAAATGTATGAATTCAAATTACAGGTAGGCCTACTCGTGTTGCGTGAAAAAACATTATTTTTAGCGGATTCGCATGGAAACATTGCTTGTTCACGAACCTGTATGGTTAACAGAACCACCAACCATCTTACAGAAAAAGGATGAAATACACATAAAACATACGTGTCCGTATTTTCACTGTTCCTTTCGCTTAACTCCACAAGATACATTTTTATATTCCAAATATATTCATTCTTAAATCTTAATCTTTATAATTATTAAAAACAACCAATAACAATTGTATTTGTGAAATAACTCATTTTTCTATATCGATTGAGTTTTCTTGTGGTGGCTGCACGAATCCTATTCTCTCAGTGTGTCGACTGTATGTTGATAGAGCTACTAGTCGAAAATGATTGTATCTACCGGTACTATTGCGTTCTACTATGTCCATCGTTACAGTGACCATCTCAATATATCGTCGTTTTTAGACAATCTCAGCCAATGAATGTTCAGTAACTCTGTTCAAGTCATACGGAGATGATTAGATCAGCCGCCAGCACACTGAACCGTCATTTGGGAGACCGGGGCTCTATTCCAGCTGTGACTGATCAACCATCCTGACTGAAAATCATGATTATTTACCTCTCATAATGCCATAATGTTGTGGATGTTCAATGCCAATATTGTATGAATTGATGTATTGATTCTAATTTCAATCCAAGTGACAATTGACAAATCTGAAATTTGTAAGAAACAAAACTTGAAAAAACATGCAAATGCCAGTGTTTTAGACCAACTTATGTAATTTGCATATATTTCAATATAATTCTCACAAATTTTCAACAATGATTTCAATGATCTTGGAAAGTTTTCAATAATGAATATGTAACCTCTAATGAATAGTTAATGGAACTTTGCTCTGAAAATGAACAACTTCAGTCTAATTGATGTTCTGTATCATGTTCAATTCCAGCTGAGTACACCATGCGAAATGTTGTCTAAAGAAGACGACGTACAAACCCTCAGGAAAGTGTCGACTTCAGATCAGCGCGACACAGACAGTGACGTACCAGAGACGCCTCTGAAGCAACCGGACGAGTTAACCGTCCGCCAGAACGAGACAGACCTATCCAAGCTGAACACGCTCGTCGAAAACAAGCTGCGGGACCTTGAGTCAGCAGAACGAGCCATCCGACGCAAGGAAATGTCGGTCACGTCGAGGGAGCTGGCAACCATTGCACGAGAGGAGGCACTGGTCGCGCGGGAGCGGCTGGGCGACACGCGAGAGGCGGCTATCGTCGCGAAGGAGCGCCAGTCGGACCTAGAGGAGACGCGTCTGGCCGACAAGTGGCGCGGCCTGGACGCGTTCGAGCGGCACCTCGTCGATCGCGAACTCTGCTACGAACAGGACCGAGCGCAATTCGACAGCGAGTTGACGGAATTTGAAAATAAACTGAAAGCACTCGAGTCCCGTGATGAAGCTGTAATGACAAAAGAAAGAGATTTCGAAAAGGAACTGTCCTCGCTTGAGGCGCTTTCCGAGGAGGTGGCAATCAAGTTTCAAGACTTGAATGTGGTGAGAGATGAGCTGGACGCAAGAATTGCACGTCACGAGTGGAAGGAGAGGGAGCTGGAATCGTTACGAACGCGTCAGTACGGCCCGGTCAGGTGCCCGACGTGCGACACGGAGGCGATGTGCCCGCCGATACGGCTCTGTCTTCGAGGTCACGGGTTCTGCGACGCATGCTGGTCAACGCGGTCCGAGCCGGAGTTTAACGCGCTGAATGCTTCGTGTTCTGATTGCGCTGCTATTGGCCAAGCTAACCTGCTGAAAGCCCACAGGCTCGCGTGCCCCAACAGGCCCTCCATGTGCGTCGTCGGCGGACCCGACTGCGCGTGGACCGGCTTCTACAGAGACATTGTGCAGGTGAGTTATGTGGTGACCGTCTGCAGGTCACACAGAACATTGAAAACAACGATAACTTTGTGTGATTCAGGAAATATCTGACCTAGGTTCGATTCCTACCACCATCCATCTTTTCACGTTTTATCCTGGTTTCCCTATATAGTCTAAGCTAATGTGTGGATGGTTCCAAGCTTCCCTCATTGCTTCCCACTATCCTTCCTATCACCTGAGAAACCTTCATCTCAGCATCAGTGATCTCATTGATCATTCATCCGACACCAACAGATCTCAGTTATCGCTACAATACTTTATAAAGTCCAATATAAATATAAATAACAACTAATAAAGTATTCAATTGTCGGTCAGCGAGCTGAGTCGAAAAGTATTGTGAATAAAATTGTATTCTGAGGAACTTCAACTCAGAGGACATCACAACCCAGAAACTAGATTTCAATAATTAATGATGATATTTATTTCTCTAATTTTAGAGACAAACTAGAAATCATCATCTCAATTTTGGAAATTGTGATATATTTTTCTGTCCTGCAGAGAGACCACGAGTCTTGACGTAGGCATTCAGTTTAGATACAAACAGAATTGACACCAAAAAAAAAAGGAAAAAAGGCTACTATCCAATGTGGGAAGCATAGGCCAATATATATGGGATCAAAATATGTAACTCATCAAGGTTGTAAAAATGTATAAACGAGAAGCTTACAAAGAGGTTCTACTCTATTAGCATTACCTGTCTCTCGAAGAATTGAAGATGTTCATTTGTTCGTGTACAATCACTCCCGTCGTTTGTCTGTCCGTTTTCACAGCACACCGTCGCTAAACACGAGGACAGGTATGTCCGCGGCCGCTCCCACAAGTTCCCCCGTTTCAACGCGAACGAACGTTCCGCCTTCCTCATATCGGCCTTCGACGTGCTGTTTGTGCTGTCGTGCCGGTTCGTGCCGGACAGCCAGCTGCTGTCGGCGGTCGTGCGACCAGTAGGCGAGTTGCCAAACACGCAGACGTACGGGTACACACTGGAGGTGACCGGGTACGACGAGGGGGACGGCCTGGTGTTCCGCAGGCAGGTGCGGCGGGGCGGGGAGAAAGAGGCAGAGCAGATCAACGTGCGGTTCGACCGCGACGAGAAGGTCGTCGGCGAGAACTCGTTGGATTGTCGGGTAGAAATCTATAAGATGTGATATGGTTCGACTGTTCGTGCTTTTTGACAACTATTGTCAGGAAATATCAAATGTCATACGATGAAATCTCTGTCTATCATTTTTCCACCCGTAACAACCGTGACGTAAAACGATCCGGCCAGATTTTTTTTAATTGATCATAATATGGAAGTAAGGTGGGATGAAATAAGTGATATGAGTGGAAAACGATGCATAGAGGTTTTACTGTACGGAACGACCACTACGATAAGATCATTGTATATCACTGGCTTGCGTGTTCAGATTTATATAGATGTAAAAATTGACTTCTGATAATAACAAAGACATTTAATTATGACATGGAATAGTTACCCGGTACATGATAGTTTCTTACGTACTAAATGCACTACAGTATTCAGTTCACTTTTCGTGGTAAATCAGTGATTTATATTTTGTTTAATTATAGGGCGAGTTAACGGAGTTATAAACTCAGAATATAAAATGTAATGAGTGATTTATGATACTTACCAAGGCCCAATGATGTATTCAATTTTGATGTAGAATGGGTATCCCAATACATGATGGTTTCTTACGTAGGTAGTAGGTACTAAATACAGTATTTTGTTGTTCATGTTGGTACACTGTTGTAACGTTTGTAAAATACTGTTGTAATTTGTTATGTTTATTAGAAGTTGGACTTATGAAGAATACGATTGTTTTTGTTTTTCATTTCTTTTCCTTGACAGGCCAACAAAATTGTAAGTTGTAATGTAAAATGTGTACTGTATCTCTGTCTTTGTGTAATTATGAATTGGGTGAAAGGGGAAGGGAGAACAGCAGCTTACCGAGGTTTACAAGTATAGTAGATAGGACTACTTATCGTGGTGGTGCAGCCCTTGATAGAACACAGAGATGAAAAACACACAAGATTTGTGACTTTTTGGCTGTTGCCTTGGTCATAGTAAAGTAGGTAATTTGTTCCTACTCTACCCACTCTACTGTGACCAAGGCAACAGCCGAAACATCTCAAATCTCATGTGTTTTTGAGCTCTGTGTTCTATCAACGGCTGCACTACCACCATAAGTACGGTAGTCCTATCTACTTGCGAACCTTGGTAAGCTGCTGTTCTCTCTTTCGCTTTCACCCAGTTCATATATTAGGCCTCAGGCTATTTTCCTTTACATACAAAGTTTCATGTGTAATGTTTCATGTTTCATGTGTATGATAATTTAATAAGGTACTCGTTCTGGTAAAGTATAGTGTTTGACTTTGTTACCAATACTGTAGATATTAACAATGTGCATACATCAATGTTACACATCAGTAATAAACACTTTGATTTTTGTAAACATTCTGGCTTTCATGACTACTTTATAGTGTACTGTATATATAAGGGTGACACAGATTTGTCAAGTATATTTTTCTAGTTTTTTTAAACAAGGGTAAGCCCTATGTCTTGTAAAATTTTCTCTTCATCCATTTGTAGCCAGACCAACAAGAGAACATTGTTTTGTCAGTCTTTTACCGGTATTTGATTTTCATATCAACAGTTGATCTATTGCAGCCTACGGTGTGTTCCATCTTTGGACATATCAGTCGAGGTAAGCTGCTGGTCTCCTCCATCTTGTCTACACGGTTGAAACAGTACTAAGGGGCTGTCCATTAATGATGTCACACAATTGTAGGGTACCGTATATCACACACACCCACCCCCACCCCCTTGACTGATTTGGTCACAATCCAGTCAATATTCATCATCCCCCACCCATTAAAATTTTTGATGCAAATTTGGAAAAACTGGGATAGGCCTATCACTGATATCCTATTATTGGTTTATTAATAATTTTATTCTATCCTTGCAAAGCTTATATAATTACACATAACTTCTTGGTATCAATGTAAACGTGTTTGTAGGCATTTAAAATATTTAGTACAAATCGCAAGGTTAGGTCTTGACTACATTTTTAACAAACCTAACTCATGAACTTTACTTTAAACCAAAGATGTGCGAAAGATCCAATGCCATACACTTGACAGAATCAATCTTTTGAAACTCCAAGTTCAGGCAAAGTGCAAATATTGGTTCAATCACAATGATGAAAACTATTCACTGCCAGTTACGTTATGCATTGAAAATGATTTCATACAAATTGTGTGGTGCCAACTGATTTTCCTAAATAATTGTAGGAATGAATAATATGTAGTGTAAATGTGGATGTCTGAAAGTGTACCCCCCTCCCACCTTGTCACATGTTTGATGAGCCCCCCCCCCCCCCTCTCTTGGAATTGTGGACGTCATTTATAGACAACCCCTAATATATACATGTTAGAGAAACTCTCTGTAAGCAACAGTAAAACATATCCACAGTATTATTTTGAATCACTCTAATATGATGTTGATCTTACTGCCGGTTTTACCAGTTACTGATGATCAAAGAACTTCAAGCATCAAGTAGTGGATTAACTTGTTATCACCCTTGGTTACAAGAGTTATATTTGTACCTTGATCAACTAATTAACACTGGATTAAAATAGTTTGTAAAACTGGCTCTCAGTAATTCTAGCTTGGTGTTATCAAGGGTGACAAATGGAAAATTGAGAATCTAATACAATGCTCAGGAGTTCGAAGTCAAAATCATTCCACGCCAAATGGTATGGGGGATCAGGAGTCGCAGGAAATATTTCTGGAGTTTGTGGTCTTCTAGATTTTTTTTTAGTCATGACTGAATCATTCTATTTGTAGGGCATAGTAATTGTAATTGCATACAACTTTATACCTTCTACAATAGAACTCACACAAGTTAATGATAAAAGGAAATTCATTTTTGAATTTGATGTAAACTTTAAAAAGTGATTCAAATACTAAAATCCCAACCTATTCAAGTGTGGCAATTATTTTCGTAAATTATTGTTGTAAAAAAAATCGCGCCCTCATGGTTTACCTACATACTCGATTGCACCATAGAGCACTGCTAAATTGCGAGGTAGTTAATAATTACAACGTGGCGATGATGAGACTGAGTAGGTCTAGAAGTGTAATAATAATAATAATAATAATTTCTTTATTTCCAAAAACTTTTCACAGTTATAATACCCTTTAGGATAAATCCCATTAAGGGTGTTTGGAAAGTAATATGAATATATACATTGAAAACATTATACACATTATATACATTTTTGAATATTTACAATGAAAAAAGATGACAAATTAACATTTTTGAGAACATAAAACATACAATTTAAATATACAACATACAACAAGCCATCTATCATGTACTTTCTCTACTTGTAAGGTCCGTTTGTTTCTAATTCTCCAGTAACTGTTCTTGCATTTTCGTGTTTGTTTGTTAACGTTATGCTGCACCAAAGCCACACTTGTTTGTTTGTCCGGGACTCCGGGTTCACTTGCATTAGTTCAGGTATTTCTACACCTGCTGTGGAACTGGTGTGCTTATAGTTCAGTACGAGATGGCAGGCGCCAACATCAAGTTGTGGGAGGCCATGCATAGTTAACAGCACAAAAATTGAAAAAAAAAACGAGTCCCCAAGTCAATACTAGTCGAACAGATAGTAGTTGCCTTCGAACTTCACAGAGCTCCTGATACAAGTTCGAATGCAACTACTATCTGTTCGACTAGTATTAACTTGCGGACTCGGAAAAAATCAAAATATGTCTCAATTTCTGTGCTGTACATACGTTTGGGCTTTGCTGCTATTGGTTAGACTAGATTCGAGAAAACATTAAATGTAATCGGGCTCTACAAGTTCTCTGACCGTTTTTACCATTGTATTGTATTGTATTCAGTCTTTATTGTTGCAATGAATGTTTAATATAGTAAAACGGTATATGAATAGTAAATAATATAACAGTACATATACAATTAATGCTACAATTTGGCGGGGTTCACACTTGGAAAGGTGATCTTCCACCCAAACCTTTTTTTAAAACAAGTGAGAATAATTAAACCGCTTATCGACATTTTAATTGAGGGAAAACCAACATGAGCATTGTATTTTTTCTCTGTCTATTCAGTATTGTATATATTATGATATATCTATGTACATGAATATATTCGGGGTGTGTATGTATTCCTATCTCAATTATCCATATCATAGTTTCATATAACGCATAAGAATTGTTTTGTTATTTCATTATTACTGACTGGTACAACATAAAACGTGTCTGAATAATAAATATCGATTTTAATTTGTATAATTTCTTTTCTCTCATCCTGCTTCTTTCCTGAAAACTAGTATTAATAAGCACTAGAATGACATTAAAACACGTGAAAAAGACAGGTACTTAGATAAATCACTTGGCCAATTCTCCAAACCAATAACTTGTTTTTTAACTGCGAACCTGAATTTTGTAGACCTCCTCAACTTCTCTGCTTCCCTGATACAAATCGACTTTCAGAGATGAGAAAATATTCTTGAAAATTCAACCAATGTAAGCGGCAAACATAATGATGTAGGGAGTTAGCTATACTACGAGCAGGCAGCTTTAAAATCATTGAAAATCTGACTGAGATACGCGGCAAACATAATACTGAGAAGGTTAGCTACAAACCTTGTAGATAACGTGTAAATTCATTAAAGACTCGTCTTGAATACACGGCAAACATAATGATGTAGGAAGTTAGCTTTACCCCGTGCAGGCAGATTTAAAATTATTAAAATTCAACTGAAGTACGCGGCAAACATAATACTGAGGAGGTTAGCTACAAACTTTGTAGACAACGTGTAAATTGACTAGAAATCCACCTCTGGGATACACGGCAAACATAATGATGTAGGAAGTTAGCTATACTCCGAGCAGGCAGCTTTGAAACCTTGTGGACAACGTGTAAATTGATTGGAAATCCACCTGAGATACACGGCAAACATAATGCGTAGGAAGTAAGCCATACCCCGTGCAGTCAGATTTAAAATCAATGAATTTCTGACTGCGTATGCGGCAGACATAACACTGAGGAATTTAGCTATAAATTCCTTGTAGTCCTTGTAATTTCCTTGTAAATCGGTGGAACTATAGGCCCAACTAGGATACTCATTAAACATCCATTTGTTTTATAAAATTATTTTTATTCACATGAAATAAATAAATACATTTTTTATCAGAACAAAATGAAAATATAATATGTAATGAATAAAAGGAATACTTAGATGAGACAAAATCATCTCCAACTTCCAATTCACATCTCAAATGATATATGAACAATTATTGATAACAAAAAATATGTAATGATTCACCAGGAAAAATGATGAAAAAACCTGCTGGCCTGATGCACATTTGAGAGCAAGAGAGAAAAATAGATGGAGGCGACTAAAAAATGTGTTAATATTGAAATATTATATTCATTTAACCTCTCTAGCAGTGTTCTAAATATCTCATTCACGTACACATGTGGTCACATGAAGTGGTCTATCAAGGCACATCAAAGAAATGCATCCTGGAGATAATATACTCCAAAACGAGCAGAAAAAATTGTGTGTCAAATATGTATGGATTTTATCTGTATTTATATTTACATTCCAGAAGAGTTCATTTTATGTGACCGAAAATATGCATTCTCTTCATGTATCCAGACCAACCATTCGCTTTCCTCCTAGCTTCACAGAAATTGTTCCTTCAAACTCGGCTCTTTAGAAATAACTTCTTTGTCTCTCTTATATTAATACACAGACACTACTGCATACCATTCCATTATTGTCATTATGTTGCCACTATCATACTCTCCTCCTCAAATCCTTGAGCTCAAGTATCAGCTGCATGAAGTCAGTATCGGAAAATGAAATTGTGAATATCTTATTTTTGAGAGACAATCTCTTTCCCGTAACACTTACCGAAAACATTGACACGATATTACTATTACTCAATATATTAATATTAAAAATTGAATTTTTAATTAATTGCTTGTTAGCTCGTTATTATCTTTGTATATTGTCCAGATCTGAATGTGAGCTTTGTTCGACTTTTTCTTCTCACAGAAACTTAGATTTCTCAAACGATTGCAGTCCCAATGTTCTGAGGCGATTCAGCATCGGCCGGTAGATGTCTGGAGTAAAGGGCAGTACCAAACCCTTCTGCTGAATCTCTCCTGGAAAATAGATGGAAATGGTGCTTTCAGCGTCAGCCAGTGACTAGAGTGAGTGTGGGACTAGACGCTAGAGAAATAAGGCTTGAGAAGAAGATTTCTGAAGATAAGTTGAAAATACATAAAAGTAGATTCAGCGAAATATCAATTTTATAGTGATGAATTATGAACGATGGGATACATCAAAATGCTGATCCTTGTATAATAATTGTCCAAGTATGTTTGGATATTCTTCAGGAAGAATTGATTCTTATTGAGAGAATATGATTCTGGGAATTTTGGAATCTAAATTGACGTCGGGAATCAAATTTGAGAAACGTGAAAAATGCTAAAATCATCATTTTTGATTCGGCTAAAATTTTGTATGAATGCGAGAGGACATTCCAGAAGAGTTATTCCGTTGAAATTTTGCTAATAATGCTAGTGGAAAAGTAATTAGAAGGATTCCAGAATTCTATATAGGACTCTACCATGGTGAGTACACTAGCTAAGTTGAATTTTGCTCTAAAATCTTTAAATTGAACTCGATTTTGAAACGGAGAGCAGATTTGTCCTTGAATTTGATAACCATATGAATCAATAACAACAGAACTGAGAAATTCAACAATGAATTTCAGAGGACAAAAATTTTTGACCGAAATGTACAGGGTTAACTAAGGTACTTTTGGACCTTTCGCAATTAATTTCTATGAACTGGTAAGAGCTATGATGTTCTAGTATTTTTTCAAGAGTATAACTTGATGATCGCTGAATCCTCAGCAAATTTGGCTATACTCGCATCAGCCATTTCCAAGAAAAAGGTGTCTGAATTACCCAAAAACTGCAATTTCCAGCCACTTTTCAGAGTCATCAAAAATCATCATTTTTGATTCGGCCGAAATTTTGAAGGAACACAAAAGGACATTTCAGAAGAGTTATTCCGTTGAAATTTTGCTAATAATGCTAGTGGAAAAGTAATTAGAAGGATTCCAGAATTCTATATAGGACTCTACCATGGTGAGTACACTAGCTAAGTTGAATTTTGCTCTAAAATCTTTAAATTGAACTCGATTTTGAAACGGAGACCGGATTTGTCTTTGAATTTGATAACCATATGAATAAATAACAACAGAACTGAGAAATTCAACAATGAATTTCAGAGGACAAAAATTTTTGACCGAAATGTACAGGGTTAACTAAGGTACTTTTGGACCTTTCGCAATTAATTTCTATGAACTGGTGAGAGCTATGATGTTCTAGTATTTTTTTAAGAGTATAACTTGATGGTCCCTAAATCCTCAGCAAATTTGGCTATACTCGCATCAGCCATTTCCAAGAAAAAGGTGTCTGAATTATACCCAAAAACTGCAATTTCCAGCCACTTTTCAGAGTCATAAAAAATCATCATTTTTGATTCGGCGAAAATTTTGTAGAAGACAAGAGGACATTTCAGAAGAGTTATTCCGTTGAAATTTTGCTAATATGCTAGTGGAAAAGTAATTAGAAGGATTCCAGAATTCTATATAGGACTCTACCATGGGAGTACACAGCTAGTTGAATTTTGCTCTGAAAATCTTTAAATTGAACTCGATTTGAACGGAGACCGATTTGTCCTTGAATTTGATAACCATATGAATAAATAACAACAGAACTGAGAAATTCAACAATGAATTTCAGAGACAAAATTTTTGACCGAAATGTACAGGGTTTAACTAAGGTACTTTTGGACCTTTCGCATTAATTTCTATGAACTGATGAGAGCTATGATGTTCTAGTATTTTTTTAAGAGTATAAACTTGATGGTCGCCTAAATCCTCAGCAAATTTGGCTATACTCGCATCAGACTGGTGAGAGCTATGATGTTATTATTTTTTAAAGTATAACTTGATGGTCCGCTAAATCCTCAGCAAATTTGGCTATACTCGCATCAGCCATTTCCAAGAAAAGGTGTCTGAATTACCCAAAAACTGCAATTTCCAGCACTTTTCAGAGTCATAAAAAATCATCATTTTTGATTCGGCTAAAATTTTGTAGGAAGACAAGAGGACATTTCAGAAGAGTTATCCGTTGAAATTTTGCTAATAATGCTAATGGAAAAGTAATTAGAAGGATTCCAGAATTCTATATAGGACTCTACCATGGTGAGTACACTAGCTAAGTTTAATTTTGCTCTAAAATCTTTAAATTGAAGTCGATTTTGGAACGGAGACCGGATTTGTGTTTGAATTTGATAACCATATGGATAAATAACAACAGAACTGAGAAATTCAACAATGAAATTCGGAGGACAAAAATTTTTGACCGAAATGTACAGGGTTAACTAAGGTACTTTTGGACCTTTCGCAATTAATTTCTATGAACTGGTGAGAGCTATGATGTTCTAGTATTTTTTTAAGAGTATAACTTGATGGTCCCTAAATCCTCAGCAAATTTGGCTATACTCGCATCAGCCATTTCCAAGAAAAAGGTGTCTGAATTTCCCAAAAACTGCAATTTCCAGCCACTTTTCAGAGTCATAAAAATCATCATTTTTGATTCGGCTAAAATTTTGTAGGAAGACAAGAGGACATTTCAGAAGAGTTATTCCGTTGAAATTTTGCTAATAATGCTAATGGAAAAGTAATTAGAAGGATTCCAGAATTCTATAATATGGGACTCTACCATGGTGAGTACACTAAGTTGTTTTTCGCTCTAAAATCTTTAAATTAAACTCGATTTAGGAACGGAGACCGGATTTGTGTTCCAATTTTATCACACTACACATACATAACAACAGAACTGAGAAATTCAACCAAAAATTTCAAGCGACAAAAAAATTTGACCAAAATGTACAGGGTTAACTAAGGTACTTTTGGACCTTTCGCAATTAATTTCTATGAACTGGTGAGAGCTATGATGTTCTAGTATTTTTTTAAGAGTATAACTTGATGGTCCCTAAATCCTCAGCAAATTTGGCTATACTCGCATCAGCCATTTCCAAGAAAAAGGTGTCTGAATTTCCCAAAAACTGCAATTTCCAGCCACTTTTCAGAGTCATAAAAAATCATCATTTTTGATTCGGCTAAAATTTTGTAGGAAGACAAGAGGACATTTCAGAAGAGTTATTCCGTTGAAATTTTGCTAATAATGCTAATGGAAAAGTAATTAGAAGGATTCCAGAATTCTATAATATGGGACTCTACCATGGTGAGTACACTAAGTTGTTTTTCGCTCTAAAATCTTTAAATTAAACTCGATTTAGGAACGGAGACCGGATTTGTGTTCCAATTTTATCACACTACACATACATAACAACAGAACTGAGAAATTCAACCAAAAATTTCAAGCGACAAAAAAATTTGACCAAAATGTACAGGGTTAACTAAGGTACTTTTGGACCTTTCGCAATTAATTTCTATGAACTGGTGAGAGCTATGATGTTCTAGTATTTTTTTAAGAGTATAACTTGATGGTCCCTAAATCCTCAGCAAATTTGGCTATACTCGCATCAGCCATTTCCAAGAAAAAGGTGTCTGAATTTCCCAAAAACTGCAATTTCCAGCCACTTTTCAGAGTCATAAAAAATCATCATTTTTGATTCGGCTAAAATTTTGTAGGAAGACAAAAGGACATTTCAGAAGAGTTATTCCGTTGAAATTTTGCTAATAATGCTAATGGAAAAGTAATTAGAAGGATTCCAGAATTCTATAATATGGGACTCTACCATGGTGAGTACACTAAGTTGTTTTTCGCTCTAAAATCTTTAAATTAAACTCGATTTAGGAACGGAGACCGGATTTGTGTTCCAATTTTATCACACTACACATACATAACAACAGAACTGAGAAATTCAACCAAAAATTTCAAGCGACAAAAAAATTTGACCAAAATGTACAGGGTTAACTAAGGTACTTTTGGACCTTTCGCAATTAATTTCTATGAACTGGTGAGAGCTATGATGTTCTAGTATTTTTTTAAGAGTATAACTTGATGGTCCCTAAATCCTCAGCAAATTTGGCTATACTCGCATCAGCCATTTCCAAGAAAAAGGTGTCTGAATTTCCCAAAAACTGCAATTTCCAGCCACTTTTCAGAGTCATAAAAATCATCATTTTTGATTCGGCTAAAATTTTGTAGGAAGACAAGAGGACATTTCAGAAGAGTTATTCCGTTGAAATTTTGCTAATAATGCTAATGGAAAAGTAATTAGAAGGATTCCAGAATTCTATAATATGGGACTCTACCATGGTGAGTACACTAAGTTGTTTTTCGCTCTAAAATCTTTAAATTAAACTCGATTTAGGAACGGAGACCGGATTTGTGTTCCAATTTTATCACACTACACATACATAACAACAGAACTGAGAAATTCAACCAAAAATTTCAAGCGACAAAAAATTTGACCAAAATGTACAGGGTTAACTAAGGTACTTTTGGACCTTTCGCAATTAATTTCTATGAACTGGTGAGAGCTATGATGTTCTAGTATTTTTTTAAGAGTATAACTTGATGGTCCCTAAATCCTCAGCAAATTTGGCTATACTCGCATCAGCCATTTCCAAGAAAAAGGTGTCTGAATTACCCAAAAACTGCAATTTCCAGCCACTTTTCAGAGTCATAAAAAATCATCATTTTTGATTCGGCTAAAATTTTGTAGGAAGACAAAAGGACATTTCAGAAGAGTTATTCCGTTGAAATTTTGCTAATAATGCTAATGGAAAAGTAATTAGAAGGATTCCAGAATTCTATAATATGGGACTCTACCATGGTGAGTACACTAAGTTGTTTTTCGCTCTAAAATCTTTAAATTAACTCGATTTAGGAACGGAGACCGGATTTGTGTTCCAATTTTATCACACTATACATACATAACAACAGAACTGAGAAATTCAACCAAAAATTTCAAGCGACAAAAAATTTGACCAAAATGTACAGGGTTAACTAAGGTACTTTTGGACCTTTCGCAATTAATTTCTATGAACTGGTGAGAGCTATGATGTTCTAGTATTTTTTTAAGAGTATAACTTGATGGTCCCTAAATCCTCAGCAAATTTGGCTATACTCGCATCAGCCATTTCCAAGAAAAAGGTGTCTGAATTTCCCAAAAACTGCAATTTCCAGCCACTTTTCAGAGTCATAAAAAATCATCATTTTTGATTCGGCTAAAATTTTGTAGGAAGACAAGAGGACATTTCAGAAGAGTTATTCCGTTGAAATTTTGCTAATAATGCTAATGGAAAAGTAATTAGAAGGATTCCAGAATTCTATAATATGGGACTCTACCATGGTGAGTACACTAAGTTGTTTTTCGCTCTAAAATCTTTAAATTAAACTCGATTTAGGAACGGAGACCGGATTTGTGTTCCAATTTTATCACACTACACATACATAACAACAGAACTGAGAAATTCAACCAAAAATTTCAAGCGACAAAAAAATTTGACCAAAATGTACAGGGTTAACTAAGGTACTTTTGGACCTTTCGCAATTAATTTCTATGAACTGGTGAGAGCTATGATGATCTAGTATTTTTTTAAGAGTATAACTTGATGGTCGCTAAATCCTCAGCAAATTTGGCTATACTCGCATCAGCCATTTCCAAGAAAAAGGTGTCTGAATTACCCAAAAACTGCAATTTCCAGCCACTTTTCAGAGTCATAAAAAATCATCATTTTTGATTCGGCTAAAATTTTGTAGGAAGACAAGAGGACATTTCAGAAGAGTTATTCCGTTGGAATTTCGCTAATAATGCCAGTGGAAAAGTAATTAGAAGGATTCCAGAATTCTATATAGGACTCTACCATGGTGAGTACACTAGCTGAGTTGAATTTTGCTCTAAAATCTTTAAATTGAACTCGATTTAGGAACGGAGACCGGATTTGTCTTTGAATTTGATAACCATATGAATAAATAACAACAGAACTGAGAAATTCAACAATGAATTTCAGAGGACAAAAATTTTTGACCGAAATGTACAGGGTTAACTAAGGTACTTTTGGACCTTTCGCAATTAATTTCTATGAACTGGTGAGAGCTATGATGTTCTAGTATTTTTTTAAGAGTATAACTTGATGGTCCCTAAATCCTCAGCAAATTTGGCTATACTCGCATCAGCCATTTCCAAGAAAAAGGTGTCTGAATTTCCCAAAAACTGCAATTTCCAGCCACTTTTCAGAGTCATAAAAAATCATCATTTTTGATTCGGCTAAAATTTTGTAGGAAGACAAAAGGACATTTCAGAAGAGTTATTCCGTTGAAATTTTGCTAATAATGCTAATGGAAAAGTAATTAGAAGGATTCCAGAATTCTATAATATGGGACTCTACCATGGTGAGTACACTAAGTTGTTTTTCGCTCTAAAATCTTTAAATTAAACTCGATTTAGGAACGGAGACCGGATTTGTGTTCCAATTTTATCACACTACACATACATAACAACAGAACTGAGAAATTCAACCAAAAATTTCAAGCGACAAAAAAATTTGACCAAAATGTACAGGGTTAACTAAGGTACTTTTGGACCTTTCGCAATTAATTTCTATGAACTGGTGAGAGCTATGATGTTCTAGTATTTTTTTAAGAGTATAACTTGATGGTCCCTAAATCCTCAGCAAATTTGGCTATACTCGCATCAGCCATTTCCAAGAAAAAGGTGTCTGAATTACCCAAAAACTGCAATTTCCAGCCACTTTTCAGAGTCATAAAAAATCATCATTTTTGATTCGGCTAAAATTTTGTAGGAAGACAAGAGGACATTTCAGAAGAGTTATTCCGTTGAAATTTTGCTAATAATGCTAGTGGAAAAGTAATTAGAAGGATTCCAGAATTCTATATAGGACTCTACCATGGTGAGTACACTAGCTGAGTTGAATTTTGCTCTAAAATCTTTAAATTGAACTCGATTTTGAAACGGAGACCGGATTTGTCTTGGAATTTGATAACCATATGAATAAATAACAACAGAACTGAGAAATTCAACAATGAATTTCAGAGGACAAAAATTTTTGACCGAAATGTACAGGGTTAACTAAGGTACTTTTGGACCTTTCGCAATTAATTTCTATGAACTGGTGAGAGCTATGATGTTCTAGTATTTTTTTAAGAGTATAACTTGATGGTCCCTAAATCCTCAGCAAATTTGGCTATACTCGCATCAGCCATTTCCAAGAAAAAGGTGTCTGAATTTCCCAAAAACTGCAATTTCCAGCCACTTTTCAGAGTCATAAAAATCATCATTTTTGATTCGGCTAAAATTTTGTAGGAAGACAAGAGGACATTTCAGAAGAGTTATTCCGTTGAAATTTTGCTAATAATGCTAATGGAAAAGTAATTAGAAGGATTCCAGAATTCTATAATATGGGACTCTACCATGGTGAGTACACTAAGTTGTTTTTCGCTCTAAAATCTTTAAATTAAACTCGATTTAGGAACGGAGACCGGATTTGTGTTCCAATTTTATCACACTACACATACATAACAACAGAACTGAGAAATTCAACCAAAAATTCAAGCGACAAAAAAATTTGACCGAAATGTACAGGGTTAACTAAGGTACTTTTGGACCTTTCGCAATTAATTTCTATGAACTGGTGAGAGCTATGATGTTCTAGTATTTTTTTAAGAGTATAACTTGATGGTCGCTAAATCCTCAGCAAATTTGGCTATACTCGCATCAGCCATTTCCAAGAAAAAGGTGTCTGAATTACCCAAAAACTGCAATTTCCAGCCACTTTTCAGAGTCATAAAAAATCATCATTTTTGATTCGGCTAAAATTTTGTAGGAAGACAAGAGGACATTTCAGAAGAGTTATTCCGTTGAAATTTTGCTAATAATGCTAGTGGAAAAGTAATTAGAAGGATTCCAGAATTCTATATAGGACTCTACCATGGTGAGTACACTAGCTAAGTTGAATTTTGCTCTAAAATCTTTAAATTGAACTCGATTTTGAAACGGAGACCGGATTTGTCTTTGAATTTGATAACCATATGAATAAATAACAACAGAACTGAGAAATTCAACAATGAATTTCAGAGGACAAAAATTTTTGACCGAAATGTACAGGGTTAACTAAGGTACTTTTGGACCTTTCGCAATTAATTTCTATGAACTGGTGAGAGCTATGATGTTCTAGTATTTTTTTAAGAGTATAACTTGATGGTCGCTAAATCCTCAGCAAATTTGGCTATACTCGCATCAGCCATTTCCAAGAAAAAGGTGTCTGAATTACCCAAAAACTGCAATTTCCAGCCACTTTTCAGAGTCATCAAAAATCATTATTCTTGAATCGGCTTTAATTTTGTAGGAAGACAAAAGGACATTTCAGAAGAGGTTTTCCGTTGAAATTTTGCTAATAATGCTAGTGGAAAAGTAATTGGAAGGATTCCAGAATTCTATATAGGACTCTACCATGGTGAGTACACTAGCTAAGTTGAATTTTGCTCTAAAATCTTTAAATTGAACTCGATTTTGAAACGGAGACCGGATTTGTCTTCGAATTTGATAACCATATGAATAAATAACAACAGAACTGAGAAATTCAACAATGAATTTCAGGAGGACAAAAATTTTTGACCGAAATGTACAGGGTTAACTAAGGTACTTTTGGACCTTTCGCAATTAATTTCTATGACTGGTGAGAGCTATGATGTTCTAGTATTTTTTTAAGAGTATAACTTGATGGTCCCTAAATCCTCAGCAAATTTGGCTATACTCGCATCAGCCATTTCCAAGAAAAGGTGTCTGAATTACCATAAACTGCAATTTCCAGCCACTTTTCAGAGTCATGAAAAAATCATCATTTTTGATTCGGACTAAAATTTTGTAGGAAGACAAGAGGACATTTCAGAAGAGTTATTCCCGTTGAAATTTTGCTATAATGCTAATGGAAAAGTAATTAGAAGGATTCCAGAATTCTATAATATGGGGACTCTACCATGGTGAGTACACTAAGTTGTTTTTCGCTCTAAATCTTTAAATTAAACTCGATTTAGGAACGGAGACCGGATTTGTGTTCCAATTTTATCACACTACACATACATAACAACAGAACTGAGAAATTCACTTACCCACAGAATACTTACCAGAACAAAAATTGGGAAATTGTTCCGAGTCTCCAAGTCAATACTAGTTGAACCGATAGTAGTTGCCTTCAAACTTCACAGAGCTCCTGATACAAGTTCGAATGCAACTACTATCTGTTCGACTAGCATTGACTTGGGAACTCTGAGAAAAATTCCCAATTTGTGTGCTGTTTGTACGTACCCTAATTAGGGTACCCTAATTAGGGTACGTATAGGGTAAACATTAATAGTAAACATTCACTCAAGTGAATGTTTACTATGGATCGAACATGTTTCATAAGAGACTTCTTTGAAATGATATGAAGGAATTTCACTTCAATACGTTCGAACGTAACATTGTTACCGTAGTGTTCATTTTATTTATTTCATTATTTTTTCATCAACCAATTTCGTTCAAGGAGGATAGACAATGTGATGATCAATATGAATGGCAATAATTTTTCAGAAATGTGAATTATTTGGGAAGTCATATCAGATGGAAATAAGTGAAATAAAAAATGAATTAAATTTGATATGCCATTTTTTACAATCACTTGGCAATTCAAGAATCGGCAATAGAGAATAACACAATGAACCATCTATTATTATATAAAACCTGATAGTATGATGCATACAGTAATGGTGAATGATATTTTTTATATATAGGGTCTATGTATATTTAATAACTTGGAAACTTCCAAAAAATCATTGTTTCCCAATTGCGTTCAAGTATGGATGGCAGTATCGTTCGGACGGGAGACACCACAAGACCGATCACACCACAAAACACAAATATAACAATATCAAACTTTGCATTTACCAGCATCTACCATGTCAAATACATTTGAAAAAATACAAATATAAACATAAAAAAAGAAACTCTTTTTGCACTCTCTCAACTTTACGACCCGTGAACTCACCATCAAGCACCATCTTGGCGGCAATAGCAGTCGGGTATCCGACAGCTCTGGACATGGCGGAATGTCCTGCTACGTCACCGTACACCACCATGTTGATTCCTCGCAGTTCCCGGCGACCGTCCGGCCACAAGATCCCCACCTCGTGACGTAGTATCACCAGATCGCGGTCGTTCTTGCCTGACATATAGATAACAACATCAATTGAAACGATTGGATGAGTGAAGTGGAGATTAAATTTCACCAGACACCGTTCGCGCTCCACATGTCAAACGAGAGTGCAAATTCAGACACTTGGTATACGCAAGTGCCATCTAAGTCGATGTTTTTAGGGGCAATCGGGTGTACCACTTATGAGAAAACCCATTTCGAAGTGTTTAAAAATCCCATGAAAATAACCTAGATGAAAAAATCTGAAAAAATATATTCTCTTCGAATAGAATAAAATCTCCGCGGAATTCAATCATGATACTGATACACATTAGGCCGAAGTGTAATATGAATCAGATCACCCGTTTTCATGAAAATGAATAATAACGTTATTGTTTTTAAGTGAAGAAAATTAGTCAGAGCTGTTGAGAAACCCATCAATATTTTGATCAAAAATTATAATCAATCCAACTATAGAACGATTAAGATCAGTGATTAAAAATACAGGAAGACACTGACATTATTGTTGTGAACTCAAGGTGCATAGCTTTCCTATCCAGTAAATTTTTCATATGAGTAAACCTAGTTCGCTCATCACATAACGCTCATGTTGTTTGTTCTCAGTTAAAATGTTGATAAGCGGTATGGTAAAAATGCGGACAAAGAAATTGTAGATCCCGATTACAATTATTAATGTTTTTTCGAATCAAGTCTAACCAATAGCAGCAAAGCCCAAACGTATGAACATCACATAAATTGAGACATTTTGTAGTCCGCAAGTCAATACTAGTCGAACAGGTAGTAGTTGCATTCGAACTTGTATCAGGAGCTCTGTGGAGTTCAAAGGCAACTACTATCTGTTCGACTAGTATTGACTTGAGGATTCTGGAAAAATTTCTCAATTTTTGTGCCGTGTACGTTTGAACACCCCGTTGACCGTTGAATTATATGTTGAATTGTATTGTTATGCGATAGTGTATGAGATAAAAGGAATTGTCTCACCTAGCACTTGTTTCATAGACAGGAAGTAGGTGAACGTGTCTATAGGCTTGTGAGATAAGAGATAATATATGAGATGATGGGTTGTCCAAGGTAGCGCTCTTGAACAGAAAGTAGGTGAGCATGTGAATAGGTTTGCGAGACAATTGATGACGCAGGAGGTAATGTATGAGAAAGTGTATCATGAGACGGAAGGTCATCTCACCTAGCGCTAGCTTCTTGGACAGGAAGTAGGTGAGCGTGTCGATAGGCGTGGTGAGTTTCATCACAGGATCTTCTTCGAGCAAGCCAAGCGACTCTAGGGCTTCCACCCTGGTGTGACCAACGCCGCCGACTCGGTCGGTCAGCTTGTTCTTGAGGTTCTCGTAAAAGATGGACGAGTCTGTCTCGCCGAGCATAGTGCCCAGAAGTTGACGCTGGAAGGTAACCGTAGGATAGACTTATGAGTACATCAGGAGGCATACATATTTCAGGTTGAGGTTATTCATTATTCATACTGGGTTCAACGTGGTTCATTGATAATAAATAAATTTGATCACCGACCGTGAATGAGATGGTGGGAAGATGAGATTGCAGATTTTTTTATTGTGTTACATAAACTGTGGGAAGGAATACGACAGAGGGAAACCACGAAAAACCTCAGTAAGGATAGTCGATCATAGTGAGAATCGACCCCCATTTTCCTGAGTGACGGTTCAGTGAGCTGGCGTAGAAGTAGTTATTTAGTTATACAACTGAGAATTCATACAAGTATACAACTACATTAGGCATAATCATGGATTCCACTTTTCATCTTCAGACTATATTAGTTCACATGAGTGAATGTGAATATAAAATGAGGAATTGTATTGTATTACCCATGTCATGTCTGGACCCTTCGGGTGAAGCGCTGGATGCGGGTGAGGATCCAGTAAGCCCAGCTTCTGCATTCCTTTGATTGTGTCCGTAAATCCTGGAACCAGCACAAGTTCAACTTGCATTCATATTTTACATTCAAAGTATCTCCATCTTAGTATATATTCGCCTAACGACCCCACCGGAATATGAATCATTTAGGGGTACGAATATAAAGTGATGATAAATGGAAGAACGTTTACAAAATAAACGTGCCTTGTGCCTCACGTGATTTCTAAAGCTGTGCCTTAAATGACTGAGTTACGAAGGGTGGCTACATCCTTGATTATACAGAAAACGCGATTAGACTTTACTTTATTTGGATGTTAACGACACACTGTTGATGGCTATAAGGTCTATTGGCGTGGGAGAATGATCAATGATCATGAAAAGGTGAGATATCTTATTGAAGTTTTTGGACCAATGAGAAGGAAACGGTCGCAGCTTGTTTCAAGAATTCATTCCAGTAGACACTTAACGACACCTATAAACCTCGATGTAATTTTTTCAGACGGATATCCAATCTCAGTCTGAATTCAAGTGGTTCATTATAGGTATGGGTCTTGAAATACCATGCAACGCTCGCGACACATTCAAGTTTTCTCTTTCATATCTTTCATATTCCATATATATAAAAAAATTAAAGTCATCCACAAAAGTTCTTAACACACATTGTCGCGTGTATAAGATTCGACTGACTGAAAGACTTGACTGCTTTCTATTTTCTGGCACTATGACGTATCAAAACATGGCATCAAATCACGTAGGCTGTCCAAGCTGTGGTAAATTTAGTATATCCAATCAGGTTATGTCTTAATTTAATCGAAGTAATAACGATCTAGATGACTGATTAATAAACCACGCCGATCTAGAGTCGGTAATTGACTAAACAATAAGACCTTACCTTGGAATCGAAGTGTTCCTCTCAATACAGTATGAGCCTCTGAAGCTATTCCGTAAAGCGCAGCATAGCGACTCGAGTCCCGGTTAGGAAAGCCTTCCAAAGCGAATCCAGGCAGGAAGTCCAGGTTTTTTGTTTCCTCCATCAGCTGACCACCTCCAGGAATTTCCACAACCTAGAGCCACGTAAACACTATTTAACATTCTTAAACAAATTACAAATCTACTGTGCTAGTAGTATTATCAACGCGAACATGAGTATAAGACATTCATAGAGAATGTGTTAGTGAAGGATGTTGGAGAGAGTGCAATAGTGTGATCAAGTTGGACAGAATAATATGAGAAATTGAAAGATGGGTCGGCGTATCGAGTGTTGGTTTCGAGAGGTTCTGTTTCCTGTCTTGAGCTGGTAAATGATGGAACGAATGAAATGGAGACGTATATGAGGCTGGAAAATTGGATGCGAGAAGTTTTTGAGAATTGTTAGAGAATTGAAGTTTTTGATGAATTGACGGAATTTCAAGAATAACTGTCTCAATACTATCAATTAAATTGGTCAATCATAATAGAAGATATAATATATATATATATATATATATATATATATATATATATATATATATATATATATATATATATATATATATCTTCATGAACTCACTCTGTTGTCACAGATGTATTTAGCAGCACCTAATGTGTTCAGCAGCACTCCTCGCGGACTCCAGCTGAACTTGTAGCGCAATGGATTGTCAGAGCATTCAGGGGCTGGCAAACCTGGGCACAAATACAAAAGTGATTTACAGATAACATGTATAGTTATATAAGCACAAGTCAATACTAGTTGAACAGATAGTAGTTGCCTTCGAACTTGTATCAGGAGCTATGTGAAGTTTAAAGGCAACTACTATCTGTTCGACTAGTATTGACTTGGGGATTCTGAAAGAATTTCTCGATTTTTATGGCTGTTCCGTATACTCAGCCGTGGTTCTTACACGTAATTTTTCTGCAGTCTTAGCATTTTTCAATTGAATTCATTTCCAAACAAATTGAGCTTGGTGAACAAGTTCATGGGACGGATTCGTTTTATTTTTGGAATCGAAATGCCGAACTTATTTCTTACCTTAGATATCTGACAAGGACTTCGTTATGCTGCAACCGTTCTTTCAATGTTACCCCGACTCGCTCTAAGTACAAATGCGTTCCGAACCAACTAGCTGCACTTCCAGTGCATTATCTTTTCATCCAGACCATGAACATCAACCATTGGTTTCTACCAAGACAGTGCATGCTCATGTTCTCAAAAAGGTTGGACAAAATTTTCAAAGAAGTTACGAAATTTGATATTTTCATAAATGTGAAAAAAATTCCTCTTGATTAATGACACTCCTCAAACGTCGATTGGTATCGCCACACTCTATAGTGGGTAATACCACTCAATTAATTGAGGGACAAGATGTTGATATTTTGTCTTCACTGGATTTTACTGCCTGTAGTGGGGACAATAAGTCCAGTGCTAACGATACACATGATTTAGTGGACTTTGGGGTCTATGGAGAGTAAGCGGGAAAGAGAAATGGAAGAAAAAAGACTCAATCCAGTTGTTTCCCAAGTCGTATAGCGGGAAGTAGGAGCCAGAGAGGATAGACTCGTCACCACCCAAAAGTAATACAAAAGTGGTCCCAGGGTGGTGATAGAAGTGAGGAGGGGTTTTAGTAGGTACGAATCCGACCCTCCCCGCAGACCAACAAGCTGGGGTCTCATGCAAGATTTCCCCTCCACGACAAAAAAAAAGTATAGATTCAGAAGGTTCGTGAATCTAGCCTCGCCGTGTCTACGTCACTCACCTCCGCAGTACGACACAAACGACTCCACCTTGCCGCCTGCTTGATGCACCTCGTCGAAACACTCCATAGCTAACAGGTGGTCGATGCCCGGGTCAAGGCCGACCTCATTTACGATCGTGATCCCCGCGTTGATGGCGCTGCAAAAATACACAATTGAATTGAGTTTTTAAGGTTGTTGAGAGCGCATCGATTTAGCAATCGATTAAGCGTTTTCTGTTTCGTAACGTTGACATTAATCGATTCATGGTTGTTTCAAATCAGTACAGAATCGGGTAGGCCTATACGTTATGACTCAGAAAAGAATATAAGGTACCAAAGGACAACTTAATGCATCGAAGGTTTTTAAATTGAGATGATGACTTCTTAATCGTCTCTGAAATTCGTTAAAAAATGTCGCCATTACTCATTCAAAACTTGACCCAGAATTGTGACGTTCTTTAACCTCTTATTATGACATGCACTTAAAAGAAGAAAAATTGGGAACCATTTTCCGAGTCCCCAAGTCAATACTAGTCGAACAGTTAGTAGTTACCTTCGAACTTGTATCAGGAGCTCTGTGAAGTTCGAAGGCAACTACTACCTGTTCGACTAGTATTGACTTGGAGACTCTGAAAAACTTTCCCAATTTTTGTGCTTACGTATACATTTCATACGAAGCGGCTAAATATGTATGTGCCTCTATCAAAGCCTTTATTTCTGCCGTGCAATGAGACACAGTCACCATTTTGACCCTCTGATGGATGAATAAAGATAACCCTCTCATCTGATACCAAATTGGAGGTATTTATTCATGTAATTTTTTTTATTGGTGGCTATTGATTCCATGCATATATACAGGTACTTACGCTTCTCTAAGCGCCTCCATCTCTGGCGTGCAATACGACGCGGTCACCATGTTGACCCTCTGCTCGATGCAAGCCTCTGCGACGATATGATGCAGCGAGTAAGGCAGGAGTGAGATGACGCAGTCGGCTCCAGAAATGAGCTCCTTCAACGTGTCCGGGCGCTCCATTACGTCCAGGAAAACTGGCTCCACTTTGGGGAAGTTTGTGGCTATGGCGTCCGCTTCTTCCTTCAGGGCAGACGCTGAAGGAGAGGGGGGGAGGATATTAATTAAATGCGAGTGGCGACTTATTCTTTGAAGGGAGAGAGCCCGTCAGAGGATTATCATTATGGGAAATATCATAAAATGATAACAGTGCGAGGTACGGAATGAATAAATAGCTCAGAAGGTGTAGACGTTATTCCTCACAAATTGGACGATTGCTTTCCCAGAATCAGCTGTTCTTCTCACATTTCCATCTCATATCCAACTTCTTTTACTCAAATACTATTTTGAAAGCGAGAAAAATATGGAATATAAGAAACTTTCCTTACTCATTTTTCTCATATATCATACAATATCATTCTGATGGTCCTGGATAAGTATCTTACCGACAGTGATCTGAATATTCTTCTTGTGCAAGTACTCGATGACTGGAGTCGACACGTATCCAGCGCCGAGGACGACTACCTTCTTGCACCCCTCGTCGTCGCCCATGTTGGTGGCGCTCTTGTGGCGACTCCGTCTGTAAAACACAACACAAATAACCGATTTGGACCTAATGGAAGTCTGTCGCTCGTCCAGTGATGAAGATGTAATCACAGTTATCACTAGGTATATGAATGACAAAACAATATATCTCACGAATTAAAGAATTTCAATATCCGTAGGCTGAATAGTCAAATTGTGTAAAAGTGCAGTTATTCAAAACTAACTATAAGAGTTGACTTATAATCTTGATTGTGTTCGTGTGGTATCATAAATATACTTCTAATGGACAATTTTTCTCCAACAAATTTCAAAAAATATGTGGTTGTAAAAAGCTATAGTGTATTGATATCAACGTAATAGGCAATATTGATAACATATCTTGCTCTCTCACCTTAACTGACGCTATGCTACATAGTGATATATCTCTCTGACTCACACGCTGTTGACGTTGCGCATGTCCTGGATGTACTGGAAGTTCGGAGTTAGCTTCCCGTTGCTGGCGATTATAGCCTGCAAGCAGTCAAACGATGTTTATTGTTCGCACAACGACCCCACCAACAGCTAAGTTCATGGGGGTACGAATAAGCAGATGATAATGAATCTATGAAGTGACGATAAGTGAAGAGACGTATTTAAAGATCCATGTCTTATGCGGGAGTCGAATCCACGCCCAACGATGAATTCAGTTTCTGAAGCGGTGCGTTTGTAGACTGTGTCACTGGGTCACTGAAGCTCACTGAAGAGACGTTACAATCACATTTGACAACACTTGAGATGAATACTCATGTCTTGTTTTTGTAATAAATTATAAGATCGAAAGGTCAATTATTGTGGAAATAAGCAAATATTCACTTTTATTCAACAAGCCTTTCCACAATTGACATTTTCAAATATAAATTCCAAATAAGGTAGGTATTTCCCAGTTTGATTTTTTGAAAATTGAACTCAGACAATAATTGCAGTTCCAATGTTAAATTATTATATCTGGGATGTAGGCCTAGGCCCTATTTATTTATTTGTCGGTATATATTTTCAAGACCTTTTGTCAACTTTTAGTTCTTCACGAAACTATTGATTGTTCATAATATTTTCAAATATACCTACATTATTTCCAATTTGCATATAAGTTATCTATATATCAACTTCATTCACAGAGAAAAAGGCTTCTGATGACCAGAATGGGGAAGATGTGGGCTATTATTTACTAATCGGTGTGTTAGTTGAACCGTGTTATTTACCTATACACTTATTTTACCAAGTATTACTTTCAATTTTATTCCACGTGCTATGTTTTACTTCAACGAGAACTTCACATATTTTGGTCTTGTCTCTATTCGAGTGGGATTCAACAGGTTCAAGAGTATTCCAAAGAACTTACTCCATAGACGGTCGGCTGGAAGTTGTGCTCCTCCAGCGGAACGCTCGCGTCTGATTGGAGGATGTCGTAGGCGTAAGGATACAGCAAGTCGCCGAAGAAGTCCGTAGACTCGCGAGGCAGCTGAGTGGGCATGTTGTCGATCGAGCAGACCAGCACGCCAGGGCCCTTGAAACTGAACAACACAAATAACACTATTGATAATATTTTATATAAAAGGGATTCAGAATGCGGAGGAGACAAAGTTTTCTCCATGGTATTGCATGAAAATGTAAATGATCTTACTATATAAGCAGTTTGATAAAAGGAATTAATAAACACGTCGTCAGGTTTGGACAATTATTTCACTCAATACGAGAGAATTGAATTTTGTGAAAACACAAGTGGGAAAATTATTCGTACATAGCATAGTAGGCCTAAAACCAAATATTTCCAAAACATTATTCCATCTTGATCAGACTCGAAACACACGAATAAGACGACCTAAAACGAATGTTTATTATCGATCAACAGTATTTTAATACTTCTTTTCACCTTTTACTTCACCCCTTTCACCGTATTGTAAGTTCTTGCATTGTTCAAAAGTTATCATAAAGAATACGATATTTCGATAAATTCACACCCATATGCTCTCGAGAGCGGGCAGGCCTTATCTTGAGACAACGTTATGACAAACAATCACTAATGTAATTTCCAAGATTTTTTTTTTTTAAGATTTGAGAAAAGGAGGTCAAAGCCAGTACACAGTGTCACTCGAAAACATGACATTTACTTTCTTCAAATACAAAGTAGAACAATTCTCTGTTGGCGAAAACCCAGATCAATATTTCATATTACCGAAAAAAAAATGAAAAGCACGCATTATCTCCAAAATGTGAGCTGGAGGAATAACTCCATTTGCATTTCTCTGAATAACGTCCCCCCCCCCCTCCACCCCACCCCCATCGAAGCTCTCCTTCCCTAGGTCTGGCTCGCAAAGGAGTTCAAATCAAGCGCCTGCTTATATCTCAATCATAATAAATTTTCTCCGAAACTAAATTATATTCAGTTATATTTCAAGTCAAGTAATTGCTTCCAGTGATCTGAAACTATGTGAAAAATGTCAGAATACTTGAACCCATCAAGTCACCCGTCTGGCCAAATCAGTCAAGGCTCTGCTTCAAAAACTCAAGTCAAGTCGGGCGTGGGTTCTAGTCCCGCATAAGGTTTTTTCTGTCAAAATCATTCTTCCATCATCCACTCATTAGTACCCCCAAAGAATCTAGGTGTTGGTGTGATATTCAAGAAAACAATAATCGTTATTGTCATTGATTGAACCCTTCATCAACACAGATAAAAATGAAAGTTGAACTTCTAATATAAAGATGTGTGATTTCATAATAACCTGTGTCAAATTCATTATTATTATTTATTTTATTGAAACAGATTAGTATTAAATTATACAGTGTCTGAGTTGTATCTACAATTACTTCTACTTTTAGAACTAATGCAACATAACATGTGTCATAGAATGAAAATGAATACATGAAATTATGATGGGCCTAAAGTACAACGATGAAATTAAATAAACATGAAACATGGTTAAATAATAGAGAAACTATAAATAATATGCATGGGCATATTCATGAACACGCGTAGTTTTTAGAAGCTCTGCTTGTCTATCGATAAATGGAAAAGTCAAACAATATATAGATGTGACGTCATCACCTTTTCGTGTCCTTGTTCCTGTCAGCGTCGTACAGGCAGAAAGGAGTGTCAATCGTGGTGCACTCGTTCATGAACTCGATTGAACCGCCAGGATCGGCCGAGATGTCGCATATCGCCAGCATGCGGTGTGGCAGCGCTGGTGTGCCAATGGACGTCGGTAACCAAGGTTGGTGAGCAGGGCGCAACAAGTACTTGGCGTCGGGGATAGTAAGAAGTTTAGGTGATTCGACCGCCCAGTAGATACCGTTGAGAATCACCGATGCGTAAGGAGCAATCTGCCAAAGTAAATTGTAAAGTCAAGTATACTTGGTTGCCATCATTAACCCAACTAAATATGAATACTAAAATGGTAATTCACTGTATGGAAAACGAGCAAATTCAGCAACTTCTAATTGAAACCACATCAAAACTATACAGTGGTTTCTCATTCTATACCACAACCGCTCTCCAGCAAGCAGAATACGATAGAGAAACATTCAAGAAGACAAAAGTCCGACCCAACCTATGTGAATATCGTATACCTTAAATGAATACATCATTATATAAACTATTTTAAATTCAAAACAATAAACTTTCACATCATGTCCTTCTTCATACATTTCTGCCACAGAATATAAAAATATACAAGTATTGTAATTTGAATGTAAATCACCTACCTTCTTACTAAATGTCGATATGTACCTCGATGGGTATTGGTCGTACTCTTCGGGATCGAAACCACCGCCTTCTTTACGTTCGAGATGATGTTTCCTGCGTATCTCACAGCCGTAGATCTTGTTTGTCGCTGAGGAGAACAACATAAGTTAGCAGATCACATCATCAAAATCCAACCATGCCAATCAAACATTTATTAGACGAGCTTTAGCGAGGATTCAATTTGACATACTGAAAAAATTGGTGTACGTTTTTTTTTTTATGTTTTTTTGTCGGTTCTCCACAGGTCAAACGGCTACAGCTATCAACTTCAAACTTTTTTTCAATATGGTTCCTCATCTAACTTAGATCTGTATAGTTTTGTGGCATTATCGGGTGATGACTTTTTTTTATGAATTTTAGAAATTTGAAAAATACTCACTGGAGTAACATGGCGGAAAAAGAAAGAAAATATTTAATTTTCCAAAAAAATGAAATTTTGCGTGAAGTTGAATTATATTTTGATACACATTTCTAAAAAAATTCAGCATGATCGGGTCAGCCATTTTGTAGAAAAAACATGAATTGTGCTAAATTGGTACCACTCGAAGCAGTTTTTACCCATTTTTACCCATACTATCACTATTCACTCGTCTAACAACGCATACATGGCGTTTTCCTAGGACAAATATTTCTGAAACTCCTTTGACAAGAGAAGAGTAAGAACAAGTACTGACCTCCGTGTTGCGCCACCTTAGACAACATCTCTGGCGGGACGTACTCGTGTGGCAGTTCCTGGAACACCTCTTGGCCTCCTTGGGATACGTTCCCGGAACCACTGAAGACGAACGTCAGAGGACCGACCGACTGCGGCATCATACCTGAAGTTACAAATTAACAAACATTGAAATTGAAATCCAATGTCAATTTTTCAGGTAATTTTTTTTGATAACATCGAAACTTGATACGGAATCATTGTTCCCTAATGAAGGCTATGGATGAAGGATGAGATCGCTTGAACGGGGTACCACAAGGGCGATCTCACCCCCCCCCCCCTAAACATACTGCTGAATGACACATTATATTTCTTTGAAATTAGAGATTACATACAAAATGGGATCAATAGATTAGGTATCATGAAAAAATACCTTTTCAAAATCATTTTATTTTGTATGTATACATTTTTTTTCGGTTAATCTATATTGGGTTTAACGATGCACTGTACTGATAACAACGACCTATTGGCGTCAAATATATATATATATATATATATATATATATATATATATATATATATATATATATATATATATATGTGTGTGTGAAGAAATAACTGGATGGATTCGAATTGTGTTGCCATAATCGATTGGTATTCATTGTTTGTTGTTTGTTATTGACTCACCCAGTGCTATTTCGTAGCCGGCATCTCTGATAGCTTGTCGTGCCATGGAACTATTGCGATAATTGTGAGGAGGACCGATATGCTGAAATTGACAGAAAATGTTCATTAAATCAATGCTCAAGGTAGTCAAGGCAATCTGGTTTTGGAGTTTCTAGCTCCAAAACCATTCGTTCAGTTTCGCTCAATTGAAAGAATTTCTTTCCGTTCATCTAAGAAGCTCACCCCAGAGGGAGTGTGATGGCTCACTACCAGGTCACCACGATGATTACGTCAACTACCAACAGATCACTATTTAGATTATGCGATATCTCACCACTAGCTTACCACGAAGGACGTGCGGTGTCATACAAGCAGCTTACCATGAATGGCGTGTGATGTCCCAAGGCCAGCAGCCTCAACCCGAGGCCGTGCAGGATGTTGACCATGCCAGCGACGCCTGCGTATTTGCCGAACGCCACGACGCGTTGACCGGAAGCGTCCATCAACTTCTCGTAGTCGATCATTCGAATGTTCTGCAGACACATCGTGAACAATCATCACTAATTACAAACCGCTTCTCAATTCCAAAACACTACTTTAATTGAAGGAGAAGAACAAGAGTGCATTAAGCGATTTTGGGTGAAGATTGAATGGAATATTAGTTTACTTTCTCCAGCATTGGCAGTTACCTAATGTGGCGATGGTTGCTTACGTTGCTAAGGTTACGTAAGGGGGAGGGTGAACGGGGGGGGGGGGGGGGGGAATATTGGAGAGTCTGTATGAAATGATCCGACACTTGGGTTGTCATGAATTGGAAATACGGAGAAAGGAGGATCGGATATGTAATTTCTTCAGGGTAATGGAAGGAGAAGGGGGTGAGGGAAGTTGAATAGGCTGAGTGAAAGGAATGAGTTAGGGTATGGGGGTAGGTGAAGTCATGATAGAGCGGTAGTTATAAAGGGGGCTAGATTAGAGGTCGGTAAGTTATCTTTCTTGACTAGGACAGGTAGGGATTGGAATGGGCTTGGTAGAAGTCTATTTGAGAAGGATGAAATAGGGTTGAAGCTATTCCGTCAGAAGGTTAGGAAGGCGATAGGATATGATAGATAGGGAACTTGCCACCGCGCATTCATGTGTAATTGTGAGAGTTTCAATAATAATAATAATAATAATAATAAAGGTTGCTAAGGTTACCTTTTCCAGGATCGCGTCCAGCAAGGGCATGTTTGTCTCCTGCGCCTTGATGGTGTGCGAGAACAGACAGTAGGTCTTGTTGGGCAACAGCTGGTCGACAGGGATCTGCTTCACGCCGAAAATAACCGAAGCCTCGGAGATGTCTTCTTGGAGCGTTGCGCCGGCTGACGCATATGCCTAGAACCACACGTCATCGTAGCTATCACTGTCGTCTGCATTTTGATAACAATATCGAGGAAAGATGAACAAGATTCTTCATGAAATGTAATGGAAAGTTAGAGGGCCCTACACACCTTGATTTTGAATCTATCTAACTCACTGTCTTCCAGGTTCACCTAATGACCATTATTCTATTTGTTTCATAATTCATTAGTTTTACGTGTTGATCTATTCGATAGTTTTCTTGATAGCCTGTGATGATGTGGAAAAATATCATAATTTCTACATCCGGTATGGCTCAACGATTCATTCAAAACTTGGGAAATGCCGTAGACACTTGAATTTATTTGGAGAATATTTTACATTTTCTTTCTCTTTCGATTACTAGCAATAATTTGTGAACGTGAATAATATCTCTTAATATAAGACCTCTCCTCCTACAAATATTCAAATTTTTCATACCAAAAATAAACCAAGTGAGAATCCCTTCACACTTATTGATAATAAACTCAATCAACACGATTCTCACCTGCATGGGATACGCTCTCCTGTTCGAAGGTTGAACTATGACCTTGACCCCTGCCCTCACCAAGCGTCGTACATTGTGCGGAGAGAACGCTGCTCGTCTCTCCCAAACTGACTGGTCCTCGCGCCGTAACGCCATCACCTTGCCCTTAGCGGACTGGAACACAAACACAATATGTCACAGAAAAACGGTAGTCGAGAATCAAAACTGCAGAGACTTGGGAATAGGTGCTACGTCACAGCCAACTTGCATCTTGGCAGGAAGTGGAGAGGCGGTCGTGATTGGTTTGGATTTTATTGACTGTTAACTTGTGTCGTGTCGATGCTCAGCTGTTCGTTCATTATAAGTCAATGTGTTTTACCGTTTTGGAATTTTACACTCATTCAAATAGTATTTGAATCCTTCAGGATGGTTAGGTTAGATCAACTAATGTTGGACAATTATTCTCGGACCTAAAAGTTTGAGGATCTTATAGGTTAACAAGCACCGCCAAATCGTCTGGTGCAAAGCTGGGAATGTTTAAAGTGTGATGAAGCATCAATACTAAAGTCCTCGCAGAAATGATTCTCGCATACTGAGGATCAGTCGCTAAACTGTCATTCAGGAGTACGGAGTTCGATTCCCGGCATGGTCGATCATCCCGACAGATGGACGGACCAGTCGCTGGAGCGGTGAACCGTCATTCACGAGACCGGGGTTTCTCGTGATGGTCAACCATCTTGATTGAGATTATTCAAGTTTGTGCGAATATGAAAAGTTAGTTCGTACTCTAAGGAACACTTTCGGTACGTGTTTTTAGAAGCGAAAAAAAGTGGGATAAGAGTATAGGAGTGTGGAGAATTATGTCCACCAAACAGTGCTCTCCAATCACTACTTCAGTCTAACTCTACATGCTGACAACTGTTCTGGTTACTTTAAACCTTTGATAACCTGAAAAACGTGCTACCTATCCATGAGCTTTTTTCAAGTGATGTCACACATTGTTGTTATAAGTGGACAACAATCTAGTATAATTTTTCCAATCACAACTTTACTAATATTTTGTATGCCGCCAACTATGGTATTTGATAACCTATGGTTACCTATTGCTTCAACAGTGCATGTATTCAGTTTGATTTCGTGTAAGTGAGTCGTGCATGTTGTTGGTTGGAGACTACGAGAGACTTGTACACATCTTTGGACTTGAAACTTGATACTCACGTAAGATCTGGCGCCCAGCAGCTGCCAGCTCCTCAGGGGGGCCACCATAACGCGCTGCATATTGCAACTACCTGTCAAACAAACATAATGTATACTGCAACTGCCTGTCAAACAAACATGTCAACAACTACCTGGCAAACAACCATATGTATACCTGGCAAACAATCATATGTATACTGAAGCTCGAAATGTACTCAATTTACTTGAAACTATAGTCAACATTTTATATCCTTTTTCAGTTCTTGACTTTCTGGGTCCTTTTTCTTTGAACCACCAACTAATAGAAACGTGATGGAGATCTCAGAGTCCATAATACAGCATTATTCAATATACGGAATAGTCTGAAGAGAACACGGAGAAAAGCCATCTTCATTTCGTTTTAGAGTTATAAAATAATGGCCCATAGGGATTTCGATCGAAACTTCACAAGACCGTAAACTGTATAAAATATAATTATCATATGTATAATTGATCATTCTTTTTTATTGAGCTTATCGACGCACTGCAAACTAAGATCTATTGTTGTCAGAAGATTTTTTTAATGAGATGATGAAATGATGAGATGAAAGTTTCTTGGGTAATGTGATTCGAAGGATAGTGAGAAGAAAGCGGTATTCACCTATATAGTAGCGATCATCGCGGCATAAACCTTGGCTACAGAAGAAACCCTGAAAAACCTCTCTATACATGAACGATGGGGGAATCGAACCGTGGTCCGATCTACCTTCATTTCCCGGTCACGTGTGGACCCAGCGCGTTACAATGAGCTATTAGTAACGGTAATTTTCTTCTTCAAGTTCACTGATGAAATTAGGAATCCGACTAAGACGTAGTGCTAAGTGAATGAGTGTATGGTTCAGTCCGAACCCTTCTACAAGAGTAGCTCGAAGACACGCAGCATCACGTTGCACATACTGGTAGAAGATTTGTTTAAAATTTCCAAACTAATGAATTGACCAACACCATGGGAGATGATAAATGAAATGTATATATATATATATATATATATATATATATATATATATATATATATATATATATATATATATATTATGATAAATTGCAAAATAGAAAGTATGGTGTGACTTTGTGGCAAGATTTAGTTGTATAATTTAACTAAGGCCTGACTTAACAAACTGAAGACCGTGAGTTCGATGAAACACAAACGAACATGAATGAGCTAGTTATAATTTGATTAATTCAGATTGAACTCAAACCTCAATACAATCAACTTGGTTCAAAATGTTATCTTCTGACACAGTATTTCAGCATTGACTGCGACGAAAAACAAGAGATAAAAACAATCGTTCTTGGAATTGTTCACAAATCCACTCTCGGTTTCTCGTGTCTTGAACAAGACTGGATGAAAGCTTCCTTGGAGTTTGAACCGTGCTATTGCGTATTTCATTGACAAATATCTATGAGTGTGTGAGAAAGAAAGAAAGAGAGAGAGAGAGTGTGTGTCATGATGTCCATCTTATAAAAAAATATTGAACTCAAAATAGCACACTTCAATATAAAGGGTGATGTTTTTGGTATTGATTGACACCCTTGAAGTCAAGGTATGCTGGAATAGAACAGAACAGTTTCATGTTGTTGTTTTTTTTGGTACAAATATGAAAATTGATTTCACATTTTTTATGACATAACGCGAGGTTAATAATGGACCTATCTCACATTAGCCAAATGCTACTGTAAAACAAAACAATTCAACTTTGTAACATCATAGTATATATGTATAAAGCTGCTTAACGACCCCACCAACAGCTAGGTTATACGGGGTACGAATGAGCGGGTGATAATGAAAGGACGTTTACAAAAACCCATGCCTTATGCGGGACTCGAACCCACGCCCAACGGTGACTTCAGTTATTACCGCTAGCGATAATTGACTTAGCCACCGGGGCGGCAACATCATAGTAATATTACTCTGAAATTGTGTTTAACAAGGAAAACACAGCATACGCAATGTGGGATGAGCAATATATAGGCATATTTATGTGAATTGTATAGTAAAGCTATGCAATAGACAAACCGTGATTCAGGAATCATCAATGCACGGTTCTCCTGTTCTATTTGTTGCTCAACATTTTTAACTTTGAATGATTTAATTAGTTATAATTTTTCAACCAATCAATAGCTTTCAAATTGATCTGGAAAACTATCATATATATTCATTTTTAACAAATCAGCCTGATCTGATGTATGAGAAATATTGGAATACTGTGTATCATCAGTATGTTCAAATCCCGTGTAAATTTTAATGCATTCAGAAAAATATTTTTTCCATGTTTTCTCCTTCGAATTATTCTCAAAAGGCTTGAACAAATTTCGAAATGGGTTATCTCAGAAGTGGTGCAACAGTTCGCGCCTCAAAAATATACACTATTGAGTTGGATGATTAAATATGAGCATGCTGAGTTTTATAACAATTCGTTCTTTCGTTTGACCTGTGGAGCGTAAACAAATACAAAATGAGAAAAGTTTTCCCGAGTACGATGAAATTCTCAGTTCATTTGTCATCCTATTTTTCATAACTGTTTCATGAATCCTTGGAAAAAATGGTAATAGAGAGAGATCTATAATCACTTATATTTGTATTTCCCTTTCACTTTCGTAGGTGTCTCACAATTGCAATTGCTAATCAGGGAACATTCCCGATGAAATGCATTGATATATTAAAATTGGTAGTAACATCGCTATCTATTGTACAATTTTGTGAAAAATTCACACTCAAAATCGAATGTATGTATAACATTGTTTTACTCGCCCTTCGAGATACTGGTAAATTTGAAGACACCATCGTTTCAGCCTTTAGCATTGATTTATATTTGTATTGTGTACTATCTTCATTTCATTTATTCTCATTATTTTTGGATTATTTATATTTCTTCTGTGTTCTTCTGTGTGATTCCTTTTTTTTCGGAGTTAGCATCAATATTATCATTCCATTTTGATTAAAACTATTTCCAGATTTAATTTTCATATTCCGTTTCTCGTTCTATTGTTATTTTATCATACTTTCAAATAATATGTTATTATTGCTATTTTCTTATTCAATCAATTGATTGTAATTCTATGTTCACGTATGAGACAGAATTTTCAATTAATGAATACATATATTCATATACATATAAGAGAGAGAAAAAATATACCTATATATACAAATGCACTGAGAGTTGTTTCAACTGCCAATATACCTGAACATTGCCAATGACTGTCGCCTCACTGTTCTATTCGAATTATCCACAATATTCATTATCTCGGTATTTGTTTCATACAATAATACATTGACTCTGACCTACATCTAATAGTGTTTGCATAACTGGGTTCTCTTTCCTGTGACGTCCCTATTATCTCCGTTATCTTATTTGGGATGTTCAAATGAAAGTCAGTGAATTGATTTGCTATTCCGTTTTCGTCGTTTCAACTCTTGGATCTACCATTAATTGAAACTGAGATGATAGGTCGACTTGCTAATACACTGAAAATGCACTCATTCAAGAGACCGGGACTCGATTCCCGCCATGGTCGACCATTCTGACAGTAGTTTTTCGTTGTTTCCCTCGGTCATTCAGGTCAATAGTGAGATGGTTCCTTCACAACAGCCAACGACCGACTCTTCCCACCATCCAAAAATACCTAATGAAATAATGTTTCGTCTCATCATCCCATCATCTCATATATCATGCACCGACGCCAATAGATCGTAGTAACCAGTACAGTGCGTCGTTAAACCCATTTATATTTAAATATATATATTTATTTTCTCAATCGATTCATCATTTCTATTATATAATCGCTTCAAAGTTTCATTGTAGATTTTAGTCAACTTGGATATATTTTTAAGCAAATGCGATGATGTATGATTCCAGTGATGTCTGTATAGATGATTGACATGTTCATACACCTAACTTCTCAAAGGACGATAGATGCGGAAAAAACTAAGATTTACGACAATTGCTACAGATTGGTGACACAGATTCTGATGTTTTGTCAGAAAGAGGTGATATACAGCACAATGAATGACTATCATGGTTTCAAGGGGCATCGGCAGCGAGGTCATTTAGCTGCCAATAGGTCATTATGATATTCAAGAGTAACCTATAGGCTTCTGCCGATTGCGTCCGTTTGTTTGCTCAACGACCCCACCAATAGCTAGATTATTTAGGAGGTACGAATAAGCAAGCCAGAGTAAGTGATGAACTGATGATACATGAAAGGACGATCACAAAAAAACATGCCTTTGGTGGTACTACAACCCACACCTAACGATGACTTTAATTTCTTCGTTTCGAAACGTATTTTGGCAAAAACATAACCGCCGTAGATTAGATCCCATGACGACACTCTCATAATAATTATATGATGCTATCTAAACTAGCGATTACAAAATCCAGTGCCTCTGTAGCGCAGTAGGCAGCGCGTAAGTCTCATAATCTTAAGGTGGTGAGTTCGATCCTCAGCGGGGGCAATACTTTTATTGATTGAATTAATTATCCACAATAACACACAGTATGATATTTAGCATTTTGTTACACCTTTAAGGCGTCCATAGGGTGAGAAGTTCCCACTTGGGTGATTAGTTTTGAAAATAATGTGAATATTTGTTATCGATCGACAATAGGTTCTTATCTACACAGTGTGAAGCAGTTTCACAACAATACCTTCATCCGGAAATACACTACGGTTGTTTATGCTTTAGTCGACACTGAAAATGGTCACAAAACATGCATCTCGAGCTACATACATAATTTGATTTCTTCTCGAAATAATTTATCGTGTATTGTATCAATGTGTTCGTAAAACAAGTGCATTTAAGTAAACTAAAAATGACTGGTTCAATCACACGCGCTTGGGATTGAAAAACAGGGAAAGTCACGCCATTTTGGTTGTAAATCCAGGTCTTGGAAGCTTCGTATATGTATAAAAACGGTTGTAGGTATGATGATGAAAGTTGATTTATTTGATAGAGGAGGGTTTATTTCGAGGGGGTTAACAACTCCTGAAATCCGGTGTACACTTGCCAAGAAATCCCATTCAAATCTCATTGAAATCCTCTTAAAATCCCTGAAATCACGTGAAATCCCCTTGAAATCCGTATGAGATTTCTTGAAATCCCTGGAATCACCTGAAATCAGGTGTACACCAAATTTGCGAGTTGTAAACCCCTCGGTTTATTTGGCCAATCTATCAATTGCCATGTTCACACTGACCACCCACTGGTTTTCATGTAGGCCCCTATCTGACGGTTCAACATATTTTGCAACTAAATTTCCCAAACTTTCGCGGAATTTTCAACTTTATTTCCATTTTAAAATTTTGAATATACTAGTTCAACATTGAGACACGAATAAATAAACAAAACATTCGATACATTTTCGTGGGTGTGTTCCCCTTAACACATGATTTTCAATTCGAATATATTGCCTCTGTAGTATGATTCACTTCATTCATATTTTTAAAATGATGAACTCCATCAAGACACGAGAAAAATGAACGGAATAAAAAAAACAATTCTTGTCGTCATCCCTTCATAGAGAAGAATGTTAGAGAAGAGAAAAAAGGGCAATATTCAACGGAAGGCTAAATGAGAAATTGAAGAGTTGGGCAGTAATGAAAGACCGAATGTACTTAACAGTTGAACCAATGATAATAAACGGGTATCATATTTTGAGAATTATTTAGATTAGATCTATAATAGAAGCATATTCTAATAAGAACTATTTTGTTTTGAGTTATACGGTTCAAGATAACTTGATTCAACGAAATAGTACACTCTCCACTTACTTGTAACTTTAAAGTTAACTTGACTACATCGATGTCCTCATCTTCCCTTGAATGACGTCACCTTACAACAATACGTTCACAGACAAATATACAACAATTAAAAACCTTCGAAGAAAATCCCGAGTTTCGGTCTTGCCAATTCGATGTAAAAATAGACTCTGATAACGCGTGGTCGAGATCTGACGTTCACATATATTGTTGACCTACTTGATAGGTCAGAGTTCAGAGTTTTTATAGTAAATATTGTGTATACCATCACAGTTGAAACTGATAACGACGAAATGGGTTACACTGAATACAGCCAGCAGGCGAGGTTGTCGCTATTGAAGACAAACCTTGCCTATTTCACGTTATGAACCAGAAATATTTATTATTTACTGCATGGTTGACATTTCACAATAATTATGCTCATATTGTTATGTTTAATTGAATGCATTATATTTTTTATATATTTATTTCAATAGTGCTTAACAACCCCACTTATGATATTGATTTCAGAACATTTTACTCATTAGATGAGCGTAGCGAAGACTTCTATTTCACATACCGAAAAAACAAATGGCTTCGTTTTTATGTTTTTTAATTTTTACACGGCATACAGATCATAAAAAAGCAAGCGGTTCCAAACTTTTTTTGAATATTGGTGTCATACCTGAATATATTCAGATTGTTTTTCAGAAAAACCGTTTGAACGGTTTTTCCGGAAATGTTTTGAAAGGTTGAAAAATCCCCATAAGAATAACCCAGGGGGAAAAATGAAAACGAAAATGTGTACTCTGTACTCTATCATCATGGACCGAGCACAGAAACCGATGATTATAAGAGCGTCTGGAATACCACTGTCAAGAGTTACTTTTGAAAAAGTACAAACTAATGACAATACAGGAACTATATTTCGAAACTTTCACGAAAAATAGGTTCTGGATTCTGGCTCATACTCACATTAAACATCGCATATAATATTATACGTTTTACATTATTCGTCCAGATTCACTTAGTTTCGATTTGAAAAAAATGAATGTGTTGATTGAATGCTAATTAACGGATTAATTTGTTATTACCTTTGGCCACTAATCGTTATTTTCAACCAAATAAGATTGCCCTAATTGATACATTTTTATTTTCTCTATAACGATGTCTAAAGAGTAAGAAAGTCGATTAGGTCAAATATCGATTATTTTGATATTGGTTTGTTATCAACTAACGTTAAAATCCAGTTTGAATGATATTTACATGGTTTAACTCATTTATTTACCCAAATCGTTTTTTTTTGGCCAACCACGAGAGAGGTGAGTGGTTTATTCAGTTCACCAATCTAATATGTTGTTTTTGAATCTCAGGTGTGTAAATCTGCCTACAACCTTCACGCCATTCTCACCAAGCTGTACTTTGGAGAAAAACTCATCACCAGGAGATGAACATGTGGTGGAACGAAAGCATACAATATGGAATCAATAGTTATATAATAAATGTGCTTACTAGTTTTAGTATATGAACTAATTCAACAGACTGAATTAACACTGCCCAATTTTCCAAACGTGATATCTATTATATAAAATAAATAAGTCAAGTGGCGCGTAGGTATACATAATCATGTCTTCAATAATCGGAAAGCTTGGACTCAAAGAATAGAGTAGTAGCACGTGTTCTTGATACTCGCTCAGTTTTGAATTAACGACGCCACGCCTGACGTCACTATGATGTGTATATATGATATATCTGGATTGTGCTCATTAGTTTGTTGTTTATATAGGTATAGTCTTCGTTCTTTAAGTGAGTGTAGCCAAGTATAAGGTCTGCAGGTAAGGTTTAACCAAAATAACAAAGACTACTATTTGGCTCATTCAGTGTGTACTACATAGTACAATACGAAAATAATCGATATCCAATTCAGTTACCACTGTAATTACCTATGCGATCAACAGACTAGTATTTTCAAATGAAGAAATCATTGTCCAATCCGGGTGGAAGAAACATTGACGTGTACTTGTAAGGACCAATGGGACTGTGATGGGACAGTAATTTACAACTAACAACACCTCCGGATCCGTAGGAATGGGAATAGTGGGAAAATTAGGCCTATTGGTACATTTTTAGATGTTTGTGAATGAGAAGAAGAAGAAAGGACGAGTATGTATACGCAATATGTATACTAAATATTGACTCATTGGAATTTTCTTCATTGAAAAAATGTGAATTATGCTGTCGAACTATAATGAAACTTTCTGTTAGTATTGTGACATGTTACTGTCTATTTGTATTATTGATGATGTTTTACTCATGACTATCGATTGGTTTTCCTAGCATGCTTAATAAATGACGCATATAATTCCGAAAAGTACAATAAAGTTATTTTGAGATCAAATGAAACCATTATCTATTAATTACCTCACACTGGAATTTATAATATATATTATATGAAAAACATGGGAAGAGCAGCAAGGTTTTAAGCAAGATGCAGCTACAGGAAGATCTGGAGAAGTGGATAAAAGTGAAAAACTATAAGTGGTTGGAAGAAGATGAGGAGGAAGTGAATTAGCATTTGTATTCTTCGATCTTTGAAGGAGGGAAAACATGAGAAGGGAACCAAGTGAGTGAAAGTCAACCCTTGGAAATAGCGGTGACATCCTATGAAACAATATATGCTGTGTATATAGGATGGAAAATAATAACACCAGAATATTTATTATTTATAATTTTAACCAACGTTCTCTTTTTTTGTTTTGAACACGAGTTCAAATTATGAATCAGTAATCACTTACAAAATTTGTATGAATTAAAACTATATTCCATGAAAAAACATGAAACAACACTAAGGAGTATGATTAGAAGAACATCAAAAGTTGAAATGATGTAGTAAACCATTTGTTGTTTAGTATTTGATTGTTACGTAAGTTGTGATGTGGCACAATTGATCGCGTGATCCAATGTATAGTCTACAATATAAGCTATCAGTTGTGTGAATACAGCGGGGCAGTTATATGGATTCATCAGCTCGCGTTATGTGTGTCGTTAGCCTAGAGAACATCGGTTATTATCTTATTCAATAATAGTATAGTTTTGTAAGCAGTCATTGATTAATTAACTGCATTCATTTTATATGATTCAATTAATTCATTTTATATGATTCAAAATATATGGAATAATAAAAATTCAAACTGCTGAAGATTACTACTTCTTTCGTAATTTTCATGTTTGTGAAATTCTTAATGTTTTTCCACATATTTTATCCATGATAAAATTGATAGCTAGATCAGAGATTTGCTTATATGTGTTGAAGGGAGAAATTTGACACAGAAATATTCCTGGCTTCACAAAAATAATAATAGTTCAATATGCATCAAACGTGAAAAATATGTTCTAAAATAGATCCACACAGTGTCTCATCCCCTGCATATCTTCTAGTATTATAGAGCAGCGAGATTGTGAGGGTCTACATGCAGAAATAGATAATACACCTGAACAGTAGTCATGAGAGACAGAAGTGGACAAGATTTTCTTGTCGGTGTATTACAGCAATTAGGTGAGACACGTATTGATCTTTTATCGATCATTATTACTAGATCGTTGAAGTCGCGCATATGGCATGGGTTTTTGTAAACGTCCTTTCATATATCATCTCTACATCGTTTCATTATCATCCACTCATTCGTACCCCCGTATAACCTAGCTGTTGGTGGGGTCGCTAAGCAACATAAAAAAAACTAGATCAATCACATAATGCGTTGGCTCCACTCTCCAACGGTGAGGTCATGGGGTTGTGCATATGGGGGATATGGGGGATATACTTCGAAACGGTAGCCATGTTAGTTTTTCAACTGCCAGTTGGACTCCGAAGCTGGTAATTCAGGCACTAAATACAAAACAAGTTCCGGTAGGCCTACAGTTGACAACAATCAGCTCAGCATGAATAATGAACATGGCCGCCGTCAAAATGTTGTCAAGTAATACGATATAAAACAAGCAATACATATACATGCATATATATATATATATATATATATATATATATATATATATATATATATATATATATATATATATATATGTAGATCTACTATATATAATATATAATTTAAACTATACTATATACTATACATGGTGAGGTTGATGTAATTGTTCAACACTAATTAGTTAACTCAAAACCAAATTTACGAATAATAATTTGGAGATTAATTCGTAATTACTATTGGTGACCAATGATATCTTAGAAGATTGATCATCAATTTATACATGAAACACATTTTTATTTCACTTGAAATGCAATCGCATAGCCAGTTGAATGTTTCATTCAGCGAAGGGTTGTACAAACTGATTCTTAACGTGTTGATTAGCAAAATCATAGTTCGAAATGATACTGGTGTAATCATTTTCGTAGGTGTGTATCCAGTGGAGAATGATGACCGCAATATCAGCTTTTACATCCGTTCCGTTTTACCTGGTTCATTGCTGGTATTTACAGTATACAACTTGATAGCTCACTGTATAAACATCTATCTCACATGTGGAGATGTGGAATTGATGACCGAGCATGCCCTGGCTTTCTTGCTATACATCTTCATACTGTTCAAGGTCAGTATTATGTTGGTGAGTAGGTAATATGACTCCTTAAAATGGAACCGCATGTAATGCATCGTACAAGCTAAATTCGAATCAATGTATGTACAATTCGTTTCTCAATTCTAGAACTGAAAATGATATAAATCCAACCAATACAACTAGATCCATACCGACATGACCAACAAAAACTGACCTCAGCTGACCTAATTCAACCTCATCTAACACGGCCTCAATGAAATAAACATATACCGAATTTTTTAAATAGATTCAATCAAGTTTTTTCCATTATACGAAATATCGGAAAATGTCTTCTAAAAATAGAAAGTTTTTTACCACAGCGAAATTCGAAGAGCCAAACTTCTGATCCAAAGTACCGGAGAACTGTGGGAACAGCTATTTTATTGTTCGTTAGCGATTGGGTGTTCATTTGATAGGTTGGTCAACAGGAAGATTAAATTCCAGACGCTTAGGTCCATGGTCTCCATTTGACGTCACGCGGCTCATCTTCCACAATCATGATCGAGGGTGATATATAGTGATCTATAGTGATTCTAATTCTAATAACCTTGCATTCTATTCAAGATGAGCGCTTTGTTGAATGAACAGAACATGGTCGCCATTATTCGAAGGATCCAACTGATGAACGGGAATATTGCAACGGATCACAACAGAAAGATGTTCAAGAAAGAGGACAGGATCAATAGGAACATTATGAGATTGGGTATATATTCTGTGATGAGTACTGCCGCTATTGCAGTAATCGGTATGGCAGTAGTATCAGTTACTACAAGAAAAATACCATTTCAGTAAGTGTGTGAATATTACATATACGCCTGCAAGAAGTTTTGTCAAAAGTAAGAGAGTATTCTACCACAAATATTTTGACGAAGGCGCACTGACGGACATTCACCCTGTACGTGTATGGACCAAGTATTCTTTGGTCTATGGTTCTTATGAGAGATTAAAATAGAAACACTCTCTTGTTTGCGAAAATGTTTCCCTTCTAAGTGAAACATGGTTCTTATCACAATCTTTGACAAGTACCAGGTAAAACAGTACGCTTTCGTTAACTGAAGTAGTTGTGATCAGTTTAATAATATCAATCAATCATTATATTGTATTTGGTTGTGACTGATATGCGAGAATCGATTGTGCTGATACCCCGATCCAAATTGTGCCTATAACCTCCCGTGTTTCAAACACGAGTCAACATAACCGTTCCCAAAAATGTCATCACTATTAATTACTTTACCTCTCACTACACTTACTGTTGCTATCATAGTGCGTACACGACCCCGCAACCTCGCTACGCACTAACCCAATTGCGCGCAAATTTCCCAGCGCGACGCCAGTCTAAGTTTCCATAAAGTTGTCGTACATTTCCCGTTCGCGCGCACCAGAGAAAAGCAGGACTCACACATGAGCGTAACTCTATGTATAATTGTACTACGCGTCCAATGTTCACTGTCAATGAGATTCCTCATAACTCTTTCATGCATTTAACAAAAATATAAAGGTACATATTCGCGTCACTTCTTGAGCATCATTCATACTGACACTGTCGAAATTGAAGTCCATTTTGAACAAAATCTCTGGCATAAATCTGAAAAAACATATCAATAATACCTGGTGAATGTCGAAGATCACAATTATCCGTTTCCAAATACAATCAGGACTTTGTGGCCATTAGCACAACTGAAAGATCTAACACTCTACAAATCCTCCATTATAATTCAATTGAGATAGTCTCCATCAGAAATGGCATATAGGTGACGCCACAGTCGCGTGTCTATCGATACGATAGCTTTAATCCTAGATTCCACATGTAGTTGCTCGAAGACAGATGTAGAAGCGCCCAGTGGCGCCATTCCATTAACTGTTCGAGTTTCCAACAACGATTGACTGTTGCTGACAACTGCAGCGGATCAATGAATGAGTCGATTGCTGCATTGGTTATCACCACCGCTTGATCTCGATCTAGACTATAGAATATTTCGGTTGAGATATTGAGGCCGTAAAACAAATAGTTAGCCCACACGTAGACAGGAGCGACTCGACATAATTTAGACAGTCCACCAATTATCTGATTTTGTTGCCCGTCTTAGCGAAGAAACTAGATATCTGTTATTGCAATTTGACGGAGATTTCAACTTGTTTATCCTTTCACCAGGCGCTGGTATCCAGTTGATGTTGAACCATCACCAATCTTCGAATTAGTCACCACGATTATATTCGTATGTACGTGGTTGGACGGTTTTTACATTGTTGCTAGTGACATGGTACTGATGTTCTTGATTCATCAAACCGTCGTTCAACTGAGGATGCTTAGGTGATGTCACAAATCTATATTATGTATACAAAGAATACTCTTGATATATATTATAGTGTACTGAAACTAAAACTGATGGTTCCGAACCTCGTGTCCTTCACCCCATTACTTTCTACCTCTACCTATTCTTCTATTTCCAAGATTTATCTTCATCGTTTACTATCTACCCAACACTGATACCTTCTATCACTTATAACCACTTTTCATATCGATCAACTACTTCCTGCTCACGCCCTCCGCAATTGAGATTGATTATTTTTAATGTACTATTATAAGGTAGATTTTCGAATAAGTTTTTCAACATGCCAATTTAAGTAGTGAGAGTATTTCATCTCATTTTGTTTCTAGACACACTCTTCAAAATCTTCGTTCAATAACAGAGGAAAAATTACAACGGCGAGATTCACGGAAATCTCTTCTATTCGGCACTGAATCGTTTGGACCTGAGCTTACTTTGGTTGGCAAACTGATGGGTAATAGAATACCAAACTGTACTCTTGGTATGATTGATGATGAAGATAGCAATCATAACACTGATGGAACTGACTGTGAGGGAGGATTTCTTCAAATAGGTAAGACTGATAATATGTAAACTTGTCAATATCAAGCCGGATAGACGCGGGTTCGAGTTCCGCAGTAGGAACGTGGACGTATAAATTTGTAGAGCCCATGAATAACATATTGTAAAGAAAATTCATTTCATCGGCATAAAGTGCTAACCAATTCACATTACTGTGTACAGGACAGTACCACTATGATTGGTCAGATAAGTAGGTAGCTGTCAAACGCAGAAGTTGGCTCTACAACGGAATATCTTTACGTACTTTGAATCAGAATGTCACGCACGGAATTTTCTTCATTCTTTGGAGGTACTCCAACGGATATATGTATGGAACAACAAACGTCGAATAACTTTCTCCAAGGAGAGAATTGTGTGGTATTTGTTCAGATGAACCACTTACAATTCAGAACTTTGACAATCATATTCCAGAAATGTCATATTACCTCCATCTTCGACTTCTCTCAGATTTTAAGACGTTCTGTAGAAACGTATCTAACTACAATGTGAACAATGTGTACAATATTGAATAGTGTCCTATAATTTTCCACACTAATCGATTACTTCCAGGCATAAATGTGGTTGAGAGTCAAAAAAGCAGAAGAGATCCTGATCACCGATGTGAGACGAATAAGGAGATGGAGAAGGCGTTAAGTGCTTGTGTGATGCATCATCAACAACTGATAGCGTGAGTTTTGATTACAATCGCACCAACACAGAGTCATGAGCTCCAAATTCAATACTAACAAATTTTTCAATTTTTCATTCTTCATAATGATTATTTTTTGTGAGTTATTTCGTATTATTTTAGGTCAGGATGACTAATTATTATATACTATTCATATTGAGTTATCAATCCAAATAGGTCAATAATTTCACTCGCAATTCTCAGTGGTTATTCAACAAACTTTTGGCGTATAATTTCCCGTGTAGCATTGCTCTATGACATAAACATACAATTGAATCAACTCTCATCCTCAGTCTTCCAAGATGAATTCAATTGACAGGAAAGTCAAGTCCTTGCAAGTTATTCCTTCTGTTTTATCAACTTTCTGGATTGGCATAAACTCAGCTGATTTAAAAAAAACTGAAGAAACTGAAATAGATATTTCAATATCACGGTCGTCAAAGTTGAAGCGTAAACACTCACAGCGTGAAATTTCCAGTGAGCACGTGACATATCAATAAGTGCAGTGACTTACCGGATAGACACCTTGTAGTGTAACTGCTTTATATCATTCAGAGATATGAATACTGATGAACCAGCATATACATTCACAATAGATGATATGTTAATTCTGTATGTAACGGTATTGTGTGAGGTGAAAATCGATGGCATGAATATCGAGTGTTGACTGTTACATACCACTGATCTGGCCACTCTTGTTATTACATCACTCGAGTCATCATATTGTCTGCAGATGTTTTATGAATTGTGTTACTTGTAGACCTACCATTGAGTTTCAAGATTGTTCGTAACTGTGAAATCAGCCTGGCGGAAACGTTTCGCCCTATGGAGACTACGAACGCCTTGACGGGGTGAAAGCTCACACAATTGGTTGGTGCCTTCATGCGATCTCTTTTATGAAAGTTGAATAAACTGATTGTTTCCTTCTAGTTTGACGAAAGACATAAACAGCACGTTTAGTGTGATGCTGATAATACAAGTGACTGTCAACGCTCTTATTGGCCTCCTAGGATTGTACATCAGCACATTGGTAAGGGTTGTACGCACTTTGCACTCCATCCGCATTAAGTCCCATAATGGGAAGATTTTAAATAAAAGTCAGACACATCAACAATAATGATGATAATAATAACTATGATGATGATAATTTTATTCACCAGTGGGTGCATTCCAGTACGATTCAATCCGCTTTTATAGGATTATTACCGGTTTTTCAATACACGATCAGCACAGGTTCAAGTTGAACCTGGGTTAATCTTGTACCCCCTGGAGATTGTTCATAATATTCCATTATAAACATTTATAAGTCATTGTCAAAGTACCTAATTATAATATCAATTTCTCGTCAATACAAATAATGGAGCAATTACTCCTGGAAATCTTGGAAATTCTCAGAAATTCCACGGTTGTCAAGCTCTCTGAGAAAATAACCCTGAATATATCTCGTATGTATTATATTCTAATACTTTTTTTCGCATGTAATGTTGCACAATAAACTGAGTACAAAGTTATCACCTGTGGGTGCATGCATTCCAGTACGATGTAATCCAGTTTTAGAGGGTTATTACCGGTTTTCAATACACGTTTAGCACAGGTTTGAGTTGAAACTGGGTTTAACTTGTACATGAATGCCCCCCCCCCCCCCCCCACAGGAATTACATCATGGTGTGGGTCATGAGTATTGAGTGTGAAGCTTATTCAGTCCTGGGGAATGAAACCGCCTTGAACTGTTCACTTGATCAGCTGTCTCACGATGAACATAGTAAAATTTTGCAATCCATACGAAGCCAACAATCGGAATAGAATACTGTACATTAATGAATGAAGATTTACATATTTACATATTTTTATTTATTCATTACAGATTGTTCATAGAACAGGTGGTAATGGTTACTATACCTAATGAAATTACAATCAAACATACTCGATGAAATTTTACTTCATTTTTTTCTTAGCTCTCTTCTTAAATCACCAATCTTCGTTATATTCTTGATATCTTCTTCCAATTCATTCCATTCCCGCGTCGTTCTTTGAATGAATCCATATTTACCTACTTCTCTATCTACTTTTTCCACTTCCATTCTTACCCCTCCCCTCGTACTTCTTTGTAATCCTTTTCCAATTCTATTACTTAATTCATCCCATCCTGTATATTCATTCTTGACTCTAACAAAATTGCACAATCTTTCTATTTGTCTTCGTTTCGCCAAATTTTCCCATCCCATTTCCTCAATCATTTTACTAGGTCTTTCTATAACTTTTTCAACCACATCCTTATCGTTCCTGATAATCTTCCAGCGCTTCTCTCTCTCCCCAATACCCTTCTTGCAGCAACCCTTTGGACGTTATACTATATATATAAGATCATATCTCCTCAGCCAGAACTCGATGGGAGATAAATAAATAGCTATAATAATAAAAACTAGGCCACCAGAAGTGATAAGATAACTTTTAGAAATCAAGAGAGAATGTTCCATTTCAGTATAATCATAACTATAACTATAGAAACGATGGATGTTAGTATGATTTATAGTCCATGATTGTTCTTGAATATGAAAAACGTGCTAGATGTCTATTGATTACAGGCCCGTTCGGTGGACGTTAAAGTGATGTCTGTAGCAGCGTCAATTGCAATTGCTGTCATGGAGTTGTTTATCTTCTGCTGGTACGCTGATCAGCTCACTAGTGAGGTACCAATAACCAGAGATAAAAGAGTTGTTGAAGAATTTTATAGTTTATGGGCCAATTGTGGCACAAATTAGACGACCGGTGTCTCCAGATAATCTGTGTCATACATTTAATATATACGCAGGGTACTAAAAAAAAAAATCTGATCATATTGCGCTCTCGCTCACTCTCGTATGTTTACCGTGAATATTCGAGTAAAAGCAGTTGCGATATGTGGCGACTCGAGCGAGACAGAGATTAAATATGGAATTATACTACGGTCCCAACTTAAAAAACAACCTAAGAGACTTCAACAGGGGGCTCCTCACCTCTCGGTCCTATGCCATTTACCACTGAATAAAAAACTTCTCCATTTTATGATATTATTCTCTAGAAATAGCAAATATGAATATATCAGCATTGGAATTTTACAGATACAGCCTAATTCATTCAAAAAACGCGTGTAGTGTCGGATACGGAAGTTTCAAATGTCAAATAAAATTGAGGTGATATAATAATGTGTCACATTATATGAAATACATGTGTTGAGATCGAATGTGTGTTATAGAAAAACGTATATTTCATCAGCTAATTGCAAATCACAGTGGATCATAGTATAAATACAGACCTATGATGTGAATGTTCATTAGGGATCGACAGTGAGACAATTCTCTGGTTGTTACGAAGCAATCTCATTATAGAATATTGGAACGGAAAGTACCGTTTCTACAATAGTTTATCTAAAAATATCACTAATATAGTCTAAGATGGTCTTCGATAGTTTTAGATAATGACTAACAATATTGCACTGAGTCATGCGTTGACTCTACGTCTAGAACCCGCTTGAAGAACTTTTTACCTTCAATGCTGCTTTACGTCCCCACCAGCAGCTAGATCATACGAGGTTTATACGGGGGTATAGTGGGTGATAATGTAACGATGAAGTGACGATAGGTGAAAGGACATTTACAGAAACCCATGCCTTATGCGGGACTCGAACTCACGCCCGCCTTGACTCTAGTTTCTATCGCTTGCGATAGTTGACTGAGCAACTGGAGTGGCTGAGAAACTACAGAAGACAAAAAAGTGTCATCTCTAACTCATCGACTTACTTGTGACTTCCACAGAGCGTACTGATCAGCGACGCGGCCTACGCCTCTGACTGGGTGGACGCGTCAGAAAGTTTCAAAAGGTCCATTCGTATCATCATGGACAGGGCACAGAAGCCTCTCTTCATTAGGGCAGCTGGAATACCTCTGTCAAGAAGAACGTTCAGAGCGGTATGTCGTAAGATCGCATGATGGCAATATCATAAATGAGAGTAGTTGATTAGCATTCGAGTGCGATCGATTCAATGTTTTGACTTACTACCAATATCACCTAATATATCGCGTTTGAAATCCAATATAAATAAATCAATACAAGATTGGGCTTTGATTCGACATCAGATTGAAAATGTCCGATTCTCGATAAATTCGATATAGGAACGATGATCGAAATCGATTGAAAAAATTATGAATAACTCGACTCAATAAGAACAAAACTTCATACTGGTACTGAAAAAATCCTTCCACTTTCATATATATCGTCTTCACTTCCCTCTTCGCCACTCCACACTTTTGTTCTTTCACAATTGTTTTTTTTTTCAATCGTATCATGCAGGTATCATGACTGTATAGATATCAACTCGACTCGATACTGACTCTAATACACCGTATCAGAATATTGATTTCTCATACATTTGGAAAGGAGTCACCAAAAATTGATATTTTATTAAATCAACTCTCATGTACTCTACATATATCAATATTGAAATGTATAAAGGGCTTTTGAAAAAGCTATGAATGTGATGTTGAGATATGAGCGTGTGGTGTAAGGTGGATGAATTGATAATATCATTCTATTTTCATTTTCACAGCTGTGCAAATCGGGTTATTATCTTCTGAAGATTCTAAACAAGATGTACGCCGGAGAGAAGTTCCTACAGAATCCGACCTGAAATATCTCGTAGGAAACAATCCAACTGAAACAATTACCTTCAGCGTTCTCTTTCTTCACTTTGGGCCACCTTATTTATAATATTACTGATGTCTGTGGTGAGCACGCTGAATCGTCACTCAGGAGACCGGGTTACTATTCCCGTCATAGTCGATCTTCCTGAAATAGGTGCAAATTCAACCCTGGGATGGTTCCTTTCCTACCCACTCATCAAAACAACAAGTAAGATATATTTTCATCTCATTCTCTCATCATCTCATTTATCATTCACTTACACCAATAGAAATGTGTTATCACGGTGCGTCTTAGAACACAATATGAATTAGAATTTTTGAAAAGTGGTCCATGTACCCATATCATGATTGGCACAAGGATTGTTTGAATGGTATTCTTTCATGTAATTTCAATTCTGATTATTTGTGTAGTATTCTGTGTCCTAATAGTAACTGCTATAGTAGCATTCTTATTTGTACAGTTGAAACATCTCTCTCTCTCTCTCTCTCTCTCTCTCTTTCTCTCTATCTATCTATCTCTTCCTTTTTTTTATCGTATATCGTATCCTTTCAAACTATTCTCAACATGTTTACATTTTAACAATACTGCAGATGGCATTCACGCTCTCGATGAAACGAAAAGAATCCAACAGAATTTTCCGTCTGGAATTCTGGATGTTTTGAGAGAAAATATTATACATTTGCATTTTCAGTGTTGAAAATATTGGAAACTGATCCTGGAAATGTCCATATTTATTGCAAATTATGCCATATTACTAGTAATATAATCTCACTTCAATCTAAGCAATATAGTAAAACATTCAATGGTCAGGACCACACATTAGGGCTTCATCTCATATTTTTTATTGCTTTTGTCAATTGATTCTTTCTGAACCTATATTGTCAATCTCAAATTGATATTCCTATCCGTTTTTCATCATTTGGGGAGGAGTGTGGTTTTCCATAAGGAGTTGCATCGTGTCGAGCTCATTGAACTATCATTGGATGATTTTTTGCGCGACTCATACACAAAATGGATAGTTCTACAAGACGTAGCATTGTGGCCACTATCATTGAATTATAGTGAGTGACCCAAACAGATAAGTAGTAGTTCCACAAGTGTCCACTATCTTTGAATGGTGGTGCGCGACTGGTGAACCAAACTAGAAGTTCCACAGGGAGTAGCATTGAGTTAACCATCGTTGTAGTGGCGCGTGACCAGAATAGAAAATTGGTGGTTCCACAAGGAGTAGCATTAAGTCCACTATTGTTGAATGATGGTGCGTGACCGGTACATCAAAGTAGCAATTCCTCAGGAGTAGCATTGTGGCCACTACCGTCGAATGGTGGTAGGCGACGAATATGAAAGGCTAGTACGAAAAGATGACTGAGGTGGAAAGACAGGTAAAATCCTGAATCTAGCTAGTCGGCGATCGAGCTTCATCACCATGTTGTTGATGCTACGGTTAGGCATGGCAGGAGCACGACTATTGGCCGCAGCTGTTTCACTCTCTTGGTCCAGGATTTGCTTGATGAAGATGACGGTGAACAGGAAGAGGAGGATGATTACCATGACGAGAATGTAGTATGGCCAGGAAATTAAGTCGGATTGATCTGGAACAGAGAGTATATCCCGTTTTACCAGCATTTTTTAATTTTTCCATTTTTTTCGTATTTTGTTACTGTTTTATGTTTTGAGTATATCTGTAAGGTCGCCATTGTAGCGTTCCATCCGAACAGTCCCACCTCACATTCTCAGCCAAACTTGGGGAACATTGATTTTGTATCAAGTTTCGATTTTGATGAAACAACAAACTATATAATAATAATAATAATTCGGATCATAAATTATGTAATTGATTAATTCATTCATGAATGAGCATGAACCATAAGTATATTTCTATCTTATCATTCATCCATAGTAAGTACTGATCAGGCATTTTGAATTCTGGCACTTTGGAATTATGCAAGAACAGGCAGGTTGAACTGTATGTTTCAAATTTTTCCCAACTCCGATCTTGTACTCTTTGATCTAATTTAACCTAATCTTGCCAATCTCACATTGTGTGCTGTATTGTATACAGCTTTGCTGCTAAATAAACGTAATGTTACATTTTTATTATCTGAATTCAATCAGCTTAATTTTATTCTTCCTCTTCATCCTATCTCTCCGTGTTTTTATATTGTACTTTCACATCTCACAGATATTTGATCCTCTGATTCATGGGGACAGGAAGTATCTACTCCGGCATTGAAATATTTAAGCATAGCCATTAGGAATGTCAAATGTAGAAAGTGCCTGAAATTCATGCATTTCTCTTTCATGTGCCATGAATGCATGAAAACCCGTGAATGAATATATTCGAGGTGAGCACTGAGACACACACCGATAATTTTTGACAAAGGACAATCTTCATTCATCATCAATTGAAATCATGTGAGGTGGGATAATATGAATCATTATTATACTAAAAATTTTGTGCGAATTTGAATCTATTCCAAAATACATATTTCCTCTAATTTTTCTCCTCTGGGTAATTCTTATGGGTTTCCCAAAACTTTCGAATTGGGTTCTCTCAGAAGTGCTGCAATGATTGCGCCTCAAATCTAAATAGTGTCGATTAAGTTGATGCCACTATGCCACGTTTCAACTACATTTGTTTATTGATCATCATTTATGCATCATCATTGATCATTGATGCATCATCATTGATCATTGATTCATCATCAATGACGAATTCTTCATCTCTCACCAACGAAAATCCGTGATTCAAAATGTTGACTGTTCTGCTTCTTCACACTGTTTTTCTTTCCGAAAGATCTATGTAGTGTTCAACGATGTACTGTGATGAAAACTAAGATCTAGTGATCGTAGGTGAAAGATGGATGAGAAGACGGGGAGATCAGATTAAATGCTACTCAATTAGGTGAATCGGATAATAGAAAAGAGATGATCAAATTCTTTCTATTAGGGCATACTAAGAAAACGCAACATTTGCGTTGCTGGATGAGTAAGCCTTGAGTACAAAACAATCCTGTCAATCCCTTCCTGTTTGATCACTAGTCATTTACAGTGTTCTAAAGTGCAATTGTACAAACCTGTTGCTTATATTATCAATGGGTGTCTTGATAGCTTCGATTGATTCGAAAAAAATTAGATTATACATTTTTTCATATAAACGGCTAATCTGATTCATATGAAACATCGGAATAATATGAATAATTATTATATTGAAAATTTCGGGTGAACTTGAATCTATTCTGAAAAATTCTTCTTCTCAACTTTTCTCCTCTGGGTTATTCTCATGGATTTTTCAAAACCTTCCGATAGCGTTCGCTTAGAAGTGATACAACCGATTGCGCCTCAAACCTGACCAGTATAGAATCAGATGGTGACACTTGTGTATGCCACGTTTAAACTACATTGCACTCCCTCTTGACCTGTAGGCCATAGAGCGCGAACAAAAATAAGAAAAAATATTTGTTTTTCTCGAGTACGGTGAATTGTGCTCATCCAATTGTGAAGTCATTCTAGTATTTAGCTTAATGAAGGGGAACCACGACATGACGAGAATCGAAAACCCGACCCCTGGAATGACGGTTCAGCGCACTAGTCACTGGTCCACCCATCTTGGGCTGTTTTTTTACCATCCAAAATTACAGCAGGAATGAATAAATTCACAATTTCTACACACACCTAGGTTGATCACATCGTGACCTGTTCCGCGAGATAACACATGTTATCGTTATAGCATGCGATAATGGAATCAATGAGAATCATTCATTATTCAACACTTATCGACCTATCTAAATAATTCACTATTCGAATCAAATTTCTACAGTTGACTCGAAATTCATGAACAAAGTTCTTAATTTTCTCAATATCACCGATTCATTCCATGACATTTGATTCAACAATAATTTATATTTCGTATATAATTATGGTCACAAATTATAGCCATAGATAGCGCAGTCCTGGTGTCAAAGTTCATTGTTTGCTATTTAAAATAATTGTCCAAACGATCCTATTTCCCACCATAGATTTAATAAGGGAACAATGATTTTGTATTAAATTTCGATGTTAATATAAAAATATATAATCACAATCATGCTACTGGGGCTTGGACAACGCGTGATTTCTTCCAGTCCAGCTGTTTGAAATATTGATAACATTTCCTGGTAAGTTGGTTATCCTGACAGCATGGAACTGTTTCAGATTACTAGTTAAACACAATTTAATTATTCACATTGTGCTGCAATCGAGTACAATTTCAGACTTTGACTGACTTGTTGCGTTCGATAATATAACACGCATAATGTTGACTGTTATATAAATTCTCATACAAATTTATACACATTTTTCAGTGCATTGGATAGTGAAATGAATAGAAATATATAGTATTCAATACTTAATTACCTATTACGATGATCTGCTATTTGACTCAAATATTGGCAGTTTCCGAATTTCTCGAAATAGATTCTAGGATATTTGATTCAAGATTTTAAATTTTGTATATACAGGAAAATGTGTGATGAAATAGAAATAGTCAAGCATGAACTCGTCAAGGTTGTAGTTGAGGTTTTGGATTAGGAGCACGTTGAGGCTGTGATTGAAGATTTTGTCGCTTAGAGATTGAGTGATGCAGAAGGGAAGGTGATTATAGATATGGGTGCGGAGATGGGATAGACTTCGTTCGATGAGGGAGTACGAGTGGATTTTTTTTCTTACCTATGCAGTAATCCGACATCAAAGAGGTATTGCGAACATTGTGAATTTAGAAACATATCCTGGGCGTTGTTTACATTACAGAATAGCTTGATTTCCTCCAATTGTATCTACGGAAACATATCATGGCATTCTCGATTGTAGCAAACTAACAAAGTGAATGTACTATTTGTATTTATTAATTAGGTCAGATTTTATCATCTCAATGCTAAGGTTCACGATGAGCATAAAGTGTTTCACGATTATTCATCCGTATAGTGTTCCAAATCGCACTATGAAACTCAATTTGAGTGATTCTCAGTGGCGTCGGCGAATGTTAATTGAGACGATGGGATGATGAGACAAAAATATATCATATTTATTGTTTCATTATTGGCTATAGAAAAAGACTATCTCACTGATCATTTTCCACCAGTTTCAGGATGGTCCACTGTTCCTTTTCATCACGCTATTTCAATGTAAGTAAACCCATTGAAACTGACCTGTCTAAACAGTGTCTAACCTAATCAATCAAACATCCTAAACTGATTTGATTCAGACTGAAACCAAACTGAAATCTTCTCGAATAATCACTTCGATTACCTAGATGGACTGTGAGTACTTTTAATGTAATTGTGCGAGTATATTGAACGAGTTGAGGTGATCAGAATGTTTGTTGATGCTGGCGGAACAATCCCGAATTATTCAATTTTTTGGTTGGATGATTATTGTTAGATTTTTTTGTTAGATAATTCTTTGGAATATCAGATTCGATCTGTCTTGAAGTTCATTTGAACATTGAGAAATCATCTCAACTATGAACTATATTATCCATAATCGTTTTATAGTTAATTCTGTCATATTTCTGATTCATTGCATTTTTTCTCTGTACAGTTATTATTTCAATCTTGTGTATAATTTCATATCTTCAGTTATCCAATCATAGTGAGTATATTTTCTATGTTTTCTCGTCAGACCTCATTTTCCTAATTTCTTGCTACGAATGTATTTATATTGTTCATGATCCTGATTACTTTCATAGGACAGGTACTATTAGTGGACACCATTCTATTCTCTCAAGATCGCTTTCATACAACAGGATTGTTGACCGCTTCATTGGTCCGCAGTATATATTTTATATTTTTTTTATATACCATTACCGTTTTTTTTTTCAGTGTTTGAAATGTTTTAGTTTTAATTACTAATATTTTCTTTCTCATAACTTCATTATTCAATTGTTTTTTAAATCATTATCCATTCTTTTATTTCATAATCTGTGTTTATATATATTTTGTTATCTTGTTTTGTTATTCTGTGTCTAATCGGCAACCCAAGTATGGGCACAGATCGTAATAAAGGATTTTACACACGTACATTATTGGATATTGGATTCCATTCCCTTTCAAATACAAAAAAAATGGGTTTCGTTTTTTATTTATTTTTTATTTTAATTGTGTGCCCAGCATACAGGTTGGGAAAAAAGACCCAACAACTTGTAATTTTTCTGCAAATTGGTGTCACACCACAATAGATTTGGATTGTAAAGGAATCGGTGAAAAAGTTTTCCCGGAAAAAAAATCGGAATAACCCAGAAAGTAAATACTTGAAGAGCAAAAAATAAGTTCGAAGCATTAAAATTTTTACTGAATATTAAAAAACTATCACGCACATTTTCAGAGAGTGTTACAACACTCGGATCGGAAATAACGACGAAAACGCATTTATGATGTTATTTTTTCAAATCAATCAAACCTATCAAGAAACCAAATACATCTGAGCAAAAAATGTCACCAATTTATTCGAAATGATCAAACTGCACAACGCATGTACTGCGTTCTGTAGTAAGACAAACATAAAATGTATCTGGTGAGAATAAAAGTGGTGGTGCCGTGCATGCTTGTGCTGGCGCGACCGCTGGAAGCGGGCTATATTCAATCAAATGCTAGCGCGACCGCTGCTCTGCGGGCTGCATTCATGATTATTGGAAAACAATCGGTCAATAGACACGTTTCAAGTTGTATGTAGACGATGGATGATGGTGGTAAATTTTCTTCGATGTAATTATTGTAAATTTTAAATATTGCAACGTCCATACAATATACATACAATATTAAAACCAACGTATTGGTTTATGTCCTCATGTTACCATGTGATCACTACTTGAACTAGAAAATGAATGTAAAGAATGATGAGAAAGAGAGAAAAATGACGAAGAGAATTATGAAAAATGAAGATTAATAAAGTGAACATGTGCGTTGTTATGCATAATTAGATGTGCGTAGCGAAGACTTCCATTTAACATACCGAAAAAAATGAATTTCGTTCTCATGTTTTTTTTTCATAAGAATAACCTGGAGGGAAAATACTCAAGATTTTTTTACAGCTCTAAATTTTTGCTGAATATGTGAAAGAATAACATGAACATTTTTCCATTTTGTCAAGAGATTTTCACCATAATCGCATGAGAAAATACGAAGATAATGCAATAACAGTAACAGTGATTGAATATTAGGATGAACAAATTTTGCGAAATATATATGCGACAGGTTGCACTATAAATATCGACAAGTTACAAGTATAGTTTTTGAATGTTTGAAGTCATCCAAGGTCCATAGATTCTAAAGCGGTGCCTCAGCTGACTGAGCAACGGAGAGAAGCTCCAATCAAATGTAACTCTGAACTTACCTGCGCCGTAATTCGACATCAAAGAAGTAAAGTGAACATGATGAATTTAGAAGCACATCCTGAGCGTTCTTCACAAAAGGCTTGATTTTCTCCAATAGTAACCATAGAAACATAGCATGACATTCTCAATTGTAGCAAACTAACAAAGTGAATACATCATTTTTAGTTATTGATTAAGACAGATTTAATTATAATCTGATGTCGTGTCTGAAGGTTATTCCGATTATTTTTACTATGATGATTATGATCATAAAATAAATGAGCATGTAATCTTTAATGATAATTCAAACTTTATGAATGAATGGATGAATTAGATTTTAAGTTAGATTTCATTTCATTCGAGAGAAAGATTTTATTTATAAAACACTGCCGTCAAAACGGTTGCCACGTGGACACAGTATGAAGATATGTATAAAAACAATGCATTTTCTCAAAGAAAATTGTAGAAAGAATTAATAATGTAGCAGTGATAAGGGTTAACCAAAAGATCAAACGCGAATATAAATTGATAACACTGGAGTATGAATAGACAATTAAATGATATGTTGGCCGTATAGATGGTTTCGTAATATGGCAATTGATCCTCTCAAAACCAATAAATATCATATCGTATGATAATGATAATTTTTGTTGCATTAAGGAACTTCATAATCATGGGTTCTGTCCAATTACAAGATTACCTGGCAAAAATACTCTATATTACACAAAATCTTCCATTTTGTTATATTTTAGAATTTTATATGGTTTGACGACTTCACCATGTGGGGCATTGATGCAAAAGTGACAGTTAAACGATGACGTAATGAAAGGTAAAACCTATGCATTGTACTTCCGTCATCCCAATTATCTCCATCCCACACTTGTTTTTGTCTTTGCTAATTTTTTTATGCAATGATATTCTTTATTTTTTATTTCTTCATTCATATGACTTGACGGAAAAATAATAATAGTTCTAGAGTTGACAGATTTTCTGTGAGGTTTCATTGTTTGCTCTATTATTATTTTCAGTATGATCATTGAGCTTTTGTGTAGATGTAATTCAAGTGTGGTGTTATCAGAATTAATTCAATTTCTCGTATATATATATATATATATATATATATATATATATATATATATATATATATATATATATATATATATATATATATATATATATATATATATATATATATATATATATATATATATATATATATATATATATATATATATATATATATATACATATATATATATATGGCATGGTAAACACTTCAAAAAAATAAACGTACTCAAGGTATGTTTAACGTCAGACTAGTCTTCATTCAGAACACGTACTTGAACAATTTCAAATCCATACAAAATGATCTTAATTTTAATATTATTTGCGTAATGTATACTGAATTCGAACATATATCGCAATATATATATTACATTTTATTCCATATTGAAATGTCAATTGAATCTTATGGATTATTATAATCTCGATTTAATTATTTCACTTGATATACTATAAAAATATGAGAAAAGTACAGACGACAATTATTTTTTTCCTAGTAAAATCAATGTAATATTGGATTCTTTCCAGTGCTCTGGAAAATTATTGTTCGAATGAAATATGTATTCGCAGTAATTGACCATAAAAGGGCTGAAATTGACTATTACCATAAATCTAGCATACAGAGAGCATGGTATGGTTCATGCATTCAACATGAAATTGGTCTAGTGAAACAACAATTATAGTATTAAAACGAAGGGTTGAATTTCAAATTACAGTATAAAATATAACTCAACGTCCTTTTATATCCTATCATTATCTTGTCATTTTATTACCTGGCCAAACTTTTATTATCGAACGTCATTCGACGGTCATTCCCACCCGTCTGGCCCAATAAGTCGAGGCTATGGTTCCAAAGTACCAAGATGTTGGTTAGGTCGTTAAACCAGGATTTATTAAATATTTATCAATTTCATGAATTTGGACTTATATATACATAGAGAGATAGACACCCCATAGGAACTATATACATTTTTTAATGTGCGCAAAGACCCCACCAACTAGGTAGTACGGAAATACGGATGAGCGGGTGACAATGAAATGATGAAGTGATGATAGGTGACAGGACGTTTACAAAAACCCATGTCTTATGCGGGACTCAAACCCACGCCTGACCTGACTTCAGTTTCTAGCGCCAGCGATAATGAACTGAGCCACGGGGATAAGTCATATATTTTGTTTTCACTTTTCCCTCATTCGAAAACGTTATTTATGTCTAGGATATACATTTTCATATTCTCTACAAAGTATTCTATATTCAGTAATATGCTAGGCTACGATGTAATTTTATAGACTTTTATAGAATTATAGAATTTTATAGAATTTTATAGAATAGACTAAATTGTTTCCTCGCCCATATTACCTATGTACTGGTGGGTTTGTTGAGCAAACGAGCGATGCGCAGAGTTTTTGCCATTCAGCCATTTCGGCAGTGATCCGATTCATAGAGCTTTGCGTCATTTGTACGTATTCATCAAGTATCAATCAGCTTATTATTAACCGACTGATGTACCTTTCCAAAACAAGTTATTCAGTTGATAGAACCAGGCCGCCTTGTACCCACTTGGCGCCTCGTCGCGCGAGGCCTGCTTGTAACACGCTTCATCCTGCAGTACTCCAGGTAGGCCACACACAGTGCACAGAACAACAGGCCGAACAAAGAGTTGAAGAAACGGTGAAACATTTCAACGCTGCCTCTCATTGACGGTACAAAAATTTAGATGAACCAGAAAAAGAAGAAATGAATTGTGTAGAATAGAATGTTTGTCAAGGTAACGTTAAGAAAATATGTTTTTAAGAATGATATTGTAGTGTCAATTATTGTTGGTGACATTCTACTAATAGTTTGTGATATTGTCTCAGCCTGATGAGAATGTATCGTCAAATGATCAGAAACATATTCATATTTTTAGATACTTCTTTATAATAATATAGTTATTTATAATATATTTCTTCTTTCAGACATTCTACAGAAACCATCCTAGTATTCCAAGACCATCCAAGACTGAGGAAAACCAAGATGAGCCTCAGGAAGTTTGACCACGGCGGGAAGGAAATGGAACTCCGATCTCCTAAATGACAGTGAAGAGCGCTAAAGTTATTCAGTTCATAGAACCAGGCCGCCTTGTATCCACCCCTCTCACCCGTCTCACCCGTCTCAGACAAGATGGTCGACCATGGCGATAATCGAGCCCCGGTCTCCTGAATGACAGCTCAGTGAGCTAGCGCCTGATCCACGCGTTTCAGTCAGGATGGTCGAGATAAGCGAAGCGAAACCTAATTTCATCGTAGGCCTACACGAAAAAAGTAGTATTCTTTCGCAATCCCCGGCTCAAACGAAAGGAATATATTTGTTGAAACTTGTTATGCAAATGTGTCGTCATCTAACTCGATACTGTATGGTCATCCTTGATACTGTATACTTGACTGTAAGAGAATAACAATTCCGAAATTTTGACAACTCCATGATAATAGTCCAGAGGGGAAAGTATAGAAAGTATATTTTCGCAAATTTGCGCGGAATGTGAAGACACGAAATGATACACATTATTCCAAAGATTATATAGCTCGGATAAGTTGTTTACAAGAAAAAAAGGACCGAGCAATTTTTTGTACATCAATTAAGGCTTATCTGGTTCCAACGATATCAACAGATGAGACCAATTGGATCGTGAAATAATTTGAATTATCAATAGATGAATCAGGACTAGTGAATTAATAGAATCAGAATCAAGGTGTTTGTAAATTTTTCCAGTACACTTCATATAAAATCTTACTCATCTCACAATGCATATGCTGCGTTTTCCTGCTCACAAAATAATACCTGTTCAGGGGAACCCACCCACAAAAATGTATCAGATATTTTATTATTCATTGATGTATCAAGGTTAAAATAGCATATTATAAATTTGAAATTGAAAAAAAAGTTGAAAATTTTGGAAAAACTGGTTGAAAAACACGGTTTTCCCTTACACACACGAAATGCATTAGATAGTTAGCATCTAGATGAAAATTGATACGTTGATAGGGTAAACCTTTCCCTACCAGCTAAGCTATTTTTCCCCAGCATACCTGAAGCCGTTCTGATACAAATAAATAGTTTCGGTTACCTCGATTTACGTAAAAACATTGCCTGACTTTCCCTGGTCTTGTGTGCCAAACGCATGAAGTTGAACTGTTTATTTTCAACTTAGCCCAAAGCCAGGTATTGTACGAACACATCGATACCATACACGATAACACACCCCAAGAAGTAATCAAATGGTGTGAGTAACGCGAGATGCATGTTTTGTGACCATTTTTAGTGTCAACTAAAGCATAAATTATCGTAGTGGCTTCCCGGATTAACTTATTGTTGTGAAACTGCTGCACACCATTCAGAGAAGCACCTTCCAAAATATGGCCGATCCATGATAAACATTTACAATATTTTCAAAAATAATCACCCTGGTGGGAACTTTTTTCCCTCTGATGACTGGGGACGCCTTAAAAAGCGATCTGAAAACTTCCAACTATCGATTTCCAGGCCACCTCAATCATCAAAAGCAGACCAATTTGATCGCCAATAATCTAATAAATGATTGATACACGATCAAATGGAACTGTAAAACTACTGCTGTGAAATAATATAATAGTTATAATCATATTCTAGGTCAATTCGGTTGTATCAGTCGTACTGTATCAGCCGGACTTCGTAGTCATCTACTTCATTCTTGCTCTCTGAATTTTAACCCTCTCAGAAATCATCAACTCACTTGAATCAAATTTTATTGAGAATAAATTAATCAAAAATAAGTTTATATATGCGAAGTCATGGATAAAATAGATGGAATGGAATAAAAATGAATGCAATATAATAACGCAATGGAATGCAATGATAGGGAATAAATTGAAGAAAGTGAAAAAAATAGAATGAATCGGGAGTGAATGGTATCGTGATGCTGTTTGCTATGAAGAATTTATTGTAAAAGTGTATTATAAGATGAAATACTGTGTAATTTATCTATTATAGGGCCTATACTGTACTGTCATTCAGGTAATCGTGTGACGAGTTTCTCTTATTTTATTTATAAACGTTCATAAAGTAGTTATATAAAATGGATAAAGCTTAGAAAAAAAACTTTCGAACTGTTCCTGAAGAAATTTTGAAAAATCGAGAACTATATTGTACTCTTGAATCTCTTCAGGAAGTCTGAAGCGGAACTGACGACTGCGAAAAAGACAGCAGTCGTTTGGAATTTGTATTTCGTCTACCGCATACGGTCGCGAACGGTAGCTGACGGGCTGAATCTCCATTCAAATATCGGGGTTCAAATCTCGTCATGTTACAACATCATGACTGAGGTGCATCGTGGTTCACCACTGTCGTTGAAGTTAATACTGGGAATGTTCACTTCCCATGCAATGTCCAGAACACATTAAAATATGATTTCATCTTATCTTCCATTAATTTCAAATATCAACCATTGAAGCCATAGATCTTGCCTATAACTACGTCGCTAAACAAAAAAAATAAATACAACGAAAGTTTTTGTTTTCATCCTTGAAATATCAAACACAAACTCAACACCATGAATAATTGACCAGATCAGTTGAAACTTGCAAAACAAGAAGGTATAAAATGTTGACATTTGATATCAAGTTATACCGATGGTTTAGGAGAGATGGACGCTAGCTCAATCGTGACGATAATAACATAATATATTGAATCAGTACCAACATGACACGGCAATGTATGAGCTTGTGTATCAAGATTATGTACTATTTAGGTAAGTGTTGAATATTTTATCACAAGACATTAGAAAATTCATAGGAATTATGTGATTTAACGGTGATGAATTTTTCTGCAATCAGAATAATGAGGTAACTATAATTTATATAGTGCTAATATAATCTGGGCATGAACTTTGTAACATCCATTGTCTAGGCTCGGCCTAGGCCAACCCCAAAGGTAGATAGCTTGTCCGTCCGGTAACTATAACAACTGGAGAAGTTGATGCCACATTAATCAATGCCAAAGTTGTGATTGAAGAACACAATTTTAGATACATGTTCACTTCTGATGAGAATGAGTGGTATCACTTGAAAATAAAGCCCATTGGCCTGGGTGGTCACACCAACCGTCAACTAGTGCGTCGTTAAGCCCAACATAAATGAATGAAAAAAGCATTTCCTAACGTTATTACAAACAAAAATACGGAGTGGAAGTTTTTCTTTATTGAAAAATGTTATATTTCGCATAGAATCTACTAAGGAATAGAATGTTAATTGCACCGCATGCTAGTGGAAACCGTCCTAGCGAAACGGTTGTAAAAAATGACAAAGAAAGATAATTTTCATTTAAATTGTCACTGAGAATTTCTTAACTACTTTTTCGTTTTGTCATGGATGACAGAATGGAATGAAATGGTAATATCATTCTCAAACAATATGTTTCACTTGGAAACTGAATTCAACGTTCAGCGTGGGCTCGATTCCCGCATTAGTCACGGATTTTTGTAAAAGTTATTTCACTTATCATGGCATAATCTCATTCTTACCCCCCGTATACCCTAACAATTAGTGAGGTCGTGATCAATTAATCATCATCATGCATTGATAGGTTTCTGGGTGAAAGACCACGAACCAATCACCTATCTCTCCTACTGGCGTCACTTCTACCCACGCTTGATGATATTCCGGCTCAGTTACGGCCTCGTTCTTTTCCAAGGCATGAGCCTACACGTAACTTGGGGTAACATAACCTCAATGACAGAGAGCATCATCAACATACAGTCTCACACGATGTGCCTCGTAAAGATCTCTACGCTCTACTATTACCGCGTCCAATTGAAGCACATGATCAACCTATTGGAGAAGTTCAATGACGAGGAGTGTGTGACTGATGACGTCATAAGGGGTATTCTGAACAAGGCTAACAGGTTCTGTGACGCTGTCGTCAAATATGGATTGATGATGTGTTTTGGATTGTTGATCTTTGTCAGTATGACGCTGTTTGCCGGCGCTTTGAAGAAGCGTGCTATTCCATTCAGGTGAGTGTGACAATTACTACGTTCATCACACAGCTATGAAACGATTTGACCAAAGAGGTTCAGCGTGAAATGGTTCAAATATTTCGAGTTTATAACGACAGCCTGATTAGTTTGATTCAGAACAGTTTTTGATAATCTAAAAACGTCGGCAATATTTGCTTATACACGCCGCCGCCTTGTTAATGGCAGAGAGTTGCACATGCATGCAATTCCATCCAGATTATTCCAAGGCCTCTAGATCAAACACTACAGAACCAACATGACTCAACAATCGATTAAAATTCAAGAGTTAATGCCATGATATTGTAGGATGTGATTTGACAGTGCTGAATTACATCTTGAATATTGTTGGAACTCCATCATTTTCATGCACCTACAATCGACTTGTATATCAAAGTGTTTGAAGCGTATCAGGCAGAATCTATTGGTTATTCGATTCGACTGAACTGTTTCCCAACAGTTTGATTAACGTGGTCATTGTGATAGTTAGTGTGCCATAACGAACGGTTTTGGTATGTTCGTGCACATGGGATATTGCACTGTCAATCTACCCCGGAGTAAACGCGTCCCGATCAAGATTAAGAAATGAATCTTGGATTTCAGATATAGCAAGGTATTTTGTGCTTCAATCTTGCAGTAGTGGATCTAAAAATCATGGTCGCCCATAATAGTACTTATACGACAGTATTCAAATTTGGGGAAAGATTTGCTATGTTACTATAGTGTCTTACTTGAATATAATTGGTACTTAAATAAGCTCATTCATTTCTGATACAATATATAAAAAACATCATGTTGATGAAATTGATACATGAAGATATTGCATTGGAAATATGTGTGACACATTGCAATGCATTAATACAAATCTTGAAATCGATGTGTTAAGACATTGTCAAGGCAATCATTATAGAATACTGAAGTAACGCACTGACATTTTTCTCTCTATCTCTGTCTAGACGCTGGTTTCCGTATGATGTGTCGCAGTCTCCAATGTTCGAGTTAACATTGGTCTTCACACTAACCATGCAAATCTTAGATCTCATACTAGTACCATTCTCCGACCTTTTATTCGCAAGTCTGATGGTGCACTTACTGACACAATTCAAAATACTGAGGTGAATATCCACGCACACATTCACCTGTTTTTTTTATATATATATATTGAGTTTAACGACGCACTGTTATGATAGCGCAGATCTAACGGCGTCCTTTTGATGTAATCGTAAACCAATGAGTACCTAAATATCCCCGTATGACCATCTGTTGGTGGGGTCGTTAAGAAGCAGTACCTGAAGGTGACTTCGACATGATACTATAAAAAGGTGTGAATCCTCGCCGTGTAGATGGTGTGGTGGGAGAAAGGAGGGGGGTGGGGGTGGGGTAGGGAGCATCCAGAAAACATTCCCGAAGACGAACATATTCGAGACCAAAAATTAGAAGCATTCAAATCGATATATAAAGCAAAAATTATTGATAAGAAACTCAATTGCTCTCTGCTCAGTTCTAACAATGACGAGATCAGAATCAATATTTTCAATCCACATCAGCTAACCACACTACTCAAAATGATAATTACGGAAATCAATAGCCAGGTGAGCCTAGCAACCCAAAAATGTGTCTGTAATTCTCATTATATTATTATACAATTATATTCAGGCATTCTCACTCATTCAAGTTTTTGAAGTTTTTATTATTGAAAAATTATATATTTTTCACCAGCCTTGAACCTTATGTGCAGGTATAAGTTGGAGAAGTTACGTGAGATTGTTGTGCATACGTCACTCAAGAAGCCAAAGCCAATAGAAAGATGCCAATCATTCACCAGCACGCAAGTGCTTAGCGTGCAGCAATCAGCAACAGGTGAGCAGAATCTCTCAACCAGAACTGTCAAGTATATTTTCTTCCATTATCCGAGGTGTACATTTGAAAAAATAGAGATATATCAGAAAATAGACGAAAATAATATTGCATTAGTTCATTTGATTTTCATGTGTCGATTTAAAGTTTCGAAATGATATGTGCTTCGAGTAGAGTGGCATATATAAGTACACTTGTATAAATACAATACATGCAAGCGAAAATACAAGTAGCACGAGTGTGGGTGAAACAATCCCTGTGTATTGACTGAATTGGTGAAGTTGTCAACAGATGTATACAAGTTGGCAGAAAAAGAAATCCAATTTAAAATTTCAATACAAACTGTCTTAAATTCAAAGTTGGAATCATGGTGAATGGAAAAAGTCATGTTTAAAATCAACGGTGTTTAAGTGACATATTGAATCACCGGAAAATAAAAATCATGAAAGAATGATTAAAATCATAAACAAAATAATAGGCCTATACAGTCATGAATGAGTGAATAATACATTTCACGAAAATAATAAATCACTTCATCATGCTGTAGTTTCGGATCGATTGGTTACTTTTTCTGACCTACGTTCACAAAAAATGAATTAAACAAAGCCGATTGATTCAATATGATGTGAAATCGATTTCTATGCTACGCTCATCCACTTGATATTTCATCTAGCTGCTCTTGCCAATAGCATTCATCACTCTATTTATCCACAGATTCCCACGGTTATTTCACAACTCATCGCTACAGTCGATACAGGACCGTATCAAGCAACCTTGCCTGTAACAATAGCCATGTAGACAGCGCAGACAGAATGTTCAACGTATGCATCTTCTCCCTAACAGAAGAAGGCAGATGTCTACCTGGCCAAGTGAACACGTGCTTTGTTGACGCGATGTCGACTTCTGATCAAGATCGAACTCTCGTCACAAGTGAAAAAGGTTCTAGACAACAAACACTCGATGACAAAATGGAGACAAATCTCGCTCAATGTGTTGCACGCCATCAAATGTTAATAGGGTGAGCTAAAAGTTGGAAGATTCAATTAAGATTCAAAAAATGGGACAATGATATGATGAATTTATTACATATACGAAAGTTGCTCATCTTCTGATTTTTCAATATTTTCTAACAATTTTCATTCTGTGCTAATCACCTCATTTGAACTGTGAGTACATTCAGCCATCTCATTCAGTCTACTCAGAGCTTGTTGTACCAATTATTGGCGATCAGCAAAAAAATTTGAATTAACTTCTTATCGCCCTTGGTTACGTTTGCAATTTTCGTACCTCAACTAGACTCGATCAGGGGCCGACAGACCAGATATCAGCCAAATTCACGAATTATCGGAAACGCTCGGACTTACTAAATGCTCCTAACCAAGGCTATATACTACTCCATTAGGGAGCAGATGGGATAATCATGGCAAGATGAAGGCTGCCATTTCGTTGACAACTGATAAAGGCCTAGCTTAATCTGTAACAATTGCAGGTACGCTGCTGTGTGGTGAACCGAAGAGCTATAAACTTAAAAACAGATCATAATGGCTCAGTGCATCGCCACCGAAATGACAGTTTTCAACTTGCTAGATAAAAAGCAGTGCTGTTGCGTCCTATAGACCTTTACTAATATATTTCAATATCTATTATCCGAATTGAAAAGTGTCCGATTGAGATACTTGGACAACCTATACTTATCTATACTAAGCACTACATTCCAGACTCACATTTGTTTTGAAAAGTTCATTTTGATTCTAGTTTATGCCACGAGCTGCAGTCGGTCTTCAAGATCATGCTGACGTGGCAGGTTCTCTGCACGGCGTTGATGAGTTTGTTCGCTCTTTACATCAGTACACTGGTATGTCAAAATCATTGAAACCACCGATTCATTCACTGTTATTTCGCTAGAGTTATTTCCCATGCAATAATTATTCAATGAACCAATTAGGCAAGTCGTTTCTCGAAGTCGTCTCCATATCAGATCCTCAGAAGTTTCCACGGAATAAGACAGTTCGTACGACCAAATTGTTGTATAACAATGTTTTATTGCTTTCACATTTGCTAGATTTAGGTCTCTAAATCCTTCTACTTTTCCATTTTTTATTTTAAAGAAAAAAATCAGGATTCTAAGACGATAGTGAATATTTGGAGATGGAAAATATGGAGATAGAAAATACATAACACGTAGATTTTGAAGATTCCATACTTTTCAAGAAATATTTCGAAAAATAATTCAAGAACATAGATTTCGAGAGAGCAAACATCTTAAGTATAATTGTTTTGTGTTACACTGACACCGTGGTCACTTCTTTACATCAGAGTTTCTCCATGAGGAAATGTGTTGTTCCAGGCCGAGACGGTAGACTTCATGGTGATAACAGTCGGGCTTGCGGTATGGTCTGTCGTCACAGCGTTATTCTTCTTCTGCATGATTGGTAACGAGCTGACAGACGAGGTAACCAATAGCCATCGTGCCATATAACGCCAGTTGATTCAGTAACTTGTATCGGGTAACAATCATGTTTTCAGCCAAAAAAAAGTAGAGCTATATACAAGATCATACTAAAAAGACACCTTACTCTTATATTGAAACGGAATTCAATTTCGCATACATACTAATCATTCCCTCATACGACGTTCTACCCACTAGAAAGTACAACAAGCTTGCTGCAGACGATAGCCAATCACAATCCACAATTCAGCCCCCTTGCCGCACCTTAGTGTGCCGAACTTCACAGTTATGACAGACATGTGCGAGATATTTGGAGGTGTGGAGGTGTGTACGAATAATTGAATCACGTTCTGACATTAACTGAACTATTTTGGTAGGATAAATATATTGTGTGTATTGAAGTCGCCCGGACGACTATGTCAGTTAACGCTCTACGTTGGAAGCTGAAGCATGGACTGAAGAGGACTACCTTTTATATCTCTAGTCTAGGGTTGAAGTCGATGTGGAAGTTTTAGAGTCCTGTGTTAATCATGGGTTCGTGAAAACATCTTCAACTATCACTCTATATATATTCACAAATGACCTAGCTGTTAGCAAGGTCGGTAAACAAATAATAATCTTACTAATCATGTGAATCATGTGAGCCATGGTAGGCCTATTCTTAGCACAACAGTGAATCCTTTACCGTTATCATATAACTTTGAAACGTAACGAAAACTGCCCATCTTCTTTTTGTTACCAGGATCCCTTAGACTTTGATATGATGTTTCATATTGGCTCTGACAATTTCAATTCATTCCGTCTGTACTTATAGAATGAGAGCATGACCTTTTATCCAAAGTTGTTTCTCGATTTTTAAAGGTTTCTCCAATAAATTATGTACAAACAAAATGTGACGTATTTTTTCTGACTAGTGTCTTTGTTTGCCAGAGTGCCTTGATCTTCGACGCGGCCTACGCTTGTGATTGGGTGGACACTTCCGAGAGTTTTAAACGCTCAATTCGCATAATAATGTCACGTGCACAGAAACCATTATTCATTAGAGCCGCTGGACTGCCACTGTCAAGGATGACTTTCAAGATGGTACGTTGAAAATAGAATAAGAGAATTCCGCGATGACAATCTCAGTGTCTTCTTGATCTTAATGGGACATACCCACAGAATAGCACTTTCAGCTCATCTCCTCTGATTCGTCATTTCCATTTCTGTTAAAAATATCCATCTTATACTGCTTTCCAATTTTCTGATCAGTCATTTTCTATTCTCTATAGTTTCGCATTTCAATTATTAACACACTTCAATGGGAGAACATAAATTACCACAATAATTACTCTCCCATATTGTTTGTACAGATCATGAATTAAATTTTCATACATATTTACCACGATTCCAGCGTGAGAATCAGTCGGAGTGTGAAAGCATTATTCATGAATTAATGTTTGTATCTGTCGTTGTTGTAGATCTGTAAATCTGCGTACTATATCCACGCCATGCTGGATAAGATCTATCACGGCGAAAAGATTCTCAAGACGTCAAGATAGAGCCTCTCCGACACGCGGGTTTTGCAAGAATCCATAAGAGTCGATTTAGCTGAATATCAGTTTTTTGGTGATAACTTTTGAACGGTATAAGAATCAAAATTCTAATACAGAGAGAACATAGATTTTCTCAATGCCTTCAATTATTACGATAGTATATTAATGAACCAGTTTTCAAATATAATGTGAACAGTAAACACACATCATTCGAATGAAATCTTGATTCTTACGTGAGCGTATAGCGGACTCAATTGATACACTTTATTTATTAATCAAGTCGCTCCCACTCTATTGTGGTTATCTACAACAATTTGTCTGTATACTTGTGAAAACTATGCGATATATGCTGAATAGTTTTTACTTGTACCATCTTACAGACATTGAGAATCCAATCGGAACAGACACGGGTTCTAAACAAACCCTATGCTCCATTTTTGAAATATTGTAATAAAAACCATCACGACAAAAGGATGTGGGTCAGAAAGTTTTTATGCGACTCAGGTATTCTCTGTCCTTTGAGTTTATGATTTATCACAACGTTGTAGGAACTACGTTATATAGGCCTAATAAGGTCTTTGGAACACCCTCTCTGAATAGTTGATAACTGGGCGTTGCGGCACGCACTCGTCACGGAATCACTCGGTCCCAAGATGTTAAGTCATTATTCGGACAAATGTATGGGTAAAGCTTCAAATTACTGAAAGCTTAATCGTGTTTAGATTTTATTCTTTGATTAAATTAAAAAAGTTATGTTATTCGAATTAAATTGTTGATTTTATGAGAGATTCCTAATAATGAACGTATCACTATCCTTGATTGAACAGTTTAGTTTCCTTTGTATCACTTGAATAGAATGAGGTCCGGTTTTTCGATGGTTCGTTAAAAAGTTCATCAACTGTTGACTTCCTTGATAATCTGTGGTATTGTATCTACTGATAAGTCGATTAGCCCAACCAAGTCTTAACGAACTATAGAAATCTATATGGTCCCAGTTCATTAGAATGTGGAATGAAGGGCATCATCATACTGTTTCTAGGTTTACTATTGTATTTATAATAGTTGTCACATTTTGGGATAATTCATGAGAGCCTACCCCTAAATGCTATATTTCACTTGATATTTTCACTGAATGTTTTTTTTTTTTTAGTTCTATCGTTTCATTAATTTGTGTATAATTTCCCCAAACATCGTAAAGCGACAGATGGAAAATTTGCAACTAACAAAATATATTTTTTTGATAACAAAATACATTATTTAACAAACAATATTATTAACATGACAAAATATATTATTACAAAATATATTATTCTAACTAACGAAAAAAACAGAATATATTACTCTCAGGGGTGACAGCAATACGCTTCAATTATTCAAATCAAACTTCTGAAAGAATCTACCTTTATATTCATTCTTATCAAATGGTAACTGTAACAACAAGCGGCCTTGTATATGTCGATCCGTTTATTCAAGTGCTAGGATAGACCGTTATCAATAACTATGAATATGTTATGGACAGAGAAACATGCATTCAAAAGTTAGTCGTCAAACTATGAGAATAAGTGTACCAAAACCTACGCCGTTCAGTACACGGCGAGCGTCCCTCAAGCAACCTGCGTTCGAATTCCAACTCTTATTTTCGGGCGTCGATATTCAGAACCAACTGACCATAAGACACTCCAATTGATATTATTATAATTAAAAATTGATAAATTATGTAATATGAAATATACGAATGGTAACCAATAGTAAGATGTGGATTACGTAATTTTTTGGGCAAATTTTTTATTTCTGGATAAGGGATTGTGTTGTAACACGGAAGTGTTGCAGATTCGATTGGAGTGATCGGATTGAATCAGTGAGTTGAGATTTCGAACCGAAGATTTTGGGCTCAAGTACGATTTTCAGCACATTCTGATGATCTATTTTTTTTTCATCAACATTGAAACGTGATACAAAAACACTATTCACCCAAATTTTCAGTATTCACTGATAACGAACATAGTACATAGTACATATTCAGTACATATGCCTGTCTGTTGATAGAAAATAAGTAAATAGAACTGCCTTACACATGAAATAAACGTGGATTTATTGACATATATCTAGGTTTACTGAACATTTCTGTAAGAATGGGCCGACGGTGCATGAATTTGGTTGTCAACATTCTGTATTATATGGGTAAGTAACGCATTAGTGTGTATGTGTAGAACTGTATTTCTATGATGGTGAAAGCCATTACCGTTGAAATTAGAATCTTCTTCACTTTGTGTAACTAAATAAGGGGTTGCTTTTGAAAAATGCGCAGTAACTTGTATTCAATTACCAAGTTGGTATAAACGGTGTACGCTGAATAACAAAGTAATCTGACTTTGAGGTACATTATAAAAAATGAATATTGCACCTCAAATATCATTGAATATTATTCTTCAATATTATTGATATATATTATCGAAAAAAATCAATGTCAAGCACAGTCCTAGAACAATATGGACAATTTTATTACTATGACTGTGATTTCGATACAGAAACACATTTCATCACAAAACGAATACATTTCAGAAAATCATAAAAGTACACATTTCACGAATTCATTGTACAGGGGTCAAGTCAATGTACACAACAAAATGTCTTAGAGAACAGCTATGACCCTTCATTTATGCATGAAAAAAGTTAATAATAGGCAACGTAGTAAATACAAAGCAGCTTACTTCAAATGTTTTTAACAAATTCATTCCATGCATTGAAAAGCGCAGCATATGCGTCGTAAGATGAACGACGTATATTCATATACCTATATATATATATATATATATATATATATATATATATATATATATATATATATATATATATATATATATATATATATATATATATTCACAACTTGGTGACCTCTGACCCAATTTCCACAAATCTTATCGATCATGACTTCTAGTATTGTCCTCAAAACATCTCACAATCAAACTTATGGGATGGAGATATATTTCGTCACTTTTTGCACTTTTTGCAAGGTTATTTTGAATTTCTTAAAATCTACCTGACCTTTAACAACTACAATTAGTAGTAAATAAACAAGTTCCATACGTGGATCTATTCTGCTCAGCAACCAGTAGAACATAATTGAATAATAGAATAACTCGATTCGAACCGAATGAATCTCTTCGCTGTCCAATCCAAATTGTGTATCTCGTTTGATTGCAGGTTGTTGGCACGTAGAAAACGAGCCAATAAACTTCCTCTATTACTGGCGTTACTTCTATCCTCGGATCCAGCTATTCCGCTGCGTCTACTGCATATTCCTCTTCCAGCCAATGAGCATCAGAATGGTCTGGGGCAACATGTCCCTGATGACGGAACACTTCACCATCATATTCGCATACGCGATGATATTCGTTAAACAGTACACACTTTTCGCTCATCAAACAAGAATACAGTACGCCATAAATCGTATCGAGACCATGAGCCAACCGGACCAGGTGAAAGAGAAAAAAGCAGAGGAGATTTTTGATCGAGTTAACAGATTCACTGATCGTTTGGTGTTGTACGGCTTAGTGACATGTGCACTTAGTGTGACATTCGTGGAAACATCCCTGGCTATACTTTCACTGCGCAAACACGAGATCGCGTTCACGTAAGTTCACATCATCTTCACTGTGTATTAATTACACTGCATACAGGTGGTGAGAATAGAGTGGAAGCCCCGTAACAACGTGTGTCTCACTACCTACATAGAAATATAAATTATACAATTATAAATCATGAATTAGATCAATGAAAAAATTAATAATAGCAGATGAATTGAAAATTAAAATAACTAAATATGAAATACAAATGCCTAACATAATGCCTAATCTGAAATATATGAAGTTTAAAGTATCTAATAGCGTGAAAATGTTCTACGTAGTTTACGAAATGTAACAAAAATCACAGAGCATCGAGTGAATATGGTTGATAAGAGGTCCGAGACGAAATCAATCGTTCGTGTTTTGTTTCTTGGGATCTCATTATGCGTTATAGGTTGAAAAAATCCTACTTGAAAAATTCGAATGTATTTAAAATATCTCCCCCGAATATATCCGCATTAGAATTTTGATATATTAAACAGTTCGAACATTATCATAAAATCTGCTATTTCGCTTATCGGATCCAGTGCACTTTTTAACATGTATTCCCGCTTTGTCCAATAGACGATGGTCTCTTTATGACGTCACAAAATCCCCAATGTTCGAATTGACGTTGCTGTTCTCGTACCTCGTGAGTTTTTTTGATCTTCTCACAGTCCCTGTTTGTGACAGCATCTTCGTCAGCGTCATGATACTTACCATCGTGCAATTCAAAATACTCAGGTACAATCATTACTTACTTCATGAGTTACGTCATAAGTTAAGACCATTACATGCTCCATGAGTTGAGTCTAGTCTGGCCAGATAAATATCTTGTAATGAGAAATCACACTCATGAACACAGAATAATTGTTCCACAATTAGAGCTCAGTTTGAGGACAAGGTAAGACCAGTCCAACTGCTCGCCACAAATGAGCTCCTACTATCATAAAGATGATGAATATTATTGAAATATACTCATTCATCAAACCGCATATAGTAACTTTCATTGTGGAAAATCTATCTTCAATCTTCTTATCCATCCACATCTTTTTTCTGTCGTTTTTTCGCTGTATTTAATTCGTAATTTTCTACATAATCATGAGATACATATAGGGGTATGAATACAATTATTATTTGTAATTGTGCTCAGTTCATGTTGCTCTTGTGCAGGTACAAGTTGGAGAATATACACGAACTTGTGGTCAATGAAGAGAGTGGTATCAGTACGTCACACACCAGGCCCAAACCAAAAGCAATACACCAATCATTTACCACCAATCACGTGACTCTAGTACAACCTCTAGTCACTGACAATACTATCGCTGACATTCATAGTAACGCTTCAAAACCTACCAATAGCTGTTCGTTATGCCGCATAGAAGACTCATTCAGGTATGCAGATGAATCAATAACTGCAACTGAAGCGATTAAGGCGAGTGACACTGAAGGAAATCATCATAATTGTGTATTATGTACAATTGAAAGTAGTATCACCAAACAGGAAGAGAGGAGAAGTAATAATTCTTCGAGAATGGAGCATAAAGAAGAGTGTGACGTCGAGAGAAACTCTTCAAAGAGCATTGATAACTGTAATGAAAACAGATGTGTATGTGCATTTTGTAGCATAGAAAAAGACAACTTAGAAATCATTAAAAACAATGCTAAACTCTCTGAAAATAATGAAGACTCAAATGTGTGCCGAGACGAGGGTTCTACCAGTTTTGAGAAAATAGAAAAGCAAGATGATTGTGATGATTGTACTCTGTGTCGGATTAATAGAATGAATATAGAAATCATGGAACAACAGAAGACTGTCAAGTCAGAAATAGGAGAGAGCACTGAAGACAACCTTGTGGCGATGCAAACATCTAGTTTTGAAAAACTTCAAAAACAAGATGATTGTGATGATTGTACTCTGTGTCGGATTAATAGAATGAATATAGAAATCATGGAACAACAGAAGACTGTCAAGTCAGAAATAGGAGAGAGCACTGAAGACAACCTTGAGGCGATGCAAACTTCTAGTTTTGAAAAACTTCAAAAACAAGATGATTGTGATGATTGTACTCTGTGTCGGATTAATAAAATGAATATAGAAATCATGGAACAACAGAAGACTGTCAAGTCAGAAATAGGAGAGAGCACTGAAGACAACCTTGTGGCGATGCCAGCTGCACGGAGTAAATCAACAACCAGCATTGCAACCGATATAGCTGAAAGTGTCTCGATCAATAGTATTACTTTATACAACCAATACGTTGTGATTGAGAGAAGAATACGACTAGAGTCAATCGATTACAAAATGGAGGCGTATCTTGCAAAATGTGTTGTCCATCACCAAATATTGATAAAGTAAGGTTCAATCATTCAGTTTTACTTGTGTGCTTCATTATTCGTTCTATATGTGTTATATTAATCGTTCACCCCGCTTCCAATAATGTCTGTGCTAAGGGTGGGAGTTCACCTTCATCCAGGAACCATGACGGTTGGCTGCCGCTCAGAACGCTTTCAGAACTTTCTTTCAACGTCACTTCCTTTCTAAATTATACTAATATTCAACGTGCATTTGATGGGTCTCCAACTCATCGCCTTTCTTGTCTCCTCACAATGTTATCCATATTTCTCATGGTAGTCAATTTTTTTTTCTTCATTCCAACACATTTTCAATTATTTTTTCTGTTATTCTCGTTCACTTCATTCCGTTCCATATTGATATATGAATATAAAACGATTCTGATGATATATATGATTTTGGATTATGGTTCTCACTGTGATAGGTTAATCCACGAGTTGCAGTCAGTCTTCAAGGTCATGCTAGCATGGCAAATCTTCACCATTGCATTATCCAGCTTAAGCGCTCTCTACATCAGCACACTGGTAAGTATTTTGTGAAACTCGGCAATATCATGAACCTTCAACTTCCTTCGAAACCATGAATGCATTCATTTATCTATCAAAAATGAACTTTCAATTATTTTATATGGAGATATTGATTCTTGAATACAAAAATCTTAAAACTTTGTATATATAATATACTTAATTTCATGGTTACCAGCCTGATACTATGTACGAACGATATACTACCAAATAATCGAATTTTGTGGCTAAACAAGAATAAATCCACATGTACATCTATACATTTCCATCGTCTACGTTTACGATCAGTATCTATGCTGAGCAGTATACTGCTCGGTAGCTGCACAATCTGGCATGCCTTCAGCGCTTTCTGATAATCTGCATAGATACTTTATTGCCCATCATTGTACATCATTTTCCATTGCTTCTTCCTGACAATTTATATCAGCACAGCAATCAGAGTGCAGCCAATTGGAGTGTGCTTCAGTTGTGATTCTGTTTTTGATTGGTTACAGGCTGAATCAGTGGATTCTATGGTGAAAGCAGTCAGTTTTGCAGTCGGTTTCGTCTTTGCTGTCTCATTTCTCTACTGTATGATAGCTCAAGAACTAACTGACGAGGTAACACCACTATAACTGTAGTTGCTATCAAGGGTGGCTTAGGCTGCCAAATAAAATATCCAGAAAACGAGGCGCAAGTAATCTTTCTAGAGCATTTGAAGGAATACAACAGAAATAAAAATTTAAATAGTGTAACTATTTATCATTAGGATTATGGCTCGAGCTTGCTTTGTGGAGAAGGTTGATTTTTTTATCAGGACAGGACCTACATGGTGAGTACAGAAAGAACATTAGAAGAGTGTTTACGTTCTGAAAATTTCGAGAAGTGAACAATAAGAGTTGAATTATGTTTTCTGCACACAATTCGGTTTCTGTAGTCTAATGAAGAACACAATTGACCTTTTTCTTGATTTCATGCTGAAAACATATTCAAAATACTGAATAGTTACTTGATTTATGGTTTCATTTTCAGATAAGCGTAGCGATGACTTTCATTTCACACACCAGAAACAATTTGCTTCGTTTTATGTTTTTTTCTTGTAATTTTGTGCGTAGCATACAGGCCAGGAAAAAATACCTGTCGACTTGAAACTTCTGCTGTATAAATTGTTGATGTCACGTCAGAATAGGTTGGAATTTTTTTTTCAGAAGAATAAGTATTTATAACTGTTTTATCGGAAAAAATGGGAAAGTTTGAAAAAAAAATACGGTGGGAAAATACTAGGAAAGCAAACAAATTTCAGAAGATTAAAAAATATATATATATATGAAAAAACCATCACACACTATTTCAGTGATTTTCATAACATTTGGAAGGGAAATGATGAAAGAAGCTCATCTATATATCTATAATGTTTTTTTTTTAACAATCGAAGCTGAAAGCAAAGTTGTATCCAGTGAGAATATAAGTGGTGGTGCCGTGCATGCTTGTGCTGGCGCGACCGCTGTATGCGGGCTACGTGTAATCCAATGCTAGCGCGACCGCTGCTCTGCGGGCTGCATTCATGATGTAAGAAACACAATACGTCAATAGACACGTTTCAAGGTGTATGTAGACGATAGATGATAGCGATAAATTTTCATTGATGTAATTATTGTAAATGTTAAATATAACATCGTCCATTCTAACAGTAGCGGTGTAATACGTATTCTGGTATTGCTAACTAAAATGAGCATTCAAATATATTGGTTTATGTCCTCATTTTACTATGTGATCACCCTTTGAACACGAAAAATTAAATTAAATGAATGAAAATGAATAAACTGAACATGTGCATGAATATGCATAATGGTATGAGCGCAGCGAAGACTCCCATTCCTCATACCGAGAAAAAATGAGCTTAGTTTTCAATTTGTTTTTAATTTTGTGTGCGGCATACAGTTCAGGAAGAAAGATTAATCGACATTAAACTTATTCTGTGTATTGTTGTACCACCAGAATAGGTCGAGATTTGGTTTTCAGAAGAATCAGTGGAATGGTTCTCCCTGAAAAATTAGGAAGTTTGTAAAAGTCCATAAAAAAAATAAAGAAAAAATACTTTGAAATTTTTTTTCATTCTAAAGTTCTGAAAATTTCTGATGAATATGGAAAAAACTATTACAAACATTTTCATTGATTTTTTCAACATTCGGATGGGAAATTACGTACAAAACGCACTGCTAATGCAAATTTTACAAATCTATCGGGATCTAAGCAACAAGTGTCACCAATTAATTGAGAACGATTTCAGAGTCTACGCATCAACGAAGCGGCATACGCCTGTGATTGGCTGGAAGCATCAGAAGGTTTCAAACGGTCCATTCGTATCATCATGATCAGATCCCAGAGACCACTTTTCATACGGGCAACCGGAATACCGTTGTCAAGAAGAACTTTCAAAGCGGTTAGTAAAAATAGATATGCCTTCTGAAAGACAGAGAATCGCTTAGATTCTAGGATTACATCACATAAGTGTAGTGTAGTGAAAATTGCGTATATGGTTGTTTTGAAATATTTAAACTATACTCATTATCAGCTCAAAAGTGTACGGTTGTCGATTTGAAAAAATATTAGTTTTTTGTTGCTTTGTTGATAACTTATGAAAGGTATAAGATATCAAAGTTATAATACAGGAAAAATGAAGCTATTTTCGATGCCTTCACGACATAATACGTGAAAACCGGCACATTTTCACCATTCTCTTCTGTAAATATCTTCTGTCCGTTGGAGTGTTTCCTATTGACATGATGTTGTTTCTTCTCTAGATATGTAAATCAGTGTACTACATACACGCTATGCTGGACAAAGTCTACCACGGCGAGAACATGTTCAAGACTGCACGGTAGAACTGTGTTATAGGCATTATTACTAGTGATGTATTGTGAAGACTATAATATAGACGGACCGAAACGGTACCGAAAGTTTCCAAATCATTCATAATTGTGAAGTGAGAAACCCCCACAGCCAACCTCGAAGGAAAAACATGTTGTTGAATAAAAAATTAACAATCGAGTAATTTTGTCAAGGAACATTATATCCAATCAAGTAAACTGTGTTATAGGGGGGATTTACGAAACCTCCCATTGGGTTATCTCAAGTAACACGGATTTAGTTGACCGATTAGTAAGCCACTCCTCTATTTAGTCGCCGATTGCATCGCTTAAAATACAAAATATTGAAGCATAAAACTGTTAATTTCACAGAACAAAGCTATGTCGAATGATCGTATTTATCCGCCCTCATTGTGACGTGTTTCGATTTTGATTGTTCGACGCTCACTATTGTAAATGTTGTATTAGTTTTCGTGTTTTAACTAATTGTAAATCAGGGTCCGGATTCAACGAACGTTTTATCTCGTACAAAGTTTTTAAAATATAAATTCTAAAACAGAGTTACTATAGGCTTCTGTCGAGAAATGAATCACTGACAATGATAACCATAGCAATGTAGTGACCTGCTGAGTTATCGAAGAATGTGATTGGTTAATATCAATTGGTGGACATTGTTGTACAACCTTTACCAAAATGAGTGACGTAATTTGACAGAAGCCTTTACTTCTATACGCCTATAGTCATTACTGGTTTTGAGGAGGTACAACTTTCACCTCGTAAATTAATCGAACGTTTCAGAGATTTTGATCACTCAAGTATTACTAATATACGTACTTTGAAGAAATAAAATCAAAGTTGAAATTTAAGTAATGTATAAACTAGACGTTCCTATTCTTCAAACAATATGTTAGTTATTCAAACACTATTACTATCCATATAAATTTGCCCATATCGCTCATTCAACAACGCATATGCTGCATTCTCCTCGTGCATATAATAATACGACTGTGATAAAATTACGACATCGTTTGTCGTTTGTAGGTACGTTACGGTTACAGACTGTTGTGGTGCTACGACGTAGTTAATCCTGACCCAGGTGTGAAATGTTCTTCTTAGTATTATTATATCTTGCCTGTTGTTAAGCCGTCTATTTTAGTATTTGCATTTGTATCTGTATTTCAGATTGTAAGTGATTTTCGTTAAAGCTAAGATTATTTTGATCTATTCATTGTCATCATGAGACTGATGAAAGATACTAACAAGACATGTCAAGCATTGTTCGAATAAAAATGACACACACTTTTACCCCCACTACTTTGTCACCACTCTCTTCTAATCATTTCACCTGTAACACATATACCAGTGCAGTTCGCTAGAAAAACGTTACAGACATATACGATTGTGTTGCTACCGAGGAGTCACCAGGGACGGAGCTCCTACAGTGGCGAGCATAGGAACTAATAACATACACAGGCGAAGGGAATGGAGGTGTGCAGCAAGAATTTATTCTTGTTAAGTGATGAGTGCAAACTGTCTTGGCAGTCTCTCGTCCATCATTATTATTATATACAGTTGCGGTCACAGAACTGTGCCTTTACGAAATGTGAAATGAATTTAAATTGAATAGACATATTAACCGATTAATTTTTTCATATATGGTTCGTGGAGTACATATGTATAGTGTCTGCTAGTTTAATGCTTATGATATCAGTAAATATGATTCATAATACATTCTGATGAGACTTGTTCGACCATTTTATGTGACGATCACTGCACCATTGCAAATACTTATTTATTCAACCTAACCATGATATATATATATATATATATATATATATATATATATATATATAGTCCGACACACTCCAGTAATATGTACACTAGCTGTAGGTATAATGGTGATTGGTCGGTTCCATTGGCCTGCCTCAGTGACGTGCAATGTATGCAATGTGTTATCAGTTGTAGACCGTTACAAAACCATGACGTGCCTGTATCGCGTTACTCGGGACTCAGTCAGCAGTAAACACGTCATCAAAGAAGCTGGCCAATCAGAACCTCACGATGAGTGGTCGTTTTGTGAGATGATGCGGCTGTATATTCCAACATCAAGACGGTCGACCATGACTAGAATCGAACCCCGGTCTCCTGAAAGCCCGGTCAATGCGCTGTCTGTCTCAGTCAGAGTGCATGGTCGTCGGTCTACCATGACGGTAATCGAGCCCCGGTCTCCTGGATGACAGTTCAGTGTGACAGTTCAGTTCAGTAGGCCACAACTGATCCACCCGTGTCTATCAGGACGGTCGACCATGACGGGATTCGAACCCCAGTGTACCCTGTATGATTGTTTAGTGCAATAACCGTCTCTAAGTTCATTGTCGTCGGTCTACCATGACGGTAATCGAACCCCGGTCTCCTGAATGCCAGTAGCAACTGCTTGTCGAGTGATCTACCAGACATTGAAAAGCAGCTGATGCAGTAGCTTGGCCCAATAAGCTGCTGTTTGTGGGACGTCCAAGTACCTCTTCTGGCTATCGCTTGTACAAACATCACGGATAAGGTGAACGAGACTGGCAATTGATTGGCTGTTGTTGACTTAACGGTGCGCTCAATTACCGTACCCTCCCCCTCGCTGCTCGTCCACCCACGTCACCATCCCTCTTCCCTCGCCAGTATGCATGTACGCCAACAGCAAGTGTTTGTCTTGCTATTCGTTAGTAACCTGAGATGAAGCTTTTGATTCTAATGAAATAGTATGTGTTTTTTTCAAGTGTTCGTATTTTGTACATAATTAATTTCCTTTCAGGTCTATTCACTTATATTGGATTCAACAAGGCACTGTAGAAATAATCAAAATTCATTTGGCGTCGGATGATGATAAATGATATGGTGGGACGATGAGATGAAGGTGTATTTGATGATGGATCGGATAGTCAGAGATAGATGAATAGTTGGATGGGTTGGAGCGTTAGTGGCCTATATTGTGGGAACCATACCGGCATTTTACAAAGCCTAAATGGGAAAAACACGGAGAACACACATTAAAACTCACACGCACACATAAATGAAACACGAAAATACAGAGAGAAGATGAAGAGAACCGAAGCCCGATATACCCTCGTTCAATTAGTCAGTTTCAAGAGGTATAATTAGAGCCGGATTTATCGACTTGACCGCCCTCGTAGCTCAGTCAGCTGAGGCACCACTTCAGAAACTGAATTCATCGCTGAGTCGGTGCGAGTCCCGCATGAGGCATGGGTTTTGTGAACTTTATTTTTGTCGCCATCACTTCATAGTTTCACATCAATTTCTGATTCGTATCCCTGTATAACCTAGCTGTTGGTGGGGTCGTTAATCAAACAATAATCAATCAATCATTACCAACTGATGATCAGTGAATCAACCAATACTCGATGAAAAGGCTATTCATGACGTGTAACATTTTTGTACCTTAATCAATAATTAATAATCAATTATCAGAAGTTAATATCGCCTCTTGATGAATTGAGTATATATTAGTGAGGTAACCTTGGTTACCACAATGCTACCTTGTGAACCTTCATTATCTAACCTGCCTAATTTACCACCTTGATCGCTTATGTTACTTTCTCACCTCAACTAATAATTATCTGATAATGACTTATTCGATAGTTATCACGATCAGCCCTTCATTGCCTATATACTTTCTCAAAAGTATAATCACAATGAAACTGTTGTAACTGGCGAATGAGACCACTTCTAACTAGAACGGCAGTGTCTGAGGAGATCGCTAACGAAGCTAGTCGAGTGTTTCAACTGCGAGCGGCCTGATGAAACCAATCAACGGAGTAACTAAGCCTATTAGCCAGCAGACTGGATCAACGAGAAGAAGCTGCGAGAAGAAGATACGAGTACTGCACAGCATGTCGGAGAGGTTGCCATAGCAACTGAAAAAAGTTGAAGACAAACAAACTAATACTGAAGTTGTGATTGGAGAACAAAGATTTGGGGGCCATTGTTGTCTTTTGATTGCAACAATGTGTGAAATTACTAAAGAGACGTCAGTAGGAGGATAATATGATTTTCAGGTCAGCATAGTAATAGAATCAATGAAGAGCAAACAAACTAAAAGTATGTTGTGATTGGAGAACACAATGCGGAGGACATTGTTGTTAGCTTATTACCAAATTTCATGACATCACTTGAAGAAGACTATATATAAGAGGACTCAAGAACTCGCTACTGTAATCGTAGAGTATGGTAAGGGTGATCGTCAAATAAATGACTGCGTTAATGATATTACGTAATGAAATAAATGAGTGACATCAAATAGTATTTGGTGTCACGCCAGACGACTTTAGATCAGTGTATCTGACACGTTCGAACACTTCGGTACAGTATATTTAACAATCTAGAGGGCTTTGGTCAAGCATATCTAAAACACTGAAGAGGACTTTTATCTAAATTCTAAAGAGCTTTTGTTCAGTGAGGCATATACTTTTTCATATATATAATATATGAAGGCCCATTCACAATCTAATCAGCAGCAGGCTTAACTTTGAGAGCGAGGTTGCCCAATGATACTGTGTGTCCACGATCACTACATAATGCTATAGCAGTAAGAAATAAAAAATTAGCTTATAGAGCAATGTATGTAAGCTCCAAATAATACTACTTCTTCTGATTTCAAATCGAGCTGTAAGCGCCGGCCAATTGTATTACAAATTTACAACAAAGTAAAGAGTTGGCGGTCACTTAGATCCAATACTGTTCTGAACAATTTGTATCTAATTGACTCTTTCCTTTCGCTAGTTTTTGTTGTTGTTATTGTTATTGTTATTTTTGTTATTATTGTTATAGAAGTTGTTTTGCATTTGCCGGTAAAATTTGCAGATGCGCTGTTTGTGTCAAACTGGAGACTAATAAGAAGTAGAAGATAAGAAGCGCGCAAAAATCGCGACAATGACAACAATTGTTGTCTGTTTATTCTAACTACATTTTGATGATCATATTGCATATGTAATGATTTACTGTCATTGTGAACCGTATGCATCGACTGATAATTAGCATGCTCTGCAGATAGTCCTCAAAATCATGATGTATTTTTGTTCTTCGCTATGTACCTATCAAAACAACTACCTAAACTAACAGCGACTAACACTAAAAAACTGACACCAAAACTAACACCAACAGTTTCATATTGATTAATAGTTATCAACTCAATTTGTCTTGATGATCTCATCTCGCTGTATCAGACCTAGCCAATAAATAAGTTCCACTATTACTGCCAAATGACTCTCCCCCTTATTGCATTCACGAGCAAGATCTGTTTTCATTTTGTATTGTATTGTATTTTATTAAAAACATCGGAAATACCAGTTTTTACATCCACATTTACATTTTACATTTTCAGGAGCGATAACCAAGAAAACTTCGTATTGCTCCTAAATTTCGAGCTCACTCTTGATTTAGGTTGTAAATGGACCTTACCGCTGCTATGGAAGAGTGCGTGGATCGCTTGTGTTGTATCAAGGTTTCTGATTGGTCGTGAGGTTTGTGTGATCTGCGTTGTGTGAGTGATCTGGTTGATACGGTAGAGGTTTGTTCGAACAGGCTGCGTGAGAACACTCAATGCTATACGCGTGTCAAACGACGGGACATCAGGAGTAGTCCGATATAATATATCAACCCCTCAAACACCTTCATCCCTGAAGTCGGCCCCATCCTTTAGCATCCTTTATACGGAACATATATATATATATATATATATATATATATATATAATATATATATATATATATATATATATCCATATATATATATTTATTTATATATATATATATATATATATATATATATATATATATATATATATATATATATATATATATGTATATATATATATATATATATATATATGTGTATATATATATATATATATATATATATATATATATATATATATATATATATATATATGTATATATATAGTGAGAGAGAGGAAGAGAGGAGAGAGAGAGAGAAGATATGAAATCATTCCAACTCCCTCCCTCACACTCCGTGATGCGTGAAATAGCATGAAATATATTGCTCAAAGCATGATTGATTTCCTACAACAGCTCTGTTGGAAGCGTTCGGGTGTCTTTCTATGATCCAGCACTAGCGATCGGGTGTCTCACCAGAACAGCAGCTAGCATTATTGGTAGCACATCGCCTTATAGAACATGTATTATTATTATTGTATTACATTGCTCGCATGCCGCGATATATATCGATAGAGAGCGAGATGTCTCGCAGAGGTGAGAGTCGATAGTTTACTAAAATATCAAAAATACGTTCGATTCATGAATAATGATTCGATTGAACAAGAGTAGGCCTACAGTGTGAAGTGTAATAATGTTTATATATATATATATATATATATATATATATATATATATATATATATATATATATATATATATATATATATACATATATATATATATATATATATATATATATATATATATATATATATGTATACGGATGATATCATTTTAGAAAATTGAAAAAGAGCGACGTTCCGATGGATATGAGATATCAAAAGTTATTAGGCCTATATTGCCGACTGCTTGATTTATTTGCATAGTAGGCCCTATATCGTTCCACACATATAGAATTCCACCCTATTGAAAAGTTATTGAAAACAAAACTTAATATAATCACTACTCTACTATGCCAAGGTAAAAGTATTCAAATAGCATGGGGGACAGCACCCTCTTTTTCAAGATTCTGTTTTTTTATAGGAATCAAGCTAACTAGAAAAGGAAGTCGAGCTGTCCCGTGGGACAAATTAGAAAAAAAAGCGTATCACTGAACAAGCTGAATGCCTTTTTGTGTAAATAAATATTATTTTATCATTTTCTTTCAGTTTATTTTAACGGAGGAAAACTCACAGATAATTAAAGACTTTCAATGTTTCAATGTTGAATAAGAGTAAGTAGACAATTTGTAGAATTTATTGGTATTACAAATCTTAAAATTACGAAACAAATGTATTTGAACTAGGTGAATGCAGAATATGTGTTGTGAGATGAGCGATACATTCATACGAAAAGTATGAGAAAGCCTCACACACACCCTCGATTTTGAAACTATCCAGATCCTTCAAATCAAGTCGGACTGATGTTTTCATCCTTACTGATAACTGATATCCTTACAATGCAGCCTGTGGATCATCTTTGAGAAACTGTTGACGGAATATTTGGCATTTTTAAAAGGATTTGTACTCATGTTTTTGCATAGATTTGGGTACAATTTTGTAGACCCGCAAAGTCACAAAAAACTTATTTCTCTGGGGAATAATTCATTTTCTTGATAATGACCGATCCGAATCTATTCAAACTTTTTATAAACATGTATTAAAACAATATTAACATACCGTGAAAATTTAAATTCTAAAGCATCTGTATAAAAATGAAAAATTGAAAATTCTACTCAGTGCTATTCTCGTGGGTAAGTTTTCTTACTTTTTCCCCAGAAAAACTCGGTACGACGTCAATGTCCAGAAAAAGATTCAAGTTGATTGTTTTTCCCTGACCCGTATGCCACGTAGGCGTACAATAGAACAAAAGAGTAAAATAAAAGACATAAAAACGAAGCTCGATGTTCTCGAGAAGTCGAATAGAATTCTTGCTACTCGCTCATTCAATCAATTTAATTCAATTCAGTAACATATCTGGACTCTGGCGTATTCTCTGAAGTCTAAACGATATCATCAACATTATTTTCGTCGGGTCACGAAAGCAGCGCTGAACATGTTTCTCTCTAGTTTTCGTTTTCATTATTGAAAAGTTCCTTTGTGAAAACCAAAAAGCATCTCCATTTCCTTGCAATAACACGATAGGCTATTTCCACAGCGTGTTGAAACTTTGTGCTGTAAAGTTCCTTGTAAGCCAATATTAGTTTACCATCAACTTCTCAGGAGGATAAAGAGGCTGCTATATTATTCTCCGCCTACATCGTTATATTGCTTCATTATGAAGACAATACAAACCAACACAATTGCGTTGTTCAGAACAAAAAAAACGAAGAGTACGAAAAAACGGAAGAATATATTGGAGGCAAAAAGCATACGTGAAAGATATACTACCAACACTGTCCACTTTTATGACTGAACAAAATTGATCCCCGTCCACAGCCATTCCCCTCATCAACGTCTCATCTCAATTTCAGAATGTATAATTGATTTATTTATCCTCCAGGACTTAGTCCATTCACTTAGTCGTGACTTGTACATACTTCGAATCTGTTTATATTTTTATACAGAATCGGTAAAAAAACTCATTATCTATGGAGGACAAAAATATAATTCCTAATATTTGAAATGGAGATAATGATTTTCATCGTTTTCTCTGGAATTAGGGAGGGGGGGGGGGAATATCAGCAGAATTCATCAAAATCTAGCTCCAGGGTTGTGATATCCTTCAGTTATCATTAGCCAACGCTGAACGGTCATTCAGGAGATTGGTGTTCGATTCCCGCCATGGTCGAGCATCGTGGCTGTGGTGCATCAATAATGTGAATACTGAGATAGCCGCTTCATTCCCGCTGTCCAAAACATCTGATAAAATAGCATTTAATCAAGTGTGCAGTTTACTGAATACGAGCAGTGGTTGAAAATTTGACTATCCTGTAAGTTGTTAGAAGTTGTTAGTGGGAATATTGTGAAAGATGTCGATTTAGAGCTCAAAAATGATTCAAATATGCTATTTATATTTTCTTCTTTGTGAACCAACAACTTCTGGAATTCACATTGTTTTCAATTCGTTTCAGAATTGAGTTTTCTTGAATTATTCCAGTACAGGAGTTTGATCAGAGGCACCTTTGAGAGGGATTCATCCGTAACAGCTTAACACTTTTGATGTCAACTTGACATATAAACTATCGTATCGACTTTCAGTTTGAACATACTGAATTGAAAACTGCTCCGTGACGTTCAGAGAGATATTTTCTAAAATGCTGTCGATTCATGATAAATACTCACATAAGTTACATTAAATGTATGTTTTGATTCGTGGTGAAGTTAATTGTTGCAAATATCTGGTTTTAATCTGTCATATAAATTATCTTTCCTATGTGCTGTCACAAAATGCAACTCATTCGCATTGGGAACAATTGTATATACATTGTATACATTGTAATAATTTTGTGTACGTTTTTTGTTAGATAACTCTTTGAAATATATGAGATTGGTATGTCGGGCCTGAAGATTCCATCAAAATATTCAGAGCCCATCTATACAACTAACTAACATCCATCAACGTTCAGATTCTTTTTTGTATTTTATCGTTAATTATTTCAATTTTATATCATTTCAATATTCAGTAATTTGATTATATATTATATTTTTCCGTGTATTTTATATTGATTGTTATGCTGTGTACTTTGGGGTCAGGGACCAGAAGAGGTTAATTTATATATGACACTTGCTTCCCATTGGCTAGATACATCTGGAATAATCACGTGATTAACAATAATAAAGAAGACATTTGATACGTCACATTTCGTCCAATAGCCCAAATGAATAACTAACGCAATAACATTTTCTTTTCATCAACATCGAATTTGATATGATGTCATTGTTCCCTACTGCTTAGGATAACAAGAACGAATAGTAAACGGAGCACCACAAGGGTGATCATACCAATTCAAAGTAATAATTAAATATAACTTAATTTTAATTAGAAATATCATAACTGATTCAACACACTATGAAAATTATACTATTACGTTAAGAAAAGAAGAACAATTCACAGTTGTGTTAGGGAAGAAGTCGTCGAATTTATATTTGAAATATTTCTTATTTTTTACCCACTCTTCTTTATCTTGTTTTCTACCATAACATTATTTCTATACTATTTCCTAATGAGCCCATGTGATGGAAAAAAAAAACAATTTCTAATTGACCTTTATATAGTAAATGTTCAATTTGAATAATGTATACCTAAATTCATATAATAGAGTTGTCATAATTCCTTTCAACTTGACCCATATTAACTACATTTCTACTTTTCATTGAATCCGAACATATTTATCTGAATTCTACAATCGTTCAAGCATTTCTCATACCATCAATAATCAGCATCAGTGGTTCCGTGTCGTTCTCTTAGGGAATACGTGGAAGTGTCCTGGAGGGCTGACGGTCAAGGGTCAAGGTCTGGTGGAGGAAGGATCGTTTGGTCGCACGGCGCTAGTAGCAGTTACCACCACGGGAGGTGCCATCAGGGAAAACTGCCCTACTGACCTTGCGTGATGTGATATTCATTGACAGCTACATGGCACGCGTGGTCTCACAATATAACAACGTACTAGGCCTCATTTATGTACTTTTTGCCTCGTGAGTAACTGTCGTCCCAACTGTCGTAGGTTTCATTTACTGTTCACGAATATATACGAGTGAGAAATGTATGTGATTGAATTTTATGATTGATAGAATCACTCTAGTAAGAGCCAGGCCGTACCAATGGAAAATTATCAATATTTATTCAATTTGTACTATGTAAAAATAAGAAAATAACATACGTGACTGAGGACAATAAGAAGTTTTCTAATGAACTAATTATCAAGTATGCCCATTTTGGAACTATTTTCAAAAATATCTTCAAATTTTTCAAGATAACGTCGTACGGTATATGATATAAAATTGAACTAGAGGCAAAAACCAACAATTTTAGTCAGCTATTCACTGTCGAAAATGCATGATCACAAGGATCCGTATTGATGAGCATACAGAACACAACATAGATAATAAATCAAATGAAAATTACAATAAGTTGGTTAACAAAAACGGAATAACAAGAAATAACAAAAACGATACAAGCAGAGATGAAGGTGAAAAACGAAGAGCATTTGAGAGAGAATGGAATTGGTGTAATGTTGAAGGAAATAGACTAAGATGGGTGGATCCAAGTTGAAATTTCATTCAGCAGACCGGTATTCGCTTCCCGCCTTGATCGACCAACCTACGTTTCTCACGTCATGGTTTCACTTTTATAATTTGACTAAATACTAGTAGGTTCCTTGAAAGCTTTAGCTTCCTTCCTACTGTGTAGAAAACCAAATATAACAAAACACTTCAAAAATTCATCTTCATACCAACCCATTCATCATTCGCCGACATCAATAGTTCGTAGTTATCATTACAGTGCGTCGTTGAACACAATACTGAAATTGTTTTCAATGACGGTGTGTATAATATTGTGCTATTTTGTTGTTTCCAATGTTGAGTAAAATTGAAGTCGAAGAGAGAGATGCTGTTTTTATTTTTTTCTGTTACAGTGTCTCAATTGATTCCAGTTTTAGTCCAATGAATTAAAGTTCATGAAATATTGTCATTACTGGTCGATAGTGCGTTAGCGATCTAAACGCGTGATGAATTTGTGGATTTCTGTCCCATTTCCCTGAAGATTTGAAATGCGACATGTTTCCATGAGCGATGGTCCTTTCCAAATAGTCTCTTCTTAACGGGATCTTACCCGAGGCTGTGAAACTGCGTCATACCATTCAGAGATGTGTCTTATAAAATACTGACGATTCATAATAAACATACCGGTAATGGAAGCAGAGAAGTAACTCACTTGCTCTATGTGATCGGGAGGTGAGGTTATATCGGGTTCAGAATCGATCCTCGCTAACGTCAATCTCTACAGAGTTTTTTGTGGTTTTCCTCTGAAGCTTGAGTGAATGAAAGAATGGTCCAGGAACAGGAATGAGTTTTTAACTACTTGAAAGTAAAAGTTGCCAAGAACCATTTACCAAATTAACCAAGGGTTGCCCCTGAATCGCTCCTCGAATACCAGGGTCTGTTGTTGGGTCAACACAATTTCTATCTGTGAGATTTGTCCCTCTGCGAGATAGAATCGTCTCAAGTTTTGTCTCCACTCTCTCTCTCGTATTCCATCAGATATTTCTATTATCTGTTTTGAAAGGGAGAAATGACAGCCGGCTGCTGGGAGACGGACGCGTACGTGCGATGCTTGACGATAACAGCAGTCAACACAATGCGTTCGTTCAAGATGACAAATCGCTACAACATATTCAACGAGAAGACTCCGGACATTCTGGACCATTTCCTTTCAAACCACTTGAAATGATACTGGGAAAACGCAGCATTTGCGTTGAGACGAGCGATATGGGCCGATTTATGTTAGATGTTATGGGAAGCTATGTATACACCTCAATCTCGATACCATTATTGCACGGCCTTCCTGACTCATTCTTGAGCATTCAACGATTCAATTAATTCATCTTTTTATATTCTTTATTGCTTCAATTGATCTGAAAATAAACTTCCATACTATAAAAACACCATTCAAAATTTGAACAACCCTTTGAACTTTAAAATTCCCTCAAACCTGTTAAGCCTCAACCATTTCACCATTTCATTATATATTTTATCATATTCTAAAAAAGAAATTGTCTGTACATGCTGACCAAATATTTTAATATTATGTAAGATGCATCCAAATGACAACTAAACGATATTATTATTGAGGGCAAGAGAGGAACCTCCTTACTGTAGCTATTCCAGCCGCACTGACCGCGCTAAATCGAACCGCACTGACAAATTGGGAGTGTAATATCTTCAATTTGCTTGTTCAATTAACAAGGCAACCACTTCCGCTTCCATACTATCCTATCTGTCATGAGTGTGAGTGGGATGACGCAATACTGAGCTGCTGTTGGTGCGAGTGAGACGACAGTAAACTGTCCGTTGGACAAGAAACAACGATCTCCGTGAGAAAGGGAAAACAGGATAAAACCATCTGGTGGCTAAGTGACGTGGATCACAACACTACGCACGCTACGCACTACGCAGCTACACGTGGAGATTTTGTGTAATTCTTTATTCAATCCGATCTATTTTTTAAATCGTTTTTCTTAACTTCAGTACTGTATCTGTGATATACTCTGAGAGAGACGTCAAAAATCATTATTTTGGGTTATATATCTTGGAAGTCTTCATCACAAATCTCTATCAAATCACTGGGTTTTCAAACAAGAGTTCGCTAACTTTGCGAAAACAGAAGGGTGTTCAAATCGAAAAAGTGTTCGAATGATAATATGATATTTTGATATTCTTGTTAACCCAACGTTGATATCGCCAAAGATGTCATTTCTAGTTAGGTGAGATCAGGTTGTATGGAGATGTATGGTTGGCTAGGATCGATAATTTAACTTACAAATTCAAGTAGCATGTTAAATGAATTGACGCCATCATAGCTTCACAATGTAATTAATGGTGAATAAAGAAAAGAAACTTGACCCTCACGCCTACGTACTGGCTAGTGCAATATCAAAATACAACATTATAATTGAGAACAAATTTTTCCAAACAGTATTTTCGATCAGTCTATTTGATTGGTTTAACTATAGAGCAACCAAGAACAGTATACAACTTCATCGAGTAATTTACAGGATTGAAATAGGAATATAATAGAAGATTTCAATCACAATAAAGTTGCAATATATAAGAATGAATATCAACAGAAGGTTAGAATTTAAGGGGGACCTTCCCACAGCATATCATTGCCAATCTCAATCCAGAGTATCGCAGTGACTTTCTGTTTAAACATATTGTAGTAAAATTACTGCGTACCATGCAGAGAAGTATCGATCTGTCGATCCATAATAAACGTTCACAATAGGTAACATATGTTACTTGTATGTAACGGTCCGTGGTGAGTTAGAAATTGATGGCAAAAATATCGGATGTTACTGTTACATGCAACTGATCTTTCCACGTTCATTATTATAAAATAAGAGTAATTAGAATTTTCGACCCATATTTGCTGATCTTATGATGTATTTGTTGAAATTCTAACGTGCATTGTTGGAAAACTGTTATGGTAATTCATAACTATGAAATCAACCTGGGGCGAACGGTTTGCCGTATGGAGACGAGGGCGCCTTAAATAAGAAAGTTGATCCATTATATAAGTTCGAAGTTGAGGAAGGATTAATTAAATTTAAATTGAATACATTTTGAATAACTAATTCTAATATAGAAGTATAAAATGAATCAAAGACTGTTCAGCTGTATTGTACTCATCACACAAATCATGTAAAAGTGTTGATTCAGTTGGGCTTGTGAATTATTAAAATACAGTCTCTGCGTTTTACTCGTCATTGAAACTTGATCAAACAGTTCATCGGTGCATTATTTACACCTTTAAATACTCCACTACATTATTACAAGTGAACTAGTTCAAACAAAACTCGAATCAGGCTATTATACTGTAGACAATTATTCAGTTCTAACCCTTTTATACTTTCATGCACTTATAAGTTTATTATAATTTGATAAAAATTAGATGAGCGTAGCGGAGACTCCCATGTTACTTACTGGAAAATATCGGTCTCCTTATTCATGTTCTTTTGCATACGTGATAACGATTACATAAAAAGCGAGATTACGATTGACCATTCCCTTTATTGCATACCACTAGCGCACGGGTGGTTCGAATCGTCATCTCTTCTAGATCTGATTGCTAAGTTCTGTGTGGTAATAGGCTTACATAATACGCCAGTGTACTGAAAATGTACTTTCACGACAGAAGTATGTTCATTTAAATTATAACAAAATAGAATAAAGAGTTGGAGAAGAGCTTTATCGCTTTTGGGCCAACTGCTACGCAAATTATACTAGAGCCGGATAAGCTCTAACATCTAATATGTACGTAGCGCTAATGTACACCAATCCTATTACTATTGCGCACTCTCTCACTCTCGTGTGTTGACTGTATCCACTCATTTGAATTGTTCGTGAACAAGCCGTTGGAGAGTGAAAACGGTGAAACGGTGGTACGGTGAAAATGAATATATTTTTTGAAAAATATAACATCAAATTTTATAGATGATGATAGAATCTATTCTATTCATCCAACGATACTTGTAGGGTTAGAGGGTACTCACCAAATGTCTTGGCATGTCACTCTAGATGCGCTGTGCTTCTCAGGCACAACATTCCCTTGTCATCTTCAACTTCCTCTGGCTCCAATGTCCACACGCTTCCTCCATCTTTCTCCATGTACTCATCACTTAGTGTTCTTCGCTCTGCAACAAAATAATATGGAATATCAGTTATTAATTTGAATAGACATGAAATTAAACGATCGAATTATAGTCATTTTTCTGGAACATGACATATCACTTTCACATTTTTTTCAAGCGTATACTATCCTCAACTTTTGATGAGTTATTTTTGAATTGAACTGCTTTTAGTATAACACTCTACTTTCACCTACTCGATGCTTCAATACGTAATAAATTATTTTGCCATGAAACGTGAAAATTTTCTTGAAAATCAATCTTTACTGAGTTTCTTCTTTCTTTACTCAACTTTAAAATTTCGAATACACCAAACAAGATGACGACTCCACGCACTGATATATAAATGAATGTATATATATATATATATATATATATATATATATATATATATATATATATATATATATATATATATTGGTATTTATTTTTGAAAATATTCGCTCAATCTTGCGATATGTTACTCAAAATGATCCATGTTGTAATGACAGATAACAAACGTAATTCATGTCAAGTAGTTGATTGTATTCGAAAAAACCTTGATACGTAAACGTTAGTTATCTCATTGTTTCTCCCATCTGATACCTACGTAATTTGGTTGAACATAAAGAACACGTAATAACATATCTTCACTTAAATTGGTACCCCACTTCTAAAACGTTCCTTTTGGAATTCCACTCATTATAATATAAAATAAACTATAGAGTCAGTCAACTTCAAGAATACTTGCAGTTTGAACTTTTTGAATGTGTGGCGTCTTTAGCGATACAAAGATTGGATGTTGAACTATAACACTGACCACCAAAAACAAGCAGAGAGATTAGCATCGCAGCTTTAATATTCTTCCCTAATTTCACAACTTCGCATTGATGAACTTCTTAGCGAGTAAACCCTCCCTGTACTTGACTTTGTACCCTGATATTGACGTCATACCGAAATAGCATAAACATAGTGTTCCTTGAACCTAGTATTCAGTTGATCGGACCCCACATCAAGCCACCACTAATAACCACGCTGCTGCAGCTACAGAGATAGATTGTTCCCCACACATCTCTCTGTCTCAAATGATGTCACCTCCGAGGTGGTTGCTTTGTGCACGACTACATGTTGTCCATTGTTGATCATTGTTAGTCATTGTTAGCCCATTGTTATCTATGTACAAGCGCAAAGCGGGTATCTATCACATCACAGAGTTTAACTGAAATCAACACACCACGGTACATAATACATGCCGACCTCAATTGCATTTAATCGACAGTCAAAACAACCTCTGCAATACCGACAATAACCTAAACCAAACATTTATAGGATGAGCGACAGCGATGAAATCTATCCATTCTGAATTGAGTTATCTATAATCTCTGTTTTTTCGGATGTTTGTTTGTTTTTGTTCATTTGTTCGTGCTCGCCAAGGGTTGAAATGCTAAATCGATCCATGTCAAGCTTCCTAGGCACGACTCATTTTTTAACTTGGAAGTTATATTTTTACAGTAATAATAGGTCAGGATGCATTTTGAGAAATTGGTGATTGATTTTTTAAATACCCACAAAATAAAACGACAACAAAAATAGGACAAAATTGTGTCCTGAAATATTATATTTTGAAACAGAAAATGCAGATTTTCTCTGCGAAAAAAAAATTACTAGAATGTACTCCTTGAATGAAATAATGTCAACGAAATGTTCTAGAAGAACTACCAACAATAGAAAAAATCTAGAATGAATCACATTGTTGCAATTTTATTTCGCAAAGACAATAACGGTTCGGATTCTGATGGTCCGATCATACGAACTTTATGATTCACTGCCATCTAAATATTTGTTGCCGTGTCCTTCATATGGAGATCGAGAATACCCTGGCACTTCCCAATACTCTTAACTCGGCTTTAGCTATAGAGTTGGAGTTAAAGATTGCATGGAAAGTTATCTATGAATCGAATACCTCTCCGTGCTCTAGCTGTGATAAATTCGGTCACATCTACGTGCCCTGTGATATCATTGGTCAGTTGAGAAGAGAGCTAACAGACTTGTCCGGCTCACGTCTCCGCCTAGAATAACGTTGTCTTTAGAGTAAGTGAGGGCATTGTCGATAACAATGTTCTACTTATTTACCGGCCACGACACAGTTACTCGATTACCATCGAGACACGGGCCGATGGGAAATATTTGTACAGTGGGAAAAGTATAGCAAAAAATATTCCTATAGGAGTTTGAAAGAGAGTTTTTGAGAGTCGACTGAGCGGGATGATATTTATTTGGCGATAACTTTCCAATTGTATGAGATATACACATTCTAATGTAGAGAAACACACATCTCTTTAATACCTTTGAAACGATGTGAAATAAAATCAACCGTGGATTCTAATATTTCCACATGTATACAGATGAAAGATGTGTTTTCTCTTTTCTTAGCGATGTATAGGCCTACCTTGAATTTTATGCGATATAAATTGAATACGGTAAATTTCACTTATACCGTCTAGAATGTATTACAAATCTAAAATTTTGCTGAATCGCCTCCCATGCTCTCTCGAGAGCTGTCGGGCAATCGATACGAAGTCAATCAGGCACCGAGTTCAGTTTAATAATATTCTGCATTATGGAATTTTTTTGAATCTTTGACATTTCTTCGCGATGTTGTTTTATCGCAGTTTTTACACATATTCATACGTGGTAGACGACTTTCTTCTTTCGTGGATACAAGTTATAGTAAAAATTATAGAACTTCTGCTGAAATAACATGAAATAACAATGAGATTGGAAAGAAAACATTGCTGTAGCTTGTTCCTTCCTGGCGAGTAATTCCCATATGAATCTCGCTCTCTTGATGGGCCTAATTTTCCCCGAGCGAGACCAGAAGAGGCGCGTCCACTCGACCGGACATGAGGGCTTACCTCGTCTCGGACAGAGAGAGAGAAAGAGAGAAAGAAAAAGAGAGAGATTGAGAGATGGAGAGATTGAGAGAGAGAGAGAGAGAGAGAGAGAGAGAGAGAGAGGAGAGAGAGGAGAGATAGAGAGAGAAAGCTGCAGGCTCTGAGTCAAAGAACGTACAACTATGTTAACTGTTTATGGAACATTTTCCTCTCGACTATCACTACCAAGAAACAAAACAGAGAAAAAAACTCCCCTCATCTGCGTATTATTATATCCCAGTTAATATCAGCGCTCCTAGATTAGTTTTACCTTTTTCAACCTCCAACAGTACTTTGAGTAAAGTCAAGTTATGTAATTTTTTTTGTATTGGAATACGAGAACCAAATATTTGATCTCCGTAATATCGCCAGAAATAATTAATAATCCATTCAAGTACAAACTTTTCCATCTCAAATAGAAAAAAGTAGAAAAAGTGTTCTACAATTGAGAAGAAAACAAACGTCTTTTTTGCCAAGTTGAGCACAAACCTAGATCTACTCACCTGAGACTGCATAATACGAAACATAAAAATATGTTAATGGAGTACTATCATTGATAGTAGTACGTGGAGGTCGATTGAGCAAACTTTTTTGGGGGGAGCGGAATAGCGTCAAATGGACCAACGTCAAAATGTTCGTTAAACATGATCTTTTTTTCCACATTTTTGACGTTATTCCGATGGATTAACGTCAAATTAATAACTTGACGTTATTCCTGTGGAATAATGTCAAAATCCAGCGATTTGAATCTATTCCGTTTCTGAGTACTCATGAAAATTGAAATTGACGTTGTTCCACTGGAATAAAGTCAAATTGAAATGTCCATACTTCAAGACCGATGTCTCCAACTCAATGAGGAAAAGTAATAGACGGAAAGCAAGCGCCGACGCCATTTCTTCAATTTCCCGGGATGAAATCGTATCATTTCCTGTTTCTCCTATGGGGAAAAACGATAAAGTGAGTAAAAGAGTCAAATTTCTTTTTGACGTTATCCCAGTCGGAGCAACGTCGAAATATTAATTTGACGTTATTCAGTGGAATAAAGTCGAATGCAATTTGACTTTTTCCTATGCTGGGTTTTCATGAAAAAAAAAATACGGAAAGACGTCAAATTTATTTTTGACGTTATTCCAGTCGGAACAACGTCAAATACTAATTTGACGTTATTCAGTGGAATGAAGTCAAATGCAATTTGACTTCATTCCTGTGCTAGGTTTTCATGGAAATCGCATTTCAAGTCAATAAGCGAACCCATCTCGTTGTGAATCTCCGTTCAGCACGGCGACAGAAACAAAAATGAATAATTGATTTAACATTGTATTCCACACAAGCGGACTCCAAATCGTGATTGTCGGGGAACAAAATTCTATATCGACACTGGGTAAGCAGTGGTGGATAGATGGTCACAGACTACACGCTTGGTGCCAGTTGCATCTGGATCTGATGTCAGGTTCTCTCGCGAGAGCCAAACAGCGATCGACCGAAGTTGCTAAAATCGATGGCCCAACTTAGGTTAAGAGCGATAACGGGAGAACGGCGAGTCGAATCGAGACCGGAATGGTACCAGCATATAGGTATTGACGAGACGAACATTTCGTCGTTACACATATCTCGTTGTGGATCTCCGTTCTTGCACGGCGACAGAAACAATGATTCAACATTGTTTTAGGATTGTATTCCCCATAAGCGGACTCCAAATCGTGATTGTCGGGGAACAAAATTCTATATCGACACTGGGTAAGCAGTGGTGGATAGATGGTCACAGACTACACGCGTGGTGCCGGTTGCATCTGGATCTGATGTCAGGTACTCTCGTGAGAGCCAAACAGCGATCGACCGAAGTTGCTAGAATCGATGGCCCAACTTAGGTTAAGAGCGATAACGGGAGAACGGCGAGTCGGATCGAGACCGGAAAAGTACCAGCATATAGGTATTGACAAGACGAACATTTCGTTGTTACACATATCTCGTTGTGGATCTCCGTTCCTGCACGGCGACAGAAACAATGATTCAACATTGTTTTAAGATTGTATTCCCCATAAGCGGACTCCAAATCGTGATTGTCGGGGAACAAAATTCTATATCGACACTGGGTACGCAGTAGTGGATTGATGGTCACAGACTACACGCCTGGTGCCTGTCGCGTCTGAATCAGATGTCAGGTTCTCTCGCGAGAGCCAAACAGCGATCGACCGAAGTTGCTAAAATCGATGGCCCAACTTAGGTTAAGAGCGATAACGGGAGAACGGCGAGTCGGATTGAGACCGTAATGGTACCAGCATATAGGTATTGACGGGACGAACATTTCGTCGTTACACTCATCTCGTTGTGGATCTCCGATCTTGCACGGCGACAGAAACAATGATTCAACATTGTTTTAAGATTGTATTCCCCATAAGCGGACTCCAAATCGTGATTGTCGGGGAACAAAATTCTATATCGACACTGGATGAGCAGTGGTGAATAGATGGTCACAGACTACACGCGTGGTGCCAGTTGCGTCTGGATCAGATGGCAGGTTCTCTCGCGAGAGCCAAACAGCGTTCGACCGGAGTTGCTAAAATCGATGGCCCAACTTAGGTTAAGAGCGATAACGGGAGAACGGCGAGTCGGAACGAGATCGGATTGGTACCAGCAGATAGGTATTGACGAGGCAAACATTTCGTCGTTACACCCATCTCGTTGTGACACTCCGTTCCTGCACGGCGACAGAAACTGAAATGTATCATTGTTTCAACATTGTATTCCCCATAAGCGGACTCCAAATCGTGATTGTCGGGGAACAAAAATTCTATATCGACACTGGATAAGCAGTGGTGGATAGATAATCACAGACTACACGCTTGGTGCCAGTTGCATCTGGATCTGATGTCAGGTTCTCTCGTGAGAGCCAAACAGCGATCGACCGAAGTTGCTAGAATCGATGGCCCAACTTAGGTTAATGGCGATAACGGGAGAACAACGGGTCGGATCGAGACCGGAATGGTACCAGCATATAGGTATTGGAGTGACGAACATTTCGTCGTTACACTCATCTCGTTGTGGATCTCCGTTCCTGCACGGCGACAGGAACAATGATTCAACATTGTTTTAACATTGTATTCCCCATAAGCGGACTCCAAATCGTGATTGTCGGGGAACAAAATTCTACATCGACACTGGGTAAGCAGTGGTGAATAGATGGTCACAGACTACACGCTTGGTGCCAGTTGCATCTGGATCTGATGTCAGGTTCTCTCGTGAGAGCCAAACAGCGATCGACCGAAGTTGCTAAAATCGATGGCCCAACTTAGGTTAAGAGCGATAACGGGAGAACGGCGAGTCGGATCGAGACCGGAATGATACCAGCATATAGGTATTGACGAGACAGAAATTTCGTCGTTACACCCATCTCGTTGTGACACTCCGTTCCTGCACGGCGACAGAAACTGAAATGTATCATTGTTTCAACATTGTATTCCCCATAAGCGGACTCCAAATCGTGATTGTCGGGGAACAAAAATTCTATATCGACACTGGGTAAGCAGTGGTGGATAGATGGTCACAGACTACACGCTTGGTGCCAGTTGCATCTGGATCTGATGTCAGGTTCTCTCGTGAGAGCCAAACAGCGATCGACCGAAGTTGCTAAAATCGATGGCCCAACTTAGGTTAAGAGCGATAACAGGAGAACGGCGAGTCGGATCGAGACCGGAATGATACCAGCATATAGGTATTGACGAGACAAAAATTTCGTCGTTACACACATCTCGTTGTGAAACTCCGTTCCTGCACGGCGTCAGAAACAAAAATGAATAATTGATTTAACATTGTATTCCCCATAAGCGGACTCCAAATCGTGATTGTCGGGGAACAAAAATTCTATATCGACACTGGGTAAGCAGTGGTTGTAGAATGGTCACAGACTACACGCTGGTGTCAGTTTGCGTCCTGGATCGATTGTCAGGTTCTCTCACGAAGCCAAAGCGATTGACCTGAAGTTTGCTAAAACCGATGGCCCCACGTAGGTTAATAGCGATAACGGGAGAACGGCGGGTGAGATCGAGACCGGAATGGTTACCGAGCATATAGGTATCGAAGAGACAAACATTCCTAAGTGGGAAAGTATCAGCAAAAAATACATATAGGATTGAAAGAGAGTTTTGAGATCGACTGAGCGGATGATATTTTTGGCGACAACTTTCACATTGTATAGAGTATACACATTAATGTAGGACAACGTCTCGTCTTAATACACTTGAAACGATGTGAAATAAAATCAACCGGTGGATTCTAATATTCCCAATGTTACAGATGAAAGATGTTTTCCTTTCTTCGATTGGTACCTGAATTAGGTATAAATAAATGAATACGGTAATTCATTGTACCAGTCAGAAGGTATTACAGACTAAAATTTCTCGATACCTCCATGCTTTGTGAGAGCTTTTCCCTGGGCAACGAACGAAGTCATCAGCACGATTTATTCTAAAAGCATCTCCCAATCGTGAATTTTTTGTCGTGGGAACAAAATTCTTCGACGATGGTTTTAACGCAGTTTTTACAGATATCACGTGGTAGACGGACTTTCATTCTTCGTGAGACCAAGGTGATCAGTCAAAATGATGAACTTCGGAAAACGAATAACAGAGAAGGGTTGGAAGAAATGTACCAGCTTGGGTTCCTTGGACGAGAATTCGTTGAATCTCCTCTTGTGGGCCGTTTCCCCGGCGAGACAAGAAATGGGCGTCCCATGACGGACTCCAGGCTATTGTCGGAAAAAAGAACGACAGAAAGCAGGGAGATTGACAGACTGACAGCGTGGTGCGTTGAGCAGGAATCTAAATCAGGTTAGGAGAGCCAAACAGCGATCGACGAGAGCTGCAACATCGATCCCAAAGAACGATCAACTGGTGAAACGTTATGGAACGAATTTCCGTACTAGCATACAGAATAAACAGAGACGAACATTTCTCTTACCCTCATCTCGTTTGTGATCTCCGTTTATCACGCGACCAATGATTAGTTTTAACCTTTATTCCAACCTCCAACGAGTAACTTTTGACAGTAAAGTCAAGTTCAGTAATTTTTTTTGATGTGGATTTGACGAGAAACCAAATTGATCCCCGGGTTAAAAATCGAGAAATTAGGTTATAGTCGATAACGGAGAACGGCGTCGATCGAAGACCGGAATGTACAAAAGGTTACATTGAGAACGAAACACAACCATCTTTGTGGCCAGTTTGAGCACAAACTAGATTATCACATGAAGATGCCCATAATACGACTACAAATTATGTCGGGAGTACAAATTGCTATATCGTGGGAGGTGATAGAGGCACAAACTTTTTTGTTGGGGCGAGCGGATAGCTCAAAGGCGACCAACGTCAAAATGTTGGTCACATACTTTTTAAACATATTTGAGAACCGGTGGATAAACGTAAAAATGATACCTGCGTTATTCTTGGAATAGCAAATTCGCGTTTGCAATCTCAGTTTCCCGTTTCTGAGGTACTCAGAAAATTGAAATTGACGTTGTTTCCCTGAAAGCGTCCAAATCGTGATTGTCCAACCCAAAAGATTCTAATCAATGGGAAAACAGTATAGACGGAAGACAGTGGTGGATAGATGGCACAGATACACACGCTTGGTGCCAGTTGCATCTGGATCTGATGTCAGGTTCTCCCGTGAGAGCCAAACGGCGATCGACCGAAGTTGCTAAAATCGATGGCCCAACTTGGGTTAAGAGCGATAACGGGAGAACGGCGAGTCGGATCGAGACCGGAATGATACCAGCATATAGGTATTGACGAGACAAAAATTTCGTTGTTACACACATCTCGTTGTGGAACTCCGTTCCTGCACGGCGACAGAAACAAAATGAATAATTGTTTTAACATTGTATTCCCCATAAGCGGACTCCAAATCGTGATTGTCGGGGAACAAAATTCTATATCGACACTGGGTAAGCAGTGGTGGATAGATGGTCACAGACTACACGCTTGGTGCCAGTTGCATCTGGATCTGATGTCAGGTTCTCTCGCGAGAGCCAAACAGCGATCGACCGAAGTTGCTAAAATCGATGGCCCAACTTAGGTTAAGAGCGATAACGGGAGAACGGCGAGTCGGATCGAGACCGGAATGGTACCAGCATATAGGTATTGACGAGACGAACATTTCGTCGTTACACCATCTCGTTGTGGATCTCCGTTCCTGCACGGCGACAGAAACAAATGATATCATTGTTTAACATTGTATTCCCCATAAGCGGACTCCAAATCGTGATTGTCGGGGAACAAAATTCTATATCGACACTGGGTAAGCAGTGGTGGATAGATGGTCACAGACTACACGCGTGGTGCCAGTTGCATCTGGATCTGATGTCAGGTTCTCTCGTGAGAGCCAAACAGCGATCGACCGAAGTTGCTAAAATCGATGGCCCAACTTAGGTTAAGAGCGATAACGGGAGAACGGCGAGTCGGATCGAGACCGGAATGTACCAGCATATAGGTATTGACGAGACAAACATTTCGTCGTTACACTCATCTCGTTGTGGATCTCCGTTCCTGCACGGCGACAGAAACAATGATTCAACATTGTTTTAAGATTGTATTCCCCATAAGCGGACTCCAAATCGTGATTGTCGGGGAACAAAATTCTATATCGACACTGGGTAAGCAGTGGTGAATAGATGGTCACAGACTACACGCTTGGTGCCAGTTGCATCTGGATCTGATGTCAGGTTCTCTCGTGAGAGCCAAACAGCGATCGACCGAAGTTGCTAAAATCGATGGCCCAACTTAGGTTAAGAGCGATAACGGGAGAACGGCGAGTCGGATCGAGACCGGAATGATACCAGCATATAGGTATTGACGAGACAAAAATTTCGTCGTTACACCCATCTCGTTGTGACACTCCGTTCCTGCACGGCGACAGAAACAAAATGAATACATTGTTTCAACATTGTATTCCCCATAAGCGGACTCCAAATCGTGATTGTCGGGGAACAAAATTCTATATCGACACTGGGTAAGCAGTGGTGGATAGATGGTCACAGACTACACGCGTGGTGCCAGTTGCGTCTGGATCTGATGTCAGGTTCTCTCACGAGAGCCAAACAGCGATCGACCGAAGTTGCTAAAATCGATGGCCCAACTTAGGTTAAGAGCGATAACGGGAGAACGGCGAGTCGGATCGAGACCGGAATGGTACCAGCATATAGGTATTGACGAGACAAACATTTCGTCGTCACACGCATATCGTCCTGACACTCCGTTCCTGCACGGCGACAGAAACAATGACTCAACATTGTTTTAACATTGTATTCCCCATGAGCGGACTCCAAATCGTGATTGTCGGGGAACAAAATTCTATATCGACACTGGGTAAGCAGTGGTGGATAGATGGTCACAGACTACACGCGTGGTGCCAGTTGCGTCTGGATCTGATGTCAGGTTCTCTCGCGAGAGCCAAACAGCGATCGACCGAAGTTGCTAAAATCGATGGCCCAACTTAGGTTAAGAGCGATAACGGGAGAACGGCGAGTCGGATCGAGACCGGAATGATACCAGCATATAGGTATTGACGAGACGAACATTCGTCGTTACACTCATCTCGTAGTGGAATCTCCGTTCCTGCACGGCGACAGAAACAATGAATCACATTGATTTAAGATTGTATTCCCCATAAGCGGACTCCAAATCGTGATTGTCGGGGAACAAAATTCTATATCGACACTGGGTAAGCAGTGGTGAATAGATGGTCACAGACTACACGCGTGGTGCCAGTTGCATCTGGATCGATGTCAGGTTCTCTCGCTGAGAGCCAAACAGCGATCGACCGAAGTTGCTAAAATCGATGGCCCAACTTAGGTTAAGAGCGATAACGGGAGAACGGCGAGTCGGATCGAGACCGGAATGATACCAGCATATAGGTATCGACGAGACAGAAATTTCGTCGTTACACCCATCTCGTTGTGACAATCCGTTCCTGCACGGCGACAGAAACAAAATGATATCATTGATTTCAACATTGTATTCCCCATAAGCGGACTCCAAATCGTGATTGTCGGGGAACAAAAATTCTATATCGACACTGGGTAAGCAGTGGTGGATAGATGGTCACAGACTACACGCTTGGTGCCAGTTGCATCTGGATCTGATGTCAGGTTCTCTCGTGAGAGCCAAACAGCGATCGACCGAAGTTGCTAAAATCGATGGCCCAACTTAGGTTAAGAGCGATAACGGGAGAACGGCGAGTCGGATCGAGACCGGAATGATACCAGCATATAGGTATTGACGAGACAAAAATTTCGTCGTTACACACATCTCGTTGTGAAACTCCGTTCCTGCACGGCGACAGAAACAAAAATGAATAATTGATTTAACATTGTATTCCCCATAAGCGGACTCCAAATCGTGATTGTCGGGGAACAAAAATTCTATATCGACACTGGGTAAGCAGTGGTGAATAGATGGTCACAGACTTCACGCTTGGTGCCAGTTGCATCTGGATCCGATGTCAGGTTCTCTCTTGAGAGCCAAACAGCGATCGACCGAAGTTGCTAAAATCGATGGCCCAACTTAGGTTAAGAGCGATAACGGGAGAACGGCGAGTCGGATCGAGACCGGAATGATACCAGCATATAGGTATTGACGAGACAGAAATTTCGTCGTTACACCCATCTCGTTGTGACACTCCGTTCCTGCACGGCGACAGAAACTGAAATGTATCATTGTTTCAACATTGTATTCCTCATAAGCGGACTCCAAATCGTGATTGTCGGGGAACAAAAATTCTATATCGACACTGGGTAAGCAGTGGTGGATAGATGGTCACAGACTACACGCGTGGTGTCAGTTGCGTCTGGATCTGATGTCAGGTTCTCTCACGAGAGCCAAACAGCGATCGACCGAAGTTGCTAAAATCGATGGCCCAACTTAGGTTAATAGCGATAAGGGGAGAACGGCGAGTCGGATCGAGACCGGAATGGTACCAGCATATAGGTATTGACGAGACGAACATTTCGTCGTTACACTCATCTCGTTGTGGATCTCCGTTCCTGCACGGCGACAGAAACAATGAATTCAACATTGTTTAACATTGTATTCCCCATAAGCGGACTCCAAATCGTGATTGTCGGGGAACAAAAATTCTATATCGACACTGGGTAAGCAGTGGTGAATAGATGGTCACAGACTACACGCTTGGTGCCAGTTGCATCTGGATCTGATGTCAGGTTCTCTCGCGAGAGCCAAACAGCGATCGACCGAAGTTGCTAAAATCGATGGCCCAACTTAGGTTAAGAGCGATAACGGGAGAACGGCGAGTCGGATCGAGACCGGAATGATACCAGCATATAGGTATTGACGAGACGAACATTTCGTCGTTACACTCATCTCGTTGTGGACACTCCGTTCCTGCACGGCGACAGAAACAAAATGAATAATTCATTTCAACATTGTATTCCCCATAAGCGGACTCCAAATCGTGATTGTCGGGGAACAAAATTCTATATCGACACTGGGTAAGCAGTGGTGGATAGATGGTCACAGACTACACGCGTGGTGCCAGTTGCATCTGGATCTGATGTCAGGTTCTCTCGTGAGAGCCAAACAGCGATCGACCGAAGTTGCTAAAATCGATGGCCCAACTTAGGTTAAGAGCGATAACGGGAGAACGGCGAGTCGGATCGAGACCGGAATGATACCAGCATATAGGTATTGACGAGACAAAAATTCCGTCGTTACACACATCTCGTTGTGACACTCCGTTCCTGCACGGCGACAGAAACAAAAATGAATAATTGATTTAACATTGTATTCCCCATAAGCGGACTCCAAATCGTGATTGTCGGGGAACAAAAATTCTATATCGACACTGGGTAAGCAGTGGTGGATAGATGGTCACAGACTACACGCGTGGTGTCAGTTTCGTCTGGATCTGATGTCAGGTTCTCTCACGAGAGCCAAACAGCGATCGACCGAAGTTGCTAAAATCGATGGCCCAACTTAGGTTAATAGCGATAACGGGAGAACGGCGAGTCGGATCGAGACCGGAATGGTACCAGCATATAGGTATTGACGAGACGAACATTTCGTCGTTACACTCATCTCGTTGTGGATCTCCGTTCCTGCACGGCGACAGAAACAATGATTCAACATTGTTTTAACATTGTATTCCCCATAAGCGGACTTTGAATTGAGTGTCACAACGAGATGGGTGTACGACGAAATGATGTTGGGGAAGCGGAATAGCGTCAAATGAACTAACGTCAAAATGTTCGTTTAACATGATCTTTTTTCCACATTTTTGACGTTATTCCTGTGGAATAAAGTCAAATTATCAATTTGACGTTATTCCTGTGGAATAATGTCAAAATCCATCGATTTGACTTTATTCCGTTTCTGACTACTCATGAAAATTGAATTTGACGTTGTTCCACTGGAATAAAGTCAAATTGAATTGTTCGTACTTCAAGACCGATGTATCCAACGAAGTTAGACGAAAAGCAAGCGTTGACGCCATTTCTTCAATTTCCCGGGATAAAATCAAATCATTTCCCTGTTTTTCCTATGGGGAAAATCGATAATGTAGGGAAAACAGTCAAGTTTCTTTTTGACGTTATTCCAGTTGGAACAACGTCAAATATGCATTTGACGTTGTTCAGTGGAATAAAGTCAAATGCAATTTGACTTTATTCCTATGCTAGGTTTCCATGAAAATGAAATACGGAAAGAGGTCAAATTTCTTTTTGACGTTATTCCAGTCGGAACAACGTCAAATATAAATTTGACGTTCTTCAGTGGAATAAAGTCAAATGCAATTTGACTTTATTCCTATGCTAGGTTTCCATGAAAATAAAATACGGAAAGAGGTCAAATTTCTTTTTGGCGTTATTCCAGTCGGACCAACGTCAAATATAAATTTGACGTTATTCAGTGGAATGAAAAGTCAAATGCAATTTGACTTTATTCTCATGGTAGGTTCTCATGAAAATAAAATACGGAAAGAGGTCAAAGTTCTTTTTGACGTTAGTTTTTGACGTTATCTTTCCTTATTTTATTTTCATGAAAACCCAGCATAGGAATATAGTCAAATAGCATTCAACTTCCCACTGGATAACGTCGAATTAATATTTGACGTTGTTCCGACCGGAACAACGTCAAAAAAACGAACAATTGAATGACTTCAATTGCATTTGACTTTATTCCACTGAAGAACGTCAAATTTATATTTGACGTTGTTCCGACTGGAATAACGTCAAGAAGAAATTTGACCTCTTTCCGTATTTTATTTTCATGGAAACCTAGCATAGGAATAAAGTCAAATTGCATTTGACTTCATTCCACTGAATAACGTCAAAATAATATTTGACGTTGTTCCGACTGGAATAACGTCAAAAAGAAATTCGTCTCGTTTCCTTACTTTATTTTTTACGGAAAATGGAAAATATGTCGGCGTCCCTTTTCCAAATTTTCTCTCAATTATCATATAAAAGTTTGTTGTTTGACGTTATTCCGTGGAAGAACGTCAAATGGTTGTTAAACCATAATTTCTTACTGGATTAAAGTCAAATCTGATATTTTGATGTTGGCCAGTGGAATAACGTCAAAACATCTTTCGACTTTATTCCACTGGATTAACGTCAAATCGCTCTTGAAACCCAAGTTTTGCAAAGAACATGTTACATAAATAGTTTGACGTTAGTCCATTTGACGCTATTCCATCTCCTCCTTTTTTGGAGATGAAATTCTGATACATCATACCATTCAGAAGTTACGGAAAGCATTACAAAAAATATATATATTTAAATACATAAACAAATAATTACTTTCAAAATGACCGTGAAAATAAATTATCGCCCATGAACGCCAACAATTCCACAAGTATACAGCTGTGATGGATAGCGATAATTCATCTAACTCAAATTAGTTTGTAAAATCTGTATTATTACCTCAGTTGGTATACGGAATGCGTGGGTTGTTAAAGTCTTGTCCCTTATTTGCTAATAATGTCGATCTGTTTTATTATCAATTGTATTGAGTAACTTCGATTGCCCGACTTGAGGAATAGTTATGTAGTTAGTGATTAACATGCGCTAATTTGTCGCATCGGTCAGCGTTCTTAAAATGCTGTCATGTGACCTACTGTGTTGTCATACACTGAGCAATTGCTTCTAATATTGGTGTATAAATAGATGAGTAATAGCTATCAAAATGAGACGAGTGTGTCACACCTGAATGGGTGCACACCAGTTACTCTAGTACATCAAGTAATTGAGTTGCTACGATGTAACTGTGTCGTCGTGAATTAAGAAACTGCAACAACGAGCCGTATTTGGATCTTCCTGGTCCCGAAGCTCGGTCCTCGGGTACGACAAATGGTGCCCGGGTTACGACACAGCTAACCAATGTGTTCTTTCAGCGTCATGTCTGTGAAAATTATGCAATATAGTTCTTCTCAGATTATATTGAAGAAATTGAGAATATAACTATAGAAAGTTGCAGGTATTCAAAATAATTTTCGTGGAATTCCTTCTCGCCACAAACTTTTCTAAATATTTGCCCGGAACCCGGAAAAACGAAACTTTTTTTTCCAAAGTATGATATCAATTTACTTTCATGGTGCTGCATTAATTAATTCATAATATATTCAATTATCAGTGGTACTTTTTATAATTTTTCATGTGGATCAATAATCATCGTTCAGAATGAATCCAAAAATGCATATAATTTGTGCCAACGTGGGCTAGGTAGTTTAAAATGACTATTTTAATTCATGAATAATTTAGCATATCCAGAACAATTATGCAATATTCTTCTGTAGACATTTCTCACAAAGAACTTCATATAATCATTTCTTTGTGTGACGATTAGCTTTTCTAAGAGCTTTGTGTTCAACGTCAAAGAATATATCTTTCCAGTCAATTAAAGCGTTCGTTAGGTTTGTACTTGCTGTTATTAGCGTAGCCAACTTTAATTGTTGACTCTTTCTTACACAATCATCAGAGTGTTCAATCTTTTGTTTATTCCCCTACTTACTTCTTCTACTCACTAAACTTGTATCCACGAAAAAAGAGGGCCGTCGAACCACATATCAAACACAAATATCACCGTAATATGCGTACGTCTTTGTTTTTTCAAAGTATTATGATTTTCAGGACGAGGTTTGAGAATCCAAATAAGAATTTTAGAAGTATCAACTTCTTGACTTGGCGGCAACATTATGAAAGTACCATAGTTTCCGCAATTCTCAATTGGTAGACGATTTTCTTCTCTCATGGATACAAGTATACGTGCTAAAGCAGAAGGGATATTTATAGATTTAGCGCTCTATGCTCTACTTGCTTCACATGAAGTGAATTCGAAACTGAAAGGAACAACAGCATGCGTCTCTAAATGCAATACGGCCGACGAATGGTTACAAAAAAAATGTCAACAACGTAACATTTTTTCTAATTGTCATTATGATACACGCGCTTCATATTGAAACTTTTAATGTTCCACTAATTCCCACTAACAGCGTATCTGCAACCTTTTCTGCCAAATACTGACACAATTAGAAGGAGCTATAATCGGAGCAATAAATAGAGGTGAGAATTGGTGTTACGAGATAATTGTTTATGGATTAATTGGGATAGTTAGTGGATTAACTCAATTGTGGTCACCGTTGGTTACGCGTGCTATTTTCGTATCTTAACTAATGGTTGGGGAATCAATACTTGTCTATAATAGTTCATCAAACCAACTATTAGCAAATGTACCAAAAATAACATGCGTTTCCTAGGGTGATCATGAGATAATCCGCTTACCATTGCTTCCCTAATTATCAGTTCTTAAAACCGGCCTGAATGAAATAAAACATCTGTACTAAATGATAACGAAACCTAAATTTATATAGGCCTGAAAGTTATGAAATAAGTATGAAGAAAAGAATTTTGGATTGTAATAACCAATAAGTCAAAAAGTCAGTGCATTTTAACAGTCTCCTGGAAAAGAGTGATGAGAATATGTACGTGTGCTGATAGTGCATCTGGGCAGTCATTCTAGAGAGAATCACTTTATAGTGATTGACCACTGGGATCCAGCTTAATTATCTACCAAAAAATACAATTCAATTACAAAATTCACTTATATAGAATGATCGACTTATATCTAGATATGAAAGTCGACGATAAAAAAAGAACGTTATTGGAAAAAAGAAAAAATAATAAGTTCGGAGATTGAATAGTTCAATAGTTTGACTAAATTAACTGTTTTCTATTATTTATGACGAGTTATTATATAGATGATTGTGGAGAATGAAGGATGAGTCTTTCAAAATTGACATTACTATGTGATCTGGATTGATGGTTGAAAAAACATGTTTTTGAAAAAAGTCTAAAAAAAGATGGAAATTACACCTCGAGCTCCCAGGAAAAGACCAATAACCTTCCAGTATTGGCTATCGACCTCATATTTTTTAGCTAGGTCGAGGATGCATGACATATGATGATCTTTTTTTCCTGTGAACCTAGTTCAAATCTGATAGTGGTATCTAATATCAGAACCATCTTTTTATCATGTATGATGACTATGATGTCAACACTCTTCGTCGAACCACATGTAGACAGACATGAAATCTCTTCATATACATCCCAATTTTTCTGTTTGAACGCATCAGCCACCAGTCTCCTTACATTATGTTGTTTCGCAGTAGCTCTCCCTTGAGACAGGATCCGAGAACAGAAGTTTAGTACGAAACGAAAGCGACTCATCTTCGTTTTGTTCCGACGGTTCCATATAGGCCTACTTCAACATGGTGTATCATATGGACTCCCACTTTCATCGCGCTTCCATTTCGTTTGCAGTTACAGAATAGGGGCACTGAGCACATCAGTCATTTCATCAAAAACCTTTCATAAAAGCTTCATTTAATGATAAAAACATCAATGAAGTTCAATATCCGCACAACGTATCTCTAAAACACGTCATTAATACGTATTGGTGATCTAATCAAGTTGGTATTAATAGAGCAGCGTGATGGAACTTTCAAGTAATTAGGATGAAAATTGAATACTGCTCTGAAAAATAAAAAACTGGATTCAGGTTTAATGTAACTGAACTTTTCACACACTTTCGCTGGTGATTGTCAAATACATTGGATATGAACAAAAATCATAAACGATATTATCGAAGTGTACATACGTTTGTAACAGTAACGCACGAGTCACATACAACTGATGTTTCCACCTTATTTATTTTGAAAATCTCATCGATAGTATTTATAACAAATATTGTCTGCATCTTATGATGTTAATTCTGTATCTTGCAGTGTTTACGTTTTGAGATTATTTATATATGTGAAATCACCCTGGTGCGACGTGAACATTTTGCTCTTTCGAGAGTGGAGGTGGCTTGATTAAAAGGCTTTCAAGACTGTATATGTAGATAAATTGCTTGTTTTTGAATGCACGCTACACTTGATAGAGTGTAAGACCCAAATTATCAGCTCGTGCTACTGAAATGATAAATACTAACTGAAGGAAAAGTCTACATTTGCATAGTTAGAAGCTATATACACCCTTGGTTTTGAAACTTTCAAGGATTAACCCCAATAACATCCTTCGTTTCAATGGTGGCAACTTATTGATCATCCCTTGGGCATGCTGTATTTTGCTCCACAACAGTCACAGGGGCCATTATTCTTTCAGTAAGCCTAGGACCTAGGACTATAGCTATCGACGACGGATACGTAACTTGGACTTTTCCTATCTTCTCCCAGCTGACGATTGTCTCCAGTTATGAGAAAATTTTCGACGCGAAATAAATCGAAATATGAGCTAGCTACAGGCTTGAGACTCTGATGGCCTGAATAGTCGATGTATAGGTATGATCGACACATCGCTGCCTAGATCGCCTACAAATTAGCTGGATTAATAGTGGATCTTGGTGGCTTATGAAATCGCTTTCATAAATCCAGAACCACGTTGAACTCAGTTGCGTATCCATCGTAGATAGCTATTGTCCTAGCTAGGACTAATTGCAGACTAATTATTATTTTCAGCCATACGAGTGAACTGTCTTATCTTTGGCATATCTTTCGCGTGTGAATACTCAAGGTATAATAATTATGCAATTCAGAGCATAAACTACTGCTTACAGTGGGCCAGTCAAAGCTTCCAACTCTTCAATTCGTCGACAGGAGATAAGAAAAACCGAAGAGACCTAGCTAATCTCAATACGAGTCAAGAGATCACAGGACGAATTTCCGTCCCTCTCTGTTTTTCTCTTTCTCCATCTCTCTTTTACATATCTGGTTGTCTTCTATTCGAATAAAAACAGATAGCTGTATACTTAAAACCAATTAATTTAACGCTTTAACACCGGATGGAACGAGTCAACTGGAAGTTCTGTGGTAATTGATTTTCACAGAATTACTGTCGGAATTAGAGATGGTGATTCTAATTGCCAATTACGTATGACTATCAAAATATGATTAAAATATACGATTCTCGTTCTTCTGCAAACAAGAACTTATTCAACTGCCACACAAGTAATTGTAATGTACCTGTACATTTCCCAGAACGAGATGAACGCTCATAATTATTGAATTGGAGAATTATGTGATAAGAATGGGATAATAATGCTAACTTCAATTTCAAAATATAAGTAGATCAGTAATGTTGAATGAGTATACTATGTGATGAAAAAAACAAAGAAAGAGGGAAATAATACGACGAGGATAAAAAATATACGGAATGAATCAAAATCAGTGCTGAAAACTGCTTTACGAAATTTGTGAAGATCGTCGAAGGGTGAGTAAAACAATGTTAAACAATGTGTCTAAGAACGTAACAATGTTGGAAGCTCCAGAGATCACACTGATCTCGGGTCACGCCACCCCCATGACCCAGTGCAGACATCTTTGGTAGACACATCAGATCTAGTATACTCTTCCCCTACTAAACTATTCTTCACTAAATTCTCTTACTGCATATTCTATCCCTTTAAAAGATACCACTGATAACTATTCCACGTGGATAGCGTGAATGGCGTAATCGTCTCGCAAGCTGTTGAAGCCAACTCTTCGGCCATCTTACATTTCTTGTCAATCAAATAATAATATCATTTCATATAAGGAAGTGGATATTGGGTTTTTCCATCGCGTTTTTCCATTGAGTTGAATTCTTACTCGACGTTTCGGTCTCAATGTTGAGACCTTTCTCAAGAGTTAGTGTGGTGCAGAAGAATAGAACCGTCTCAGAACAAAGAGACTGACTGAGACGGTTCTATTCTTCTGAACCAGACTAACTCTTGAGACAGGTCTCAACATGGAGACCGAAACGTCGAGTAAGAATGTAATTCAAACGACGCGAAAGAAAACCCCAATATCCAATACCTCATATTCGGATCGCGAAAGTCTCAAACAACTCATCATTTCATATGTTGAATCATATGTTGAATTGATAGCTGCCAGTCGGGTATTCCATCTTGTCAAGCAAGATCATACATGCTCGTCCGTCTCCTAGCTGACTTCACACTTCTCTCACTGGATACGCTATCCTCATTAGTTATGGCACTAAGTACAGGCATCCTTAATAAAGTGGCAGAGCCCTAGTTAAACAGTCTATAGATCGTGTTAAGACTGGTAATCCCGCTAGGAGCGTGACCGATCCTGAGAAAATGTCGTCTGCTAGAGTAGACCGTATTGTTGCGAGGGAAAGCTTGCCTGGAGCGTGATGATCAGTCAACTTGATGATTATGGACACTGACATATGTCGTTGCCTATCTAGAGACTAATTTAATCTATGGTTATCAAGATCAGTGGCTCGACCTTGCGTCTTACGCACGCTATTTTCGCCAGCTACCTGGTACAGGCTACTATCTATTTTTTTATGAATTCAGTTTATAAATATGTTTTTCAATCAAGCAGGTGATTGGAAGGTTCATTTTTCTGTTTACAAAGCAAAAAATTGATCTCATATCAAACGAAGTTATTTTAGGCTGAATTATACGGAGAGCCTTCAGACAAATGGTTCCCGATCCTCTCTTATTCTAACGGCTCAAAAACGTAAGAACACTAAATCTTGTGTTAATAAGCTAGTAGAGTGTGATACTAGACCTACGCATGTTGTAAGATCTGTTGAGTGTTTCTACATACGACTATGTTCAGTATGAAATAACCTCCTCTCGTTGGGCTGTGATGAGAGTTATCCGTCCCCGGCCCACCCCCAAAGTCCCTTCACGATCCCCTCATACCACCCCACGGTCCTCTCACGGCATGAGATACTTGCGAAGAGCAGACTCTCCACTGGACCATGTTTTCCCAGTTTTATTCCACACACTTATTACAATCAGACCCTTGATTGGACATTCTCATAGAGAGGGTGAGAGCGAGAGCGAGAGTGGGAGAAGTGAAGAGAAAATAGAAGAGAGAGAATTATATATATATATATATACAGAGAGAGAGAGTGAGAGAGAGAGAGAGAGAGAGAAATATGAGAGAGAAAAAGTCACTTTATCTGAGACTGATCTGTACAAAAGTGCCCAAGATATACCACTTCAAAAATAACAAAATTGAATTGAAATAATCCAAGTCAACAAGTAGAATAGAGTATCAACTTGAAGTTAGAGTGGATGAGTTAATAATGAAGTAATTACTTCAATAGGGATGTGGACAGGAATGAATCAATACAACTGTTTCATAAGCAGGGGTGTATGTAGTCCTGGAAAAAAAGTACCAGGACGCATGATATTTCGGGAAATCCAATAGGGAGGAATGACCCCACATGCAATGGATTGGAATAGCGAATTTTCAGATCGAATTTCGTAGGTTCCACTTATAAATCCAAGTTGTAGTAGTCATACTTAGAGGAGAGGTTTGGCACTAACAACTGAATATATAGATTAGTTGTATAGCATCGATTTTTATCCTCTATTTCGAACGTAATATATATATTATTTTCAAGTTCTGAATTTGTTGCAATATTTGATAGTCAAGTCTTTGGAGCCTAACAAAAACGCTAGTGAATCTTATTATATATTTCCACAATGATGAACATATTCAATTTGATAGACATCTTAATATTATCATCCGTAGATTTAGATTTTTCATCTGGCACCACCCTGAAGCTCTGACTTCAGTACACCCCTGTTTATGAGTTACTCGGCGATCAAATAGCTTAAAAAATATGAGACTAGAAATAAAATGATTACATATTTTTGCACTAAATTGAATAACGGTATAGTGGTATACTCGCATTCATGGAAGAAATAGGTCTTCTACCAACTCAGTAATGAAACAAACTTCGAAGATTATATAATCTTGATACAACTCAGAAGATGCATCGCTTTCGAAACACGTAGTTGCGTTCTTCCATAAATCTTGTCCTGAACAATTGACATCTACCCTCAAAAAAAAAACTGTTCAAATATTATAACGGTGATCTTTTCATCGTTTCGTTGGTGCACGTCCTTTTCGTGGATAGAAGTACACGTACTTATTATTTCATGTTTCAAGATGAGCCTAGTGGAAACTTTCACTTTACTTATCGAAAAAATAGGGCTCTGGTTCTTTGCTGTTGTTTCATTTTCATGTTTTTTTATGTTTTCTAATAATTGTTTTCATACCAAAATAGCCTGGGAATGTTTTTAAGCTCAATAGGTTCGACGAGTTTGTCGCAGAAAATTCGAAAACTTTGGAAAATCCCCTAATAATAGCACTAGGTAGAATTTTCAATTTTTCAACTCAATCCGTTTGACATAAAATTCACCCAAAATGTTGATATTGCTCTGATCATTAGATAAGTGTAGCAAAGACTTCCATTTTATACAGGCCTACTGAAAACAATCGGGTTAATATGTTTTTCTTCAAATTTTGTAAGTATCTTCACAGGACAGGAAAAAAACGATCAACATGAACCTTTTTCTGCACATTAGTGTCATACCAGAATATGTTAGGATTGTTTTTCCAAATAATCGATTGGAAGGTGCACTCGAGAAAAAATCGTAATGTTTGAGAGAATCTTCATAAGAATAACCCTGAGGGAAAATACTTAAAAATACTTGATTGACAAACATTCTTCCAGCTCTCTGAAATTCATATTGAATATTGAAAAAAAAACATTTTCAGAGATTCTTACATAACAGGATGAGAAATAACGAAGAAAATCACATCAAAAAAATCATTTAATTGATTATTAGGATCAAAATGTACTTCAAGTGGTCGCATGATGTCGCGCTATATCAAACAATGTCAACAGGTATATGGTGTTTAAACGTTTCGAGTAATCCAATGTCTGTAGATGTGGATTGAGCTGACATAATATTTTCCACTCTAGATTTCCATACTTCTAAGCTCATCTAGCAACGCATATAGGGTACTGAGTTTTCCTTGTTGGGTAAGCGTAGCGAAGACTTCCATTCTACGTACTGAAAACAAATGGGCTTTGTTTTTATGTTATGTTTTTTTCTAATATTGTACGTTGCATACAGGACAGAAGTAAAGACCGATCCACATGAAACTATCTCTACATATAAATGTCATACCAGAATAAGTTGTAATTGTTTTTGAGCAGAATCGGTTCTACGCTTGTTTCAGAAAATGAGAAAATTTGAAATGCTTTTGCAAGGCGTAGCTGTGTTTTCAATTATAAATCTCTTTCGACCATAAATGTATCACTAGCTACACAAATATAACGGTGATATTAAATTTTGTTATGTTGGTGGAGGACGTCATGTATAGCAAATATGCCAATTTAAGATTTACGTTGTGATTTATAAAATGAAACTTTTTCACTGAATTATAACGAGTATTCTATTCAAATATTCGAATCTAACAATGAAGATGAGTTATTGTAGTAAATGTTGACTCTTATAGACTTTAATTAATAAAGTATATGAATTTACTCCGTTTATTTGCCTTGGGGAGATTGTTAGTTGCATCAAAAAGAGAAAAACAATCTGGAAAAACATTTATATTTTAATTAAAAGTGTTTTGAAAGTTCACTTCCGATAATGACGTTTTAAAACAACAAGATGGGCACTTGTGAAGTATTGATCTATTGTGTATATAGTTATTATAGGCTAGAGATCGCAACGTTGGCGTACACTTACGGTCTCATAAAGTAGACTTTCCTTAATTTCTATTCAAATTTGATAACATCAACGCATATCTTTCTGCTCATTATTCACATATTGTACTGGAGTAAGCGCGTGTATAATCTACTGAAGTAGAGATGGGCGAAGATACTTACAAATTGTATCACACATACGAAATACAAGATACTCTCCTGAAACTCTAAAAGATACCAGATAGGCCTAAATTTTGACATTGATACATCTTTTTAAGTGAACATAAGTCGCGAGCGGTTGACAAATATGAAGTCACACAACAGACCACAGTCGGCAGAACATCAAGCAAGTTCCTTATTATTATGATTTGAAATTCATGTTTAGCTCTGCCAGTATATTTTCTTCATGATGTATTTTAATTTGGCATGGTTGACCACTTTATGTGACCACAAGTGTACGCTAGGAACACTCAACATATGCGTTGCAAGATAAGCAAGATATCTATACAGATACTCAGAACCTATCAACACCCATAGACAATAGATATTCTACCAAGACAACTTTTGATATTCAAATCTTCATTTTCAGTATATAATTCCAACCCCCTCGCCTACCTATGCAATTAGTGTTACTTTCCGAACGCTAGAAAGCGTGACAAAGATCATGTGCTATGGAAAACCACTGGTCTAGACTTCTAATATTCTGAGTGAATGGAATGGTGACCAGGGCTGTCTGCACGTGGTCTCAACACTACCAGATGGCCTGATTTAATACTGCTATTACCACGTTGCGACGAGACACAATCACCCTATGGCATAGAGAATAAATATATTACCAAGACAGTTGACGAATATGTTAGAACAAGAATAGATTTCCTGGACACACCTCCAATCCAATCGTCTCCGCAGTTAGTTTGTAATATAGAAGCAGTCTGGACCAACGAGAATAGAGACCGCTTCTATAATACTAGTGTTAGTCCTCGAGTAGTGAGTTACGGCTGGCAGGTGTCCTCAAAAATTGAGGACGTGGTAGCACATCAAATCCTCGAGAAAACAAATCTTATAAAACCTAAATCTCCGAAAAAACATTTGTCCGATAGTTTGTGACCAAATCTTAAACAACCCATATATCCGAAAACTCATTGGTCCAACGGTTCGTTTACTCGTCTGAACAAATCTTGGAAAACCAATACCTTAAAGAACCCATATCTCAGAAAACCCATCTGTCCAACAGACCAAACATTTGGTTTATCGGAGATTTAGGTTTTCGGTGATATTGGTTTTCGGTGACATGGGTTTTCCAAGATTTGGTATGTCGCAGAGGACGTAGAGACGAGGAGTCCTTACCAATACCCTTCCCATTGCCTATGGAACCTTCAACGTCATCATCTAAATCATCATTTATTCGACACCTATAGATCTTGGATATCATCACATTACGTCGCTCAACACAATATATATGTGAATAATTGAATGGATGAGCGTAACTCCCGCCAGATCGACGAATAGCACTCAAGTGGCCACCGTCTTCTGATGCGTGTTATCTTTCACGCAGTTAACTCTCAAGACCGTAGTTTATGAAGTACAGCCCTACATTTGACTTCTGTTTTATTTTCTTGTTTTGTTAGTCATAGCTCATGAGTAATTCAACGGAATAAAAGAATATGAATATCAATAGGAATACGAAGATTCCGTTCCCCCAACAAATTTGATTGAATTGTGTATTATATCGTAACTTATTAGTTTACTATCTGCAGTTTGATGAATACCTTACAATAATAATTAGTTCATTCTTTGTGGTGGTAAGATATCCCTTGTGGTGTCCCGTCCGAATTATCCTTCATCGTAATCCTCGAAAAACAATGACTTTGTGGGAAGCTTCACATGTTTAAAAAATATATCAAAATATAGAGCGTCGTAAATGTCATAACAGTAACTTTTAGAGCATATAAAAATGATTTTCATTTTACATTGTTTATTAATCTCTGTCGCTAAAACAGTTAGCAGTTGGCTTCAGTAGTGGTGTTAACTACCCGTTAAAAATATTCCCACGACGATAGTTTCAAGCCAAACACATATTATTTAAGACTGCATGTACCGTGGTTATTGTTTTATTTATGATCAATATTTCATAGATACCGGTATTTCCAATTTTTTATTATTTTCAATATTCCCTACTTTCCACAAAATCCAATAGTAAACTGAATCATTTTTTTTCCATCAGCAGAGGAGTCTTTATGATATAGAATCATTGTTTCCCCAGTTAGGCCAAAGATGAATTGGTAAGGCCGTTAAACAGCATCTCTTTTAAGCATCTCTTGGTTGTTTCAAGACTTCGAAGCAGTGGTTTTGTCAACAAATACATATGAATTGTGTAGCGACCATTTGAAATTGAGAACAATTGAACAGATCATTATAAAATCACATCACAAGGAGTGAAAATAAGTTTCAATATGAAACTACACCACGCAAGGTACAAGATTACAAAGCAAGATTCAACTTTGAATAAAATTGATCACCGGAATAATAGTAATGACTGAAAAACCAATTTGAATCGGGTTGAAGTGATGCTTTATTCAAATTTATCGTCACCCATGCCAAGAAAAAGGATGCAGGCGTCTTCTTACGCTTTCAAAACGTCAACCAATAAGCCACAGCAATTTGATTTTCATTTCATTCTGTTTTCAAAGAAGTAATGCAACTATACGCCAATATAGAATGTTCACAAAATTGTTCATCTTAAACGCCTGGCTGCTCTTCAAGGGCTCCTGCTTTGCATTCAAACTTTTATTGGTTTCTGTATGAAAAGCAGCCTAGCATATAATGTTCACTAGATCTAGCAGACAAATCGTATTAAAGTGTCCCTAACGCTCGCCATCGAAGCATATGAGATACTTCAAGGAATTTTACATTACACTGCCTTGTAATTACGACCAAGAAAAATTAATGTATTGGTTCCTGGCCACAATGTTAACAGGATGAAAAACAATGTAAAATATAGACTCATATTAGGTGATTGTTTACATTCACGAAACATATTGTTCCCGAGCAAAGGTTTCCCCTAGCACTCAAACCAATAGTGCACGAATGATTCAAGCGTTTTTCTTTAATGGATACAGGCGCAGATAAAAAAGAGAGTAAAGTAAGTACAATAAAGTAGATAGCTGGCTGGAAAGAGAATAATATTAATATATACCTTCAAATTGGGTAATTTAAATGATATATGAGAGGTTGAGGATATAACAAAATTCAAAAGTTGTAGCACTTTGATTATATAAACGATTCCTTGGAATTTAAATGAATACAAAGATACAAAGATAAATGTGAGAAGAATGCAATTCGGTATTTCTAAAATGAGGGTTGAGATTACGTAAAAATGAAGTCCGGTTTCCTGATTTTGAAACTAAAAAAATTCATGTTAATAAAACAACTACGTTTTTTTTAAATATTATATTATTTCTCCCTTTCCGAATTTTGTATTACATAAAACATAGTAACATTGAAATGGTTCAAGTTTTGATCTTGAAAGAAGGAAAATTCGTTATATTTCATTTCAGTTCATCTTTATAAAAATGTAGACCTAAATTATTCTAATGATAATTATGTACAATATAATGAAATAACTCTGTGTCTATACGTGTATCCACGTACATAGGAAATCCTCTAACATATAAATAATCGTGAGCAACTCGGCAGAGCTACGGGAGTCTAGTCTCACTTCAACTCAAAGTATCAATACGTTTGAAAGATACAGTTGTGTTTCTAATTATAAATCTCGTTCTGAAAAGTCATTATACCCCAAATACTATGAATATTACTGATATAACGATGATATCTGTGCTTGCTATTTCGTTGAAAAACCTTTTTTGTTTTGATACATTTGATACAAACTATTGTATTTCATTCCATTACATCTCAAAATCTAGAATAAAATCATCTGAAAATTAATTTTGCTCTATTCAAATCTGCGTCTATACCCAGAGAAAAAAATTCAATTTTATTTCTGTTGTCATATTTGTGCTTTCTATTTCGGTAAACAACCTTCTATTCTTGTAGATATAATTAAATTTCATTCAATATCATCTGAAAATCTGAAAAAAAAATCATCGAAAAATTAATTTTCCTCTATTCAAATCTGTGTCTATATCCATAAAAAAAAAACTATAAAATAACTATAACATAAAAAAACTTCCATTTTATTTTTGTCATCAAGCCAGAGAAAATCATAATATTTCTAAAACGTGTGCCAGTTACCAAACTGTGAACATAAACAACAAGCTATTATGTGTGCGTAATGATACGAGGCGAGAGATTGTTATGTAATTGGGTAAGCTTGCACGAACTGTTTACCATACCGTAATGTCATCGGGAGACGGGCTGGTGTATAGCAACACGACTAATAACACGATATTCCGCATGGCTTGAATACATCATGAGCTCCTCCCCCTCCTCAACTATGTACCCCCCTATCCCCCCCCCTCCCTCCGATGGGACAAAACCAGACCTAGGCAATGCTTCCTGTGCCCCACGCTATGATACCACGAGCGGGTCAGGAGCAGATTGCCTTGTTGGTGTTAGGCTTTAAAGGAACTTCTATAGCGAGGTATTTTGAGTCTATGTTCATGTCCGTGTTCTTTGTTATGGTGGTCAACGTTTGTGGATGTTTCCAGCATATGGAGGGCGTGGGGTAGAAAGAGCTAGAAAATTAAGATAGGACGATATAAAGTAGAAGAAAAGAAGACGAAAGATGAAGAGAAAAATGAGAAGAAAGCAAAATGAAATGAAAATACAAACGCAAGGTTCAGTAATCTCTCCATATACTCTTTGGTCACCAAAGGGCTTCCACTCAACCGAGATGATCCGAATTTGGTCTGGACCCTCACTCCAGACTTTATCGCCATGAATGAACCTTTTGGGAGCAAATACATTGCTCCCGGCGACAGCTCTGGCGATCACGGGATTACGCAAGCCACTACACCATGCCAAGGAGTCCATCGAGGGAGCAGATTGCCTTGACGGTGATATTTATGCATTTTTCTTCATCAAGACGTCCTCATTCTCCATAGGGAAAAAAGTTTCTGTCAGTGTGATTTCACTGATATTAATGAACATTGAATCTTCCACAATGAAAATGGCAAATCAACAAATGCATCAGAAGAAGTGGACTATAATTGTCTAAATTCTAATTAATCGAATTTTGTATAACAACAATGGATTGATCAATTGTACTTTAGTTAATTCATATTCACGTTTGTTCTTTTGTTATATCAGCTCACTCTCATTACACCACCATTGTTTTTTTTATATATAATCCTCAGTTCTCCATATTTTCTTACAAAAGAAATATGTGAAACGTCCCTTATATTTTTCTAATTCATGCTTCTCATTTTCTTAGAATGAACCATTATTTTCATGAATATTGTTATACCGTATCCAAGTGGAAACCGGTCGATTTGACGGCAGTGTTTTTCATAGACTCATCTGTCCAACAGTAACAACCGATATTTTTCCCATCGATTTTTACCTCGTGTATATAGATAAAACGTAAAATGAACGTAGAATGTTCATTATGGATCGACAGTTTTCTATAAGATATTTCTCTGAATTACGATCGTTACCACTACGATCGTTTATATGTTATATGTTTACAATTAAAATGGCATGCTGTGGGTAAGTTTCCTTTACATCAAAAGTGTGTTCAAAGTGTGATATTACCTATAAAGGACTATTCGTCGATTAGACGAAGTCACACGAAGTACGGCCGAGGACACCCGAACGCATCAAGGCAATGTGCCCCCGACCAGCCCACGTCAAGCGCCCTCAAACCAATGCCTCACTTGTGATCGATTTAGTCATATTACGATTCGATGCATTCCAGTCCAAACAACTGTGTCCAATTAAATCGCAATATATATAAATTGTTTAAAGCTTTTTATGCTTTTCCAAATCATATAGTTGAATTCAACACCAGTTTTTTCTATCCATTTGTGGGTAATTAATTGATAAATGAATATAAATGGAAGAGAAATCTGTTTTTAATCTGTTCACTTATCAGAATAATGTAATTATCCAAATTTAATTTGTTCTAGAAGGTACACATTTATTCACGCATCTAACGTGAAACTGAATAGTTTGCAGTGTAGTCAATTGAGGAGAACTTGAATATTGATGAGTGGCCTTTTTAAAGAAACCAGAAGTTTCTCATATTCAGAATCGTAATTTTGATATACAATAATCGTTTCCCAATGAAGGCCAAGGATGACATAGTGAGACCCTTTAAGAGCGACACCTCTTTTTGAATTTGTGACAAGACTACCTCGAAATCTTGGAACAGAGAATAATACATCGAAAATGATGAGCTCTGTGGAACAAATCCTACAGCATTTTTCTATAGTAATTAATATGTATCAAGAAGCTTATTGGATGCCCCAATATCGAGATATTCAGGATAGAATAGTGAAGTTATAAGAATTTCGTCTCGATAGGGATCCAAGCCTGGCACCTTCCAATCCCGGTTCGGATCCCGGTTAAGACGGAACTTTATGACTTAACTATTTTATCCTAAGAAATTGTTATATACATAGGCCTACGTTGTTCAATGACTCTGAAAGTTACAACTTATATGGATGGGATATTAGGTCTCCAAAATGCCAAATGCCAAATGTTAATTGATGATAAAATCGGTAACGTAGAAACAAGTCTTTTCAGATATTAATAACGATCCAACCCTGGTTCCAACTATAACATTGGGTCAGGGTGTGGTTGCTCCCACCAGCACTAAGGCCGCAGGATTGCTAGAAACCGGCTGGCGACGACTGGCATTTCCGCCTCATCTTCCTCCTCTTCTTCTTCCACTTCTAGTTGTTCCACCAATTCCTTCCCCCTTGTTATGTCCTTCCAATGTATTTCTGTCTTTAACTCACAACACCTACCTCCTCTCTTCAGCACACCCTCCTTGGTCAGTCCAATCCACCTCTCTCTCGGTCACCCCACTCTACGTGTTCCCAATGTAGCCGCCTTGAAAACCCGCTTTGGTATTCTCTCGGTTCCCGTCCTCTTCGTGTGACCGAACCACCTAAGTCTCTCTCTTCCCAGTTTCAACAGTCAATTTTCAATTGACGAATCTCAGTTTGTGGCCATTAAATTGTATCTGCATTGAGATCATAGTTAACTGTGGAAGTTCATACTTCAGTCACTATTGGCACAATTTTCAGGATTACAAGTCACCCCAAAAGATGTGAATCAAAACCAGGTTGTTGGTACTTTTAAGCGGATAGCTAAAGCACTATATTGAGAATATAGATATAATTGTGCCTGTAACAACTATCAATTGTTCATATGGTGTCTCCAACATGAGGATTTTTCATATTGGACTACAGAAAACCAAAATATATGTATGAAATAATTTTTAATCTTCAATATTTAATTTCTCAATATACCAAACACGCATCTACCTCTTCACTGTTTATGTTGTAATGATCGTTTGTAATTCTGCAGTCTGATATGAAAAATAAACCTTATCATTTCCCTGAGCGTCACACACAATAAGAAAGCAATAAAAGTTACCGGTACTTCATCTTAATTTTTAGTTTCATTATAGTGCTTTAACTTCTTGCTAGGAAATTACTGCGCCCAGGTCTCCTGTGTTCAGCACGCTAGCAACTGATTCCAACAAATCTCAGTTGCTTAATGTAATATACATCCGGAGAATGAGTGTATGTATATCTTTCCACTTGTCTTTATAGTTAGGTATTATCTCCTCGTAACGACTTTGTGAAAGCATCTTGCAAGTCAATCGCTTTCACTCTATTACTGCCAGGAAACTTTATATGTTTCTACCACTGCCATATACCCGGCGCCACCACTCGTTTATCCAAGTCCGACATATTCGTACCTGGCACCACCACCAGTAACGGTAAATACTATAGACAGTTATGTTCGGCAGCAGATTCATAAGCAATGCACCCGAACCTTCATGTTTTTGGTTTTGATATCGGTGATGGTTCAACCTACAATAAAAAAAAATCGATACAGTTTTCGAAATAGACCGATCCTGGAAATTCCAAACGCACATTTCAAAAGTGAGGCTTCCAAATTCCAAAAGTGAGGCTCTCTCCACACGTGGAATCTAAATGGCATAACTCGTACTCGGCACCGCAACACTAATCATTTGAATTGCACGAAATTGTACCCTGCACCTCCACCAGTTATGATCACGTTATAATACCTGTCAACACCATACGCATAATCCAAAAAACGTACTTCACCCGGTTCCACCACCACTAAATTCTACGCACTTGTACTCAGCACCTCTACAAAATTAAAAAATGTACTTGTTTGTACCCGGCACCTCCACACGTATAATCTAAATAACAAGTAATTGTGCCCGGCACCACCACCACCTAATGGCATGCACTTGATACGAATTGGGTTCAAGTGTTGCTTATCTCCTAGCCTACTTAGCATTAATGAAATGCAGCTCGGCTTATCAGCTTATCACGTCGACTACCTTCCTAGTCAAACAACACGACCTGTTGACATTCTTCAGCAACTCTGCCAATCAAGCAAACAACACCCAGTATTGACGCACGTCATACGTACATATCTACACTCTCTCTCTCTTTCTCTCTCTCTCTTCTCTCTCTCACTCTCTCTATCTATCTATCTATCTCTCTCACTCTATCTATCTATCTACCTCTCTCTCTCTCTCTCTCTCTCTCTCTTCTCTCTCTCTTTCTCTCGGTCTCTCTATCTTTCTCTCTTTATCTCTCTTACTCTCTCCTCTATATCTCACTATATCTGTATCTCTATCCCTCTTTCTCTCTTTTTTCTTCCTACAGATCTGTCTATCTATCCATCTCTCTCTCTGAGTTCATGGAGGATGAATGATAGAGCTACAAAAATGTTATTCATTCGATTAAGAAAACAATTTTTACCTATTTAAATTTGAATTACATCTATATATCCATGAAGACTTTGTTATCAATGTATATATTCATTTTCACATTCTCCAATCTCAATAGAAAATAACCAAGCAATTTTTTGGAGTTATATTATAAATATGTTGTAGGCCTATGTTCGATTTGAATTTTAGGTTATTTATTCAGAAAAACTCTAATTCGCGCCTATGTTTCAATTTCGAATAAAAAATTTATATGTATATATATCCCTCTTTCTTCTCTTCTCTCCATCCCTCCCTCTCGCCCTCTCTCTCTATCTCTCTCTCTCTCACACACACATAACTCTATCTTGGAAAGTAAGAATTTGTGTCCGTTTGTTTAGTCCGAATGAGATTGTTGAAATGATTGCTTCAAATGCGAGCCTAATAAAGAGTGCTGCTAGTGCACCCCCGCCCACTCCCCGTGTCTCGCACCCTGACCACCCCCTCCTTCTCCCACCCCCGCCCTCTCAGCCGGCGAGCAACAGGCCTATATAAGTGAGGCTCTCTCCACGCTCTGTTCTCATTCACAGGTGGTCGTCAACACCGTCAACACCTCCAACAGCTCACGTCAACACCTGACAACACGCTCAAGTACGTCACAAATAGGTGCGCTCATTTACTATTTAATTAAAATAGTTACAATATCATAAAATTACTGAATAATTTAATATTATATAATTTCATAGTAAATATGTTTATTATTTAAATACATCACTCATAGGAATATATGAAAATTATCGATATGTGAATATATAAACTTGAATATATATAAACAACGTTGGCCCAATTATTTGAATTATGTATTGATAAATAATAATTAAATCAGAGAAATAATATACAAAAAGATTGGGATAGTGAGAATTAAGGTTTGTATTGGAAATAAATTAATTCTGTCTCATTTGCTATTCGGGGTGGAATTTTAATGGTCTTCGAGAATTCGAAAAAGATATCAATGAATTGATTCTATTCATTTTTTCTTCGTGTATTTTTTCTTGACACTTTTTAAATTTAATCAACATCCATTATTGTATATAGTTTGAATTTATTTTATTTTTCGATTATCATGCCATGGGCAAATCGGAGAGCTTCGGGGCTGGGCTTTGATAAACTGCATGTGGTTTATAAAATGAGTGAATGAATATATTATTATTATATAAACTAGGAAAACGCGTTATGTGTTTCCGCGTTGATGGATGAGCTAATAAGAATGAAACTGAATTATTTCAAAAAGTTAAATCAAGTTGATGTTTTGACGGCATTCAAATTAAAAATTAATGTTTTCATTCGGTTGATTTATTTCGTAGACTATTCTCATCATGAAGGAAATATTAGATGCAATCTAAGATACAATATATACACCTTGAGATCCAATTATATTCATTACTCATTCTAAATAATATCTTTGATAATAAAGAAGGCTTTGTTTTAATAGTTCTTCAATAATTGGTGACACTTGTTGCTTGGATTTAATTGGTTTTCTTAATAGCTTTGAATGATGTATAAAAATGTCATTAAATCATTTTTTATATCTAAACGACTGATTGGATTCCAGTGAAAGTTTGGAATCATGTGTATCATTATTATATTGAAATTCGGTGAAAATTTTAATTTTTTTGAAGGACATTTTTTGTACGAAAATTTTTCTCCGGCTTATTCTTATGGGTAATTTGGAAAATGGAAAATTAGTTTTCTCAGAAGTGGTGCAATCGATTGCGCATAAAAATCAATGAGATTCAATCCAGATGATGACACTTGGGCTTGCCAAGTTTCAATTGAATTTGAATTTTCGTTTGACCTGTAGAGCGCGAACAAAAAAAAAAAAAAAAAAAAAAAAAACATGTACATTTTTTTCGGGTCAAGTGTAATTGAGTCTTCGCTTCGCTCATCCAATGAAAAAATGAATAAACGTATGAACAAACAAACAAAGGATAAGAAAAATGAATGAATAACAATAAGAGATGAAAGAGAAATTGATCGAGATGAAAAGAAAGGAAGAGAGAAAGAGTTAGAAGAAGAGGAGGGCAGCAAGGAAAGAATAGTAGAATTAATAAATGAGTAAATGTTTGAATATGGAAAATAAATTAATTGAAGTATCATCTCAGTATATCAGGGAATATCAATAATTCAAGGAGAGAAAAATCGAATAGAGAGAATTACTTCAAAGTAATTTTGGTTCCATTCTCATTTTTTAATTGAGCAATTTTTTATGTTTTTTATTTTCAGAAAGAAACTTTCATATCATTATCAAATTTAGTCACTCCAATTTCTTCACCCATCTCATATAATTAGTGACATTCTACCGTCAAAGTTTTTCTTTCATATTGTTCAATTAATTACTTTTCTTTTCATTTTCAAAGTTATGCCTGATATTTGTTCAAAAGTTGTGTGCATATTTAATATATTGACTGGCATCCTTATTTAATTGTTTATCAGGAAGTAATAAAGATGTTTTCATTGAGCGAAGCAACAAACTTTAAACTCGATACTGAAACTTTGTTTCGTATTCATTAATTTATGGTGATGAAACAAGAGAACCTTCCATTTTCATAATGATACGTCTTGGGATATAACTAAACATGAATTGCATAACAATGAATGTGGCCAAAAATATTCGAATTGATCAACATCTTTTGCTTAATACAATAACTTACATAACGTAAACCAATGCGTATTATTCTATATGCAGCTAAAAATCACATCATTATTTATTTCAAGTGAACTGATTAAATAGTATTTTATATTCCGTATTCACTCATTTATTCGTGTTTTGGGATTGACGAATGTGTTTTGCAATCATATTATCATATCTCATATATTATTATCATATCTACGTTTTGAAATTAGAGCATTTTCTCTATAACTTTAAAATTACTGATAGCCGTCCATCTTCTTTTTGTTCCGATGATTTCGTATACTTTAACATGATGTAGTATTGGTCGCGTCGTACTGGTTTCGTCGAGCTTTCATTCCCTTTGAAGTTATAGAATAAAGGGCCTGCAAGGATGGATATATATATAGCTTAGCAAATATGAATATTTTAGTGAATATTTTGCCAAGCTATAGATAGCTTGGCAAAATAACAATGAAATTGAGGTTTTATTGTGTAGGAATAAACAAAAAATAGAAGGATATCCATAACATAGAGCTGGATGTGATTGAAATAATTCAATAAAATGTGATTTTTTTATCAATTCCATATTCGAACTGATTAATTATATATTACAAAAGTGAACAAAAATATTAAATTCCTATTAAACTTATTATATACACTCGGTTTTGACTTGATTCTGGTATCTCGAAGCGATGGGTACCAGTTATTTCACGTGATATCCTTCCTTATATTAACGTTATAGCCGCCCCGGTGGCTAAGTCTATCGTTAGCGGTAGAAACTGAACTCACCGTTGGGCGTGGGTTCAAGTCCCGCATAAGGCATGGGTTTTTGTAAATGTCCTCTCACCTATCAACACTACATCTTTTCATTATCACCCGTTCATTCGTACCCCCCTATAACCTAGCTGTTGGTGGGGTCGTTGAGCAATAAAAAAAAACATTATTCATTCAGCTGAATAACTCTCTTTCTCTGTCTCTCTCAGTTCCTCTTGCCAGTCAATCAACGTGCCAGTCAACCAATCAGCGCGCTAGTTGTAATGTCCAGTGCCAGTATGAAGAACTCAGCACCAATCAGCCTCCTCCTACTTGGACTGACGTTGTTCCTGTCCTCGAGTTTTGCTCTGCCGACGCCGGTAAGTTAACTATGAAAAATCATATTTGCAATTGTATATTTCGAAAAAAGATCAAAGATTCATTCCTCAACGCGGTTGATTGAATAGTTTATTATTTCCAAACTTATTAGTTCACAAATTGAAATTTATTAATTGATTTACTTCAAAATGATCATCTCCTCCGGGGTGGTGATACCATAGATGTCGTGCTCTGACAGTCTTCTTCAAGTTCATTCATTTTGGGAATTCTGGACTAGGAAAAATTCATATTCGATCAAATGAATAAGTCAGTGCAGCACTTCCCAACACATTTTCTTTAGATCTGTGTTACGTCCGAACGATTCTGCTTTGTCATCCTTGCTCAGCCTTAATCAGGAAACAACGACTTAGTGTCGAGTTCCATTATGTAAACCGGAAATGCGAACAGCGACGTAAATAATATTCTAGAAACAAAATGTAATTCAGAATAAATTTCTTATTTTCTCATATTATTATGACATTCGTTTTAATGACCAACCTGTATTACATACAGTATATAATGGACCAATTGAGAACCAATTTAAAAACTATTCTATTCTATTCTAATATATAATATACAAATATACTAACGGATAAATATATTCTACATCTTATGATGTATTTGTTGATTTGTATCTTGCTGCACTGTTCAAGTTGTATGATCACTTATGGCTCAAAAATCCCCCTAGCGAGAATTTTTCGCCCCCTGTTGGCTCGTTACTCTTCAGTGCGTGAATTACCATCATGAGATAAGCTCTAACTACCAGTTTGAAGTGGGTTATCACTATGGTTACCCACGCTATTTGTTTTCACCCACTCTCAGATAAAGACAAACTGTACTTGATAATACCGTGCCTTGAAAAAAAGTGAACAAATTGTCAAATTTTCCTCGTGTAACTTGACAATTAGTATCGTAATAATGATCAAAAACTTCCACAAATGAAAGCATCGAAGCAAAGACTGATATCACTTAATCAATGCAGAAAATACCATTCTAGAAGAGCTTCTGTAACTAAGAAAAACACGTATAACGAAGCATTGGATTCCGGTTTGACCAGGGCAAATTGGCAAATGCTATTTGAAATACCTGACATTTCCCTTACTTTTTAATGATCAATTTTATAAACGTACTCGGCTCTTTCTATGTATTTATAACTTCGTCACTACATAGCGCATACATGGCATACATACATGGCATAGTGTCCAGCTATACAAAATTACATAGCATAATAGCATAATTTATTTACTCTATTTAATAGCATGGCAGAACTACTCAGTTATCAAGGGAGTCGATTTAGCGAAATATTAGGGTTCTGGTAACAAATTTCGAATGGTACGAGGTATCAAAAATCTAGTGCGAGGGAAAACAGATACGTGCAATACTTTTAAGACTATCTAACCGATATCGCATAGTTGTCAAACGTACATAGACAAGAAAAATGATTGAATATTTTTTTTACTTATACCATCTTGAAGGTATTATAAATATATAAGTTCTCCACGTATTAGAATGTTGATGTCTCATACCTTTCGCAAGTTATCGCCAAAAAACATTTTGTTAAATCGACTCTCTTTTACTATATTAAGGGGGTTATAGGCACCACTCAACGTTGTAACAGGCACCGTAACATACCAATTGTTGTAGTGATTTCCTTCTGAAGAGAATCGAATTGTGGGGGAATTGCTTCATACCATTCAGAGAAGTATCTTCTGAAGCACTACGATCCGTAATGAACATTCACAAAAGGTTACATATATTACCTTATAAGTAGATTGAGAGTCGGTGGCGAAATGAAAACAGCCGGTGAAAATGAATGAGTCTACTAAAATAAATGTTTAATCTCTCCACACGTGTTTTAATTGAATTTGACCAATTATTCTTGTGTGCAATTAATTTCTGTATTTCAAAGCGTCATTGTTAATGACGTGTCGCATCTGTTAACGTTTTATGTTCTTTAAAATCCAGCGGGCGGGAACGTTCTTCCACAGAGTAAACGATACTCCTTAATAGCAGTTTCTAGCTCCAGGATTCACCTCCCCACACCTGTAACGACCCAAGTTTATGTCTTCCAGCATTTCCCCAGATAATCATCCTCACTGATGTACCTATAACTAGGTAATAGCACTAACAGGCAGATTATTTGTCCAGTATTAAAAGCGATGCTCGTCTGAAGCACCAATTACTCGCTACTTACATAGAAGCCACTCGACTAGCTCATGTATGTCTGATGATATAGTTGAACAAACATCGCCATATCTTACAGATTTATTTCCGGTAAATCTACAGGTCTCATTAGCCAATTAGAGAGCGAGAGGGGGAGGGGTGAGAGAGAGAGAGAGAGAGAGAAAGGGGGGGGGGGCAGTCAAGTGTTGATTAAAATGTTAGTCAACCAGTTTGGAGCTGTGGGGGAGCTGACATAAAGAGTGGAATATCGTAAAAACAGTAATGCGCTGATATATAACTAAAAGGTGGAAGCTTGTTGATGAAGTTGTGAAAAACGCAAAAACAAAATATCAAAAATTTACAACGTCATAATAATATTTCTATATAAATGCAGTTAAAAACTCATTACAAAGAATAATAGCGAAATAAATATTTTGACGTGAGCTGCTTGCCTTCAACAGGTGAAATAAACAATAACAAAATTATTAATCAAATAGTTTCGACAGTAATCGACAGTAAAACTTGCAGGTGCTCTGTCAGTGGTGAATATTGATTGGAATTGTGAAAAGTGACAGCATAAAGCGCGCGCAACAATGGCATTCATTAAAAGATATTATTAACATTGTTGACAAGTGATTTGTAGCGTTTCGTCTGCTATATTGGCATTTAGAAGCGCATTTGGTTGTTACTTTAAGTGTCGATTACGAAATTGGGTGTAAGAACAGAATCAAACAGTGCATGCAGTCCCTATACGTGTCTGCACGGAAGTCAGATGACTTCACTGTTGTTGTCTATATGTTGAATATGTATATTTCATTTTTCAATAAACATTCAAAAATATGTCATTATTTTTTTTCATTATGAAATAATAAAATGAATGAATCGAAACTTGAATCGAAATTTTAATTTTTTGCGGTAACTTGTGTTATTTGATCAATAAAACTCGAATATATATATATATATATATATATATATATATATATTATTTCTCAGATTACGCTTATCTGTATAAAAATCAATTAAACCGCTCCGTATGTTGTTTCTAGAAAAATGAATATCCGGTTAAACATGCAGTATAAGTTGGTTTTGCATGAGTCCAGATGGCTTGTTATTAATTGGAACAATACACAGCTGATAAGAGATACGCCATGAGTGACACTTCGCGTTGCGTCGCGTTGCGTTTATCTGTTGACGCAACTCGCCGCGGTTATTTGCTTGATGATAACGCATGAGCTACACGCTTGAGGCTTCGTACATCTCCGAGCAATTAACATGGTGTCATTTCATGCTTGACTACTTTAGGAAAACCAAGTATATTCTCACGTTGAAGAATGTTTGAATATGAGAACTTTTCATCTCCTATTTCTCACGTCACAATATTGCATCACATTATTTTCGTCATTTAAATATATATATATATATATATATATATATATATATATATATATATATATATATATATATATATATATATATATATATATATAGGCCTATATATATATATATATATATATTTCTTCTTTGATTCAACATGTCATTAGGTAGACCTGTATGTACGCCGGGTCAAAAAATAGTTCCTTATATTTCCATTTTAGTTATTTCAATAGTCCATGTCAAGTTCTTGATAACTAGGCAGTGCCAAGTATTTACTGGTATCTCTACGGTCATTTATAAATGAAATGTGTTTCGGAACCTGAATTAAATTGTAATCCACACGACAGAGGAAAACCACGATACACCCCTGTTAGGATGATCGTCCATGCCGTGACTCGAACCCCGGTCTCCTGAATGATGGTTCAGCGTAATCATTCAATTGAACCGTTCTCTTCTTGTACATATGTTTCAATTCATATCGGGTTGAAAGATGCACTGTAATGATAGCGTAATGATGACAGAATTATATTGGCGTCGGAAAATAATGAATGAGATAATGGGAAGATGAAACGAGGCGAGAGAGAGAGAGAACATTTCGTCAATGCAATGCCAGACAGAAGTGTCGTAAGATATGTTCTCTCTCTCTCTCTTGCTCTCTCTTTCTCATTCTCTGTTATAGTAGTTGTTTATTGATTTGTATTTCGTATTTACTACATGTTTATATCTCCCATTACGTTATTAAAGGTTAAAACAGTATAGACATGTATAGACGCGTCCATGAGAAAAATAACAGAGAAAACTAATTCTGATTTTAAAATAATTATCTTATAATCGGAAAACTGAAGTTATTCAAGGAATATCGTATAACAAGGTTCAACTGGCAATGACTATGACTATTTTCATTTTTTTATCAACTATTACATATTCAATATTCATTATTGGATGAGCGAAGTGAAGGCTCAATTGTTCTGTACTCAAAAAAATGTACTGTACATGTTATTTGTTTTCCATGTGTTTTTTTCGCGCTCCACATGTCAGACGAAAGTTCAAATTCAGTTGAAATTTGGTATAAACAAGTGTCATCATCTAATTCGGTACTGTATAGTCTTTTAAGATGCAGTCGGTTACCCAACATCCGAGAAATCCCATTTCGAAGTTAAAAAAGGATAACCCAGAGGAGAACATTCTCGATATTACATCCTCCGAATGAGTTTTAATTTCTGCGGAATGTTATTATAATGATGATACACATTATTCCGACATATCAGGTAATCGGATCAGCTGTTTCGATTTAAAAAAATGTAAATATAATTTCATCACATCAATCAAAGCTATTAATAAACTCATTATGAATTTGAGCAACAGGTAAAACCAATTGAATCATGAAACAATTACTTAAAGTAATGAATAAACATGATTGTTTATAACTCAATGTGCATATATAGCTTTTTATCACTTACAGTAATTTATAAATATCCCTACATCGCTCACTCAACAACACATGTTGCGCTTTCCTAGTATATAGACATCATAGTACGATATGTATTCAAGAAATGCGGTTCAAAGACTTGACTTGAGAGAAAACTCAAACACTGCTCTGTAACAGTGGATAACAAATGCATTTCTCTATTCGTATCATAGACCAATAATTACACTTATTATAGTGCAGACTCAAAAGACGCCAGAAATAGGCAAAAAGGCAGAAATATTAGTTATATCGTAAGTTCGTAACGCTTCTGATCGGTTATAGTGAGGAGGGGGAAATAGCGAGAGATAAATACGGAGATGGAGTGAGAGAGAGAGAAAGAGGGAGTTCGAGAGAGAGACAGAGAGAGACAGAGAGACAGAGAGAGAGAGAGAGAGAGAGAGAGAGAGACCACTAAATGGATAAAAGATCAGAAATCTCTCCAATCAAGTTCAATCATGTTCGATCACGTCTCGATATTGGCTGGGATTACATATCCAACATATCTACCTGTGGTAACATATCAAGTAATATAAGCATGTAAGTCTGGGGCTAACCGTGTATTAATCAAACCCAACCTCAAACTCTTGCTCATATGCATCCCTATTCTACATCCCTGAGGGGAGAGAGCACATTTCACTGGCTTTAACTTCCCCCCCCCCCCCCCCCCCCCCCCCCCCCCACACACAAGAACAAATTAGATTTACAGCAGTTTTTAATCATTTCTTCTATTACGTCGTATCACCTACGCTTGAGTTCACATAAGATGCTCGATCAAAAGTCAGAATTACCAAAGTGGGAGTTGCTTCAGCTGGCAGTGAAGTTTTGGTCTTCGCATGGTTACCCACGGTATTTGTTTTCACCAAATCAATAAAAAGGAAAAATTGACTTATATGCTGTAGTAATACAGGTCCCAAGTCTCGTTTAAATGCATTCTGAAGAAACTTGAACGATTAGTAAAACTAGCAGAGAAAGTAGAGATCGAACGACAAGTAATAGTCTGTTTTCTGTTTGATTGATATCTGCCAAATAATTTGCAATATCAAAAGGTTGACTGGTTCAACCGGGTAGTATAGAAGGACTTTCCCTTTTGGTCCAAGCTGTACATACGCAGTCCACGTACTCTATGATACAATTAGCGGTAAAATATGCGTAGATTTTATTTCAACTCCAATCTTAGAAAACACCATTTCATGTTGCTGCAAGTATACAGCTTGTATTAAATTAGACGTCCTTTCTCTACCTGGCTGAGCCAGTCACCTTACTGGATTTAACATATATCAGATGAACAGAGAACCAACTTTTACTTTTAGTTCGAGTTCTACGCTTTATTATTTTCAGAGGTAGAAATATCGAAACTAATTTCCCGCAGCTTTGTATTGATCAAGTTGATCAAACATAGATTGTGTTTATCTTTCTGAATGTAGAATCAGTTTGAACGGAATTGATGAATAACTTGGGATATACAGAGGAATGTAGGAACTACAAAATTTAATTCTATATTCGCCGGTTTGATTTCAAGAAACTGATTTGATAAAATGTCAATAAAACTTGAAGTATGAGATGATGACAGATGTAATTTCGTTCAACTTTTATTTCACTTTCAATACAAATGAGTATATTCATGGTACGAGTTCCGTGTACTCGTGCTTACGATCTGTCAAACAATAGTCACTAAATGCCAATTGAGGCGCCAACTCTTATGAAAACAATCTACCTCATCAACTCACCTCCAGCCAGCGAGTAAGAAACATAAGAGACTTTAATAGCGCATGGGAGTCGATTCAGCAGTGTATCAGTATTTTTGTGAAAACTTTTGAACAGTATGAGAAGAAATTATTTATTATTAGAAAAATTGAGACTCTGCCTTCAGCATAAAGGTTGCCTATCAGACACGGAATGATAATTCAATGAATATAACCAATTAATGGAGATATCAAAATAAGACATTAAAATAGTGGTTGGTACCATAAAAATAATAATATTGAGCTAATGGTCAAGAGAATATAATAGTGTATTTGATTATTTAATTGGAGAAATAACAATGAAAAAAGGAAAAAATGCATATCTGATATAAAAAAAACTCGCTACACACTTGATTTATTCAAATTGTATGAATGGTTACTAAAAATTGAAATAGATCCTAACAATTGGCTCAAATAACTATACAATAAATGAAACTATTACTGAGGTTGTATCTTTTACAAAATTCATCGAAGTGAGGAATCGTGCCTCTAGTAGGCCTACCAACTAAGAGTCTAGTCACGTCTACGTCTACCAGATTGTTATACTGTGATATACAGTATGTGTATTGAGGTAGATAGTAGGGAAATAGCTGGTTCGAGAAGAAGAGGAATAATTAAAAGATTACGAGATGTAGACAGAGATATGGGCAAGAGTTTGATTGATGTAGTGGTAGGATCGAAACCAGTGGTGCAGTCAGGTTTGTTGGTGGCTACATTTGAGATTAACGTGAAGGAGAGATACGGTTTACAGAGGCAGAAACGGGGTGAAAAGAAAAGATAAGAATACAGGGATGGAAATTACAAAATAAAACGAGTTCATTCTGTTATTCTGTTACCTTTTGTTATACGGGAGAAACGCAGATCTTTTTGATAACTTCTAATTGATGTAAAATAAAATTGTTAACCGTGCATTCCAACATTTTTACATGTACAGCCCACAACTGGAGAATGTGTTTTTTCATCTGTATAAAAATGTGAAAATTATGAGATATGAGTTGAACAGTTTTTACTCACACCATCTTGAGGTATTAAAAATATCAGTGTTTCTTCCGTATAAGAATGTTGATATCTTTTCACCGTTCAAAATTGTTCATCAAAAGACAAAAAAAATCGACTGACATCCATTCTTAATTATGGTCCATTCACAACCAAACATCAGGAGTAAACTTAACGGGGACCCAGCACGCTGGGGGAAAAGTTTCCCGCCAGGAAAAAATGTAAAGATCATAGTGAAACTGCACTGAACGTCACTGCATGGTCACTCTCGTCCATTAATATGTAGGCTATCTAGTCCTATAATAGTCAATCAACTACAATAATATGAATTGATTCCTAATGTGTTTAATTCATTGACCACTGGTCGGTTGAATGGCGCTAGTTGTTGTGCGGCTCATTGGGTAACTAATGCTGTGTGTCGGCGTCATAAGCTCTTTGGGTTATTAATGTGGCACTGCGATGTCATTTATGGTAATAAGTGTACTAATAACTCTATTGTATGAAGACATATTGATGGAACTCAGGGTGGATGTGAATATGGGCGCACCTAGCGGTGTTCGGCGACATAGTGAGGAGATATCGGACAAGACAAAGACGTTCTAGCTTATGGCTGTCATCATATAAACAATGAGAAAAACTACTTTCGATGAAAAATTATATTATAAAATAATTAATGCAGCGCCATAAAAGCGAATTGATACTGAACCTTGAGGAAGAACCAAATTGTCCCGTTTTTTTCTGTGTATTGGCAAAGCAAAGTTTGAAAAGCTTGTGGCGAGGAGGAATTCCGTGAAATTATTTTCAACATTTCAAGATTTTGAAATTTGAATTTTTTCGATAAGTTTAATTTCCAACATGTTTACGTCTGGCCTAATCTCATGGGGTGTTTTCAAAATTTGGTGAAGACTTTTCTCAAAAGTGGTCCTACCGATTTGGCCCAGAAAATGTACACTTCCAGAATGTAAAAATCGTGTCATTTTGATTAGTGAAACGTTGTGAACTTTAGAGTCAAGTTACTGAGTAAAAAAAAAAAAAAGTTCTGTGAGATGAGAACGGAGGTCTTCACTATCGCTCATCAAACTAGGCTAACGCAGCATATTCGTTGTACGATGAGTGAGATATGTGTATCAAGTCTACTCAAAAACTTGATAATAATATTACAGTCTTGTTTGTGGCCGATTGCATTTATCAGTTCATTATTATCATGTAGGTATGCCTAAATATGTTCGCAGATCAATAAAGGTTATGAATTCATCTATAACAACAACTGCGACATGGCGCAATTGATTTGGACAAATAGAATCGAATTATTGAGGTAGCAACAACAATCTCATCGAATCATAATAATGCGAGCATCGAATCTAGTGAAATGAACGTTCAAGACTCCAACAACAACAAGGTTATGGAGTCTATGGGAATAGGACACTAATTCATATCAATTCATCGGTTGAATTAAATAGAGCCATTTTGTTGTAGAATGTATGGGCTTACAAAGCTTTCCTCAATGTTGGTTCTATTTTAGTATACGTGTACTTATGCCATGTTGTTGAACTAAATTGTGAAACAGAAGTCATTTATATAATTATTTTGTGTTTCATACGAACAATATCACAAAGTTAAAATAATAGTATACCGGTGCAAAATTCATACAAATAATGTAGAACGTTTTTTTTCAATCCCAACTTCATTTGCAATATCGGAAAGTTTTATACAATTGAGTTTGTTTTCATCAAAATAACTGTCGTGGAAGGTTGTGTGTGTATTATTCTACCTTGTGAAAGGCTTATTGTTCGTCGAAATATTGTTTGTTATAAAATAAGAGAATTGATAACTAATTACTACGGCTGTCCGATGTAATTCAGTGAAAATTAATCAAGCTGATCTAGATGTGAAAAACATTATTCGTTACTAAATTCAATGTAGACGTGTAGATCATCACCAAGCTGAACCGTCATTCAGCAGACCAGGGTTCGATTCCCATCATGATCGACCATTCTGACTTGGACGGGTGGATCAGTCACTAGCGCACTAAACCCTCATTCAGGAGACCGGGGTTTGATTCCCATTACGGTCGACCATCCTGACAGAAGTAAATCGTGGTTTCTCCTTGTCGTTGGAATGAATACTGAAATGGTTCCTAATAACGCCACGTTCGTCTCCTTCCTATCAATTCAACAGACTGAATGGCGCTGTTCACTGAACAGATATTAATCCAATTGCTCTCACCTTTTATGATTACGATTCCTTTTCCAAAAAATATAAGTTATGGCAAGCCTAAGGACGATTAATTATAGCTGCCTTCTCCCCAGTTACTCTCCCCAGCTGCCTTCTCCCCAGTGCTCTCTTTCCCCAGTTACATTAATCAGTGTACCAACTACTGTTATAGATGAAAAAAGTAATTCTTTCTCTCATAGGGAAGCTGATGTTTCTTTACTTGTTTTCATCGTTATTCGTACAGACAAAAGATCAAGATCAAGAACTTTCAGCTTTCCAATCTGACCCAACGATTCTGAGTACTCTGGGTATATCCGTACCGTAGACCAGCAAATAAAATCTATCATTCTTCCATATCTGGATTCATTTCGTTTATTTCTCAAAGTAGATTCATTACTCAAATACTTGATAAATATATATTGTTAATAATAATAAACTAATGAATTGTAAATAATCATCTCCTGCGATCCCATTCAAATATACTCGCGATCCATCCCAGGTTGTGGAGCCACTGTCTTACATACACTGGTCCATAGACGAAACTACATTGATGAAATAAAACATTTTTGGGAATAACAGTTGTATTTTGAATGAGAAATATAAAGGGAACCAACCCACAGCGTGAAATTTCAGTGACAACATAACATATAAACGATCGTACTGGCATTCCGGATGAACATGTTGTAGTGAAACTACTTCACACCGTGCAGAGAAGTATTTGTTGAACACTGTCGATCCATAATAAACATTCAAATTATTGTACGTGTTCCTTGTATCTTTGCCATCTTTCCACCTTTGTTATAATAAAATTTGACTCATTGACATTTTCGACAGAAATCATCTGCACAGATGATGCATTTGTTAATTTTGTTTCTTGCACAGTTCAAGTTTTAGGATCATGTATATCTCCCCTAGCGGGAACTTCTTACCCTATGAAGTCTGGGTACGTCTCGAAAATAATGAAGATATAAATACAACTTGTTTCCAATTACAAAGAATTCCTTCAAGATGTGTTCACACACATCATGAGAACCTGAACTGAGTGATCCAACGCTTGCACGATCAGTCACATGTTGCTATCACAATAAGCGTGAAGCTGTCCTATTGTGTCGACAGTCTGGCTGTTGTTGTTGCTGTTGTTGCTGTTGTTGTTGTTTGGTGTAAACGATGCAGGTGTGGTCAGTGAAGCGAGATAATAACTCGTCCGTTCGAAAACTCGCCTGCCTCTGGCTATAATTTATACTAGGAAAACCCTACAAGGCATCCGAATTGATTTTTTTATTCATATTGAAATTTGAAACAAGATAAATATTCATCAATAGGCAAAATTCTCGGAAGATTTTTGAAGACTATTGCCATGTTCGGAAATGGAATGTTTAATGCATGTGATAGGGTTGAGGGAATTATATGAAGTAGGGCTTAAGGAGTGAAAAAAGGAGGGAATTGAAATTGGAGGAATTGAGCTCCTTTATACAATATTATGTCGTTTTTGAGGTGCGCCGTCCGAAGAATCGTACAATGCCATCATTGGCCTTAATTGGAGAACAATGATCGAGTTTCACATGTTGATATAAAGGTCGGACAGTTGAAATGAATTGAGCCTTGGAGCTTGTCAAACAATTGGATCCACTCGAGTAGAAAGTTTGAATGTGTTGACAGTTGTTTCAGCCATTAGAAAGTAATTAGAAAATACCCATTAGAAAGTACCCAACATTATAACGGAATTAAATTATACCGTTTCGATATACTCGAGGCTGATATAGTTACATCGAGAGAAGCGACTAAAAGAAAAACGGAGCCTGTTCCTTCGAAAAAAAGTTAATGGTTATTGTTTCCCTAATCCCCCCCCCCCCCCCCCCCACCCCCACCATCACCAACAGCTGGATTTTTGGGGGATAGAATGAGTAGGTGGTGATAATGAAACTATGAAGTGATGATAAGTGAAAGGAAGTTTATAAAAACCTATGCCTTATGAGGGACTTGAACTCACCCCTGACGGTGACGAGTTTCTAAGGCGTTTCAAGGACTAGCGAGCTACGCAGAGCGGCTATCTTCGTGCGTTTTCGGTTGACAATGGGCCGAAGCTGCTGATATCTCAGATATCTTATGCTTTGTTTCATAAAGATTCTATACCAATATCTTTACTGGCCAATCACAATTTGTATAGACTGAAATCAATTTTTAATAACATCAGTAATTCTAGATTTAACCCACGAGCCTATACACAGCTTCACAGACCACGTCTCGTGAATTTATTCTTGAAATTCTATAATGCTCAGCTGTGTAATTTATGCAAACATTCATTCCGTTTTCACTTTTCACCTTTACGGGACCCTATTTTTAATTCCCATCCGGGACTTATCCTCCCAGTCTGCCCCTGGTCGCGAGTCCTTGAGATGTTCAGATTGCTATCCGAAACGCTCGAGCGCAAATTGGGCTGTGACAAGTATTAGTGGCAGGGAATTCCCCAGAGCTGTCCGCCTACTTACCCGCTAAGTATGGAAGTATGGAAGTTAGTGGCCACTGAAAGACAGAACAGGAGGGACCCGATGAATAATTAACAGCTGAATAACTAGAGAGAAGAGGTTCGTACTTGGTGGAAAGTTCGTTGGAGTCTGTGCTTCTTAGACGTACACGCTTGACCAATCAGAGACGAGCTATATGATGACCTATGAGGGAAAGCGAGTCCACTGTCTATGTGTGTGACCGAGAAAAAGACAGAGGGAGCGAGAGGGAGGGGGGTAAGGATGGTTTCTCATTTTGATAAACTACTTAAAAGCCTACCGGATGTATTTTTTCAAGAAATAACGAGTTTTTAGCGCGCAAAGAGCGAGAATGAGAGCGAGAGAGGGAGAGAGAGAGAGAGAGAGAGAGAGAGAGAGAGAGAAAGAAGATTGAGTAATTAGTGAGTAAGAACAAGAAGTCCAACAGATTAATAGCAAGTATCATATTATCACGCAAGTGCGTATCACACTGCAAGGCCTTACTCTCTGACTTACTCACTTCACTTGAAATAAGAACAAGATTGGCTGCAAATGAGTATAACTTCCACAAATAACCGAGCTGTTGGTGGCGTCGTTCAGCAAACACGTGTTTACTTTCACTGGAAAGATTCATGCGATGAACAGCTGGACGTCTTATTCAGTTCATTGCTGATATTAGATTGAAAATGCAATAGAAAAAAACAAACAATCTGTTTGTATTCACTTTTCATCATGATATTGACTATTCACATAAAAATATATGAAATGTAAAAAGTCGCTGGAATGGAAAAATAAATGAAATGAGATGGGAATGAAACTGAATTCTATGTCGCTATTAATGTCCTTTTTAAAGAGGAATATGTTCTGTATGTGTTTGAATTGTGTGTATATATATATATATATATATATATATATATATATATATATATATATATATATATATATATATATATATATATATATATATATATATACCTACATACATATAGCAAAATATCAAATTTTATCAAATCAATCTCAACCATAACCCCATACTCGAGACACCATCCAAATAATGAAATGTGTTCATTTATATGTGTTATCGAAATCATTTTTTTATCTGTGCGCTGAAACAATACTCGCTAACGGGGCGTCAACGACCTGGTAGTATCGAGAGAGAAATCAGTTCTGATGCACACTGATACATGAACAGGCAATCAATCATGTTCCCCTGATTAGCAACAAACAGAATATAATTTATTTATGTCTATCTCCACGAATAATAAATACATGCATTGATTGAGTGATATTATACCCATAGTCATATACCGAAAATATTTTTGTATCATATAATTAATGATTGAATAAAATTAAATATTTACATTCTTCGTAAAATGAAGTCGTAGCGAATTATAGGTCAAAATCAATTTTACTCTCCCATATAATTTAAATTGAAAATGAATTAAAAGATAATTTAAATTGAAAATAGGACAGTTGAAATTAGTGATCACTTACGAAAGTGACGTATGCAAATATGGCTCAAAAACGCCAGTGGTTTAACAACTATAACCTCAAAAAAGAAATTATGCATTGCCGAAACATCCTTCATTCAATTTATTTTCTCCATATTGGGTTTAACGACACAATGTATCGATGACTTATGTCTACTGGCGTCGGTGAATGATGAATAAATGATGAGAAGATGTGATGAAAGTTTATTTCATTAGGTATTTTTGTAACTTGGGAATAATTCGGTCGTGGCTTGTTTTCAAGGAACCATCACAATACGAACATAAACGACAAAGGAAAACCACTAAAAACAGCTGTCAGGATGGTCATCCATGGAGGAAATCGGACCCCGTTGTCCTGAATGACAGTTCATCATGCTAGTCACTCGACGACTCGTCTCAGTTTGTTCTAATTTATTTACTTTTTCAAGAATTTGTTGTTCGCCAGCATAACTTCTCAACAAGTTGGTTTTATTAAATATGAACCACTGAAGTATAATAATCCTCTTGTTTTCTCGAATATAATTGGATGAGTTAGGTATAATAACTTGATCCCCCCTCTCCCTTCCCAACCCCGACAGTGTCTCGCTTCACGTTCGATAAAGTTCGGCACCTCCACCCGTGTGCTGAAATGACTGATGGCTCGCATTAAAACTCGGCACCTCCACCCGTGTGCTTACATACTGATGGCTACTGTACAACCCGGCACCTCCATCCGTGTCCGGACATGACGAACGACTAGCATACACACCGGCACCACCACTCTTGAGCTGACACTATACTGACGCTAGAATATAAACCGGCACTACCACTAGTTTATATGAGACTACAGAAACCAATCGATCTCTTTATAAAATTGGCTGGAATTGCACATTTGTTGAATACAATTTACTTCGGATTAAGCTCTACTTAGATTACCGAAACCAACGATTTAAAATGGGTGATTCTGGTATTGAGTATTTCTGGGAGAGTGTCATGCTTTTGAAATCGGACATTTCGGAAATACAGATTTGTGGAATCAAGTTAATCAAAAAAAGTTAGATTTTTGGCTTAGTGTCTGTTCGGAATTGCAAACTTTCAGAATGAGTTCAAGTTGAATTCTCAATATAGAATCAATTAATTTTCCGACATACCAAACAACCAACCACTATTTTACCTCCAGACTTTAAGGATAGAGCTAGATCCTTAGAGTTAGACATCCTTCCCACTTCCTCGAAAATCCTGAAAAATAACTGTTCATCTCATTTTATCACCATCGCATTAATCATTCCATTACGCCGATAGATATTAGTCATCAGTACAGTGATTCTTCAACGTAATATACAAATTGAAATAATTGAAATCTTCAATATTATCATAGAAAAATTAAAGTATTCGCTCATTTCTTGTTTATTTTTCCATACAAAGAAATATCTCAATTGGAAAAATGTTATTCGATTTCACTAAATAATTGACAGAATTAATTGAAAACCTTCACTGTTGTTGAGGAATGGGTGATACCAACAATTACAGTTTCCACATCCACGTAGCAAGAAGATTTAGAACGACCGTCCCCCCTATTCCACACCACTAGCGCACGGGTGGTTCGCACCTTCACGTCTAAAGAGCGCTTGTAACGCCTTGACTTGTAAGTCGAGTGTCAACAGACGTGCGTGCTGGAGACACGCGGAGATCAGGTGGCAGCTGGCGACTTCACACCGCCTTGCAAGCGACACTCGCAAAGCGCAATGAAAAGGCGACTTCCACCGCCTTCTTGGAAGCGACGCTCGCACGGCAGCCAACATGCGCCTAAATGCGACATTTAATGTCACATGATTCCCTCAGAACCATATATACATATATATATATATACACGTAATTCAACCCCTACATTTATATTTGCCCCTTTATTTACTAATACATTGGGCGTATATTTTACTATTCTTGTATATTTGCCATTGTCTACTACAACCATCCATATTATGGCAAAGTTCTATTTTTGAATAAAAATATGCATATTTATATATATATATATATATATATATATATATATATATATATATATATATTTAAAATTACTTGGGGCTATATAGGTTTTGAAAAGATTTATATTTATAGACCTAGTAGGCCTACAATTATTATAACTTATTACAACCCCATCTATATAGTGGGACTTTGAACGCGTGGGAAGCACGAAACGTCCACAAATTATTAATATGATTCCAAGATGCCCTAGACCGTACTGTCACAAGTTGAGGTCGTGTTACCTGATGATTAATCAAATCAGTCAGATATAACAATTAAAATTTCAAATTCTAAGATATCCAACCTGAATTCAGTAAAACAGCTGTGTGCCTAGTCTCCAGCTTACACCACACCAAAGACCCTATATATAGACCAATTTTAAACCCAAAATTCATTTTCGAGGTGCGTAGATTTCTCTTACATTTCGCATATCTCACTTATCTGCTGGGTTTCCCAGTAGTTATTATATATGTTGTTCAAGTTCTTGTCCGACTTTGAAGCGAGTATTTTTCATTTTGTGAAGTAGACCGCGTTTATGCAAATCACCACGACCAAGTTGTACATCCGATTGCCTTTATATTTTTTACATGCTACCTGGGCCGTATTAAGCCAATACCTACAAGGCCCGGACTTAGGGTGGCAAATTCTTAAGGAACGGAGACCCTTAAAAATCAAATAAAATGTGCATAGGCCTCTATAAAAACTCGTATATTTTTATATAATATACATTCACGTTTTGAGATACCGGTACCATAAACATTAAATTTTAAAGATAAAATCTCTCTATGGATAACTAAGTTCTAAGTGAACGTGAACACATAAATGATACACACTATCACAAATTTGTGAAGAAAATGTTTTAACAATACCTTCAATAAAATCAGCTAAGCAATATTCTGACCGAAACAATATTTGAAGAAATTCCAATATTTTTATTTAAATATACCGGTATTAATTAGTAACTATCGAAATTCATGAAATTATCCTTCTCATTCATAGGTCATAGTAATAGTCCAACACAATAATTATAAATGTGCTTCTAAATAAAACCCTATAGTGGTCGTCATATTTCTGTGCTATTGAGCTACTCTGAATTAATTACTATATGCCTACTTGATGGAAAGGAGGGGGGGAGAAGCGTAAAAAATGTTGGGACTAGGGAACAAAATATCATAATAAGGCTCTACATGCTAAAAATTGAACGCATCCATCATATGAAGTGTTGATTAAACCACCAACTCAGGTAATTCCTTTAAAATGTTTGCTATAATGGCTATGCGATGACGCGCGATGAAGCCGACCAATCAGAAAGCTACAAATGCGGAATCATCACGGTTCGGTTGAACGCAATCATCTCTCAGTTCGAGCTGCCGGCTACGATCAACCGTCTCTACAGTCTACTAGCACTAGCGGCCTGCTGTCTCGACACTCTATACGCGTCCTGTTCGCTGTGCTAAAGCTGCTATTCTTGAACAACAAACGAAAAGATTAAATTCGCCAGCCAAGAGAATTAAAGGGGAGAGATATTTTTTAATAGAAAGATGTACGTACTATAACTAGGAAAACGTGACATATGCGTTGTAAAATGAGCTAGATATTCATATGGAAAGTACTAGAAATAAGTACATCTTGGTTAAGAAACCACTCACCCGAATTTCGTAGACTTCATGGGTCAAACATGTCTATGTTGTCCTTACAACGTAGGACTATTGGAAATGAAATTTTGGATATACTGAATTTTCGAAATTGAAATATGTTCATCATTTATTCTTTCAAAATCCCACCATCACATTCATAATCCATCGAAGAAAATAGATGATAGTCATCTATCAGTTCGTCGTTAAAACCAGTGTAAATAAATGAGTTACAATTTATCTTTCGAGAGGTCAACCGTCCCTCCTCCATACAATTCTACGAAGCAATCCCCAACTGTCCCACATATCGCCTCACATGTTCCCCATATAGTCCCTGCTGGAGCGAGTCGGTAGCCATTTGGCTTGTTGAACGCCATCTTGTTGATCTTTGTTTCTTTGTTCGCCATCTTTGTTTTTTCTTCTGGTTGAACTGAGACTATCAAAATGGTGTTTGATCAACAAGGTTTTGGATAGCTTATTTTACTTATCCATACACGTACACCAAAAAACAATACTTGGACAGAAGTTAATTCATATGAACCGAACTACACGGATAGTCGCTAGGCATTTGGGTCCCGATCGCTCGTGTGTCTAGATACTGAGTAGGCATGTCTAGAACGCTGGATAATGATGTTATTGTTGTTGATTACAGAACGAGGAGCTGAGCGAGGAGTACAGAGAGCGCAAGTTCAGGAACGACAACGATGAAGTCACAGACAGCAACAACAACAATAACAACGTGGAGCGGCAGTTGGACGCTATCGGTAAGACCCAAGGCCCTAACAACAGACACTGCTAAATGATACATAAGACACTGTTATAGTTGAAAAGTATGTATACTGCCCGCCAACCACAAACCATATAGATAAATATTACTTCACCGAGATACGTTACTCATGCGGCCGACTGGCGCAATATGCTTGTTCCGATCTCAGCGGCCATACACTTTGCAAATAGATTCCAAGCAAGGCCTTCTAGACTGATAAATTATCGATGTAAAAAATATAGAAGGGATTGCTTGGAAAATGTCCAATATGGTGGAAACTTCCTGGGTTTCCAAAGCGGTGTGTGTGAAGTTACTGCCGCGACACAAGATGTACGCCTTCTTATCGTTGAGTGAGGTATCTCGGTGATATATATATATATATATATATATATATAAAAATCTTTTCACAGACAATATATCACTTGACAACATACTGCTCGCCTAAATACTACCGGGCAGTATCATTATGCACAGTGCTCAGTTTACTAATGTCCTTTTCTTCATTTGTGTCTATATTGTTCAACAATAGAGTACTTATAATTCTATTTTTATGTATGGTTTTTGAGCCTATAATCTCTTTCTATTTGTACTTTCAACATATGTGCTGTAAGTCTTCTAGTCACTATCAAGAGGGCTCGTGATTGTTCGAGAATCGATAACAGAAATCGAGTGCTTAATTTTCTGAGATTAACAGTACCAGTACCTGACACTTTCATTCCGCCCATCCTGATTAGCCACATCCATTCCACTGACCTCAAATGGCGGGTACTTATGCCTATCTATGAATATTATACGCGTATATTATATTCATATCATTCCTATTTCATTTATTTTTCGAGATATATAGACCTATATATGCACATATAGGCTATATACATACATATTGATGTATGTGAAAGTTGATACAAAATCACGGTTCCCCAGATAGGGCCTAATTATAAATGTGTATCATTGCTTTTTCATGTAATATAATACTTTTTATATATTTGATAATATTTTGTACATAAATACATTTTGAATAATTTATATATTCGGACATAAATACATCCCATATATATTCACACATGTGTACATACATTTCCTGTCGAATACACAGTTATTTATTAGGTGACATACCTCCAACTGTAATCACCTATCCCTTGGAATAACAACCCTATTCCCCAAGTGTTATGCAATATGCCGATTGGCTGTATTAGTTGTATTGCAGCCATACGGTGATAAGTGATTGGCTCAGCCGGTGTGACGGTATAACGGGCTATCTAACGGTCAGCACGGTACAGGCATGAGGCCCACGGCTAAAGGTGCAGGTGCTCGGACCATTTTCTAGATTAAACTCGCTCGCTATTGGTTGTTGTTATCGTTAAGCGCCCGATACCGTCCCCGAAGACCTATACAGATAACACGGGGCTTTCAGGGGGACCGATAATTGAATCTTTTATACTTTTATATACAGAAGAAACTCGTCCACTAGTTAAATAATTGTAAAAATGTCAGTATAATTACTTAATCTCGTTTATAGTTTTGAAGTATTTCAGAGATGCATTTCGTATTGTATAGGCCTACTTCTATCTGAAAAATCACTGAAAATACCACAGCTATACAAATGTAAGCTAATAGTGATATTTGTGTTTGCCATATTGGTAGACGACCTTCTTCGTTAGCTGATACAATATTTTATTGAAAAGATTTTATTTATAGACTACCCCGTTAAAATGATAGCGCTGATTCTAGAAACCTTTCCTTATTTATATGCTTGCTTTAATATGGATTTTTTCCATTTCTTATGACTTATCACCTAATCACTATACCCAGTTTCTTATTGTGAACGGTTACATGGAAACGCCGTGATCCATTTCGCCCATAAACTATAACACTATATTGCTATCCCATAATCACTATTCCACATTTCAATTGTGAACCAGGCCTTAGTGATCAGTAGCTAACTAAACAAAGACCGAGTACCGGTACTCTAGTTTCAATAACAGAAATGGTACATGAAGATTAAAATATGCAATACCTCCACTATTTGGAGAAATATATGTATGTCGATGAAAAAATGTAATCAATTATACTCGGATGAATTCGAAATTGAGAATTTTAGACACATTGCAGTAAAGAGTGTGGATGCGTCTCTGATATTTCGGTAACAAAAACATATAGAAATCATCTAAATGCTATATCCAAACATCATGATCCACTGTTTGATTTCTGTAACATAATATAAAAACATGAATAAAAACTATAAAAACATCCATAACACTGTGCTCGAGACACTAGTTGAATACTCAATCGTTAATTCATTCATATTTCTAATTTCAACATAATGATTCAACATACCCGCATGCGGGACTCGAACCCACGCCAGTCTTGACTTCACGCATTTAATATGAAGTCACAATGCCTTCACTGACTGAGCCACCGGCAACGGTAGCTCAGTGCTAACGCACTTGACCGAGATGTAAGGGTAGATAGGCGTCGGTTCTATTTGCGCCACCGTCCATCTTTGCAGAGGTTCTTTGTGGTTACTATCTGGAACCTAGGTAAATGCATCTGTGATTCCTGCAATATATAGGCCAAGACCGTTTACTTCCCATATATCTTTCACATTACCTATAAGAAACATTACTCCCATCATCCCATTATCCATTCATCCGAAGCCCATAATAGTATTAATTATGTATTATTGTAAATATGTTGATTTTGCATTGTAAAATATTTGATATGTCATTTATATACACTAAAAGATGAGTGAAATTAATTCATATTACATTGTTCTAAATATTACAAGTTTTGAAAATCAATATACATAAATACAGTTATTGATTGAAAAATATAGCTGAGACAATTTTGGTCATTATTATTTCAATAGTTATTAGTAAGCCTGATCATTATATACAGTGCGTCGTTGAACCAATTTGAATGAATGAAATAACTGGCATGCCAGACAAACGGCTGACAATGTAGATATTAATAATGCATTGCATTTGACGTTTAACTGAAACCTGTTTGCTCTGCGTCTATACATGAATCCGCGACAGAAGGTTCTGAGCGACCGTCCCCCCTATTCCAGACCACTAGCGCACGGGTGGTTCAAGTTTTAATCTCTCTTGGATAGCTCACATCCATGACAGAAGGTTACGATCGACCGTCCCTTCTATTCCACATCACTAGCGCACGGGTGATTCGCACCTTCATCTCTCGTAGATAGAGAAAACATTTGAGAATATGTATGATTACTATGATATGATAGAACATGAAATACGCGAACGGGTACACGACGATACAAAGCCTCTCAATAAGCTTTCAACACACAAGTGAAGTCGCTGCAAGCTAACAATAGCGCTTCATGATACAATAACAGTAGGCCTACAATATCTCTTAACAGTACATATATCAACATTTGAAGAGCAGAGTATTAAAATGTAGTCATAATATACCTTGTTGATTTAATAACGTGCATACTTTTCAAATCACTACAAGAAAATCACAATATAGATATAATAATAATATTAATCATTTCTGTGAGATGTGTTGTCCTTACAGAATACGTGTTCACGAGATATGTCAGACAAGCTCCCTCTATCTGTGGCACGTGGCGAACTTTAAGGTCGCAAGAAGTCACTCAGTCATTCTTAAAGACTCTCCAGTGACTTCCAACTATAACAAACTTGACTTGAAGGTGATCTTCTACAGTTTTCGTTATTTGAGTTTAGCAGAGAATCAAGTCTACCGGTAGTAAAATCTGAGATGAAATCTCATAATGGTTCGTCTAATCCCTATGTTTATCATTCGTGTATGTCTGTCCTTTTCTAGCATGTACTCTGTTGCCATTACGGGGTATAAACGTGTTCTACATTTGACAATCATTGAAGAATAAACGTGCATGTGGCAACATTGTAAAAGTGAGGATAGTATTTCTATATCAATCATCTAGCGTGGACAATGGGGGGGTTTGACAAACAGCCAGCGCCAATATCTGTTCTCGCTCCTCGTGATAAACCCAGATCCGCGCTGCACCAACTGTTCGATAGAAATTTCAAATTAAAATGTATTCATGTTTGCTATTCGACCTGTAAAATAAGCGGTCTGAGATAAGTTATTTGGGTTTCTCGGTTTGTGCCCCAAAAAAATAGCTTATATCCTATAACTTGGATGACCAAATACCACATTTATATACTCGAGTCAATTTTTAAAGAAGTAGCCCACAATGAGATTTGAAACACGGACCATTGACTAAAGATATATATTTAGTCAATGCATGGACATACGAATGCAATGGCCTAATCAGTAACTAATAACTAACATGACTTTTATCTTATAACTAACTGCCAGTCGGCTAGACAAAGTTACGCGAAGCATGGTCGAGAACAGCCGAATGCATCAAGGCAAGTTGTTTCCGACCCACCGCATCAATACCCAACCCCCAAGCCGACGTGTTTTAAAACAAAATGTATACCTTGTGGTTCATTCAATCAGTGTCCCCCCTCTTCCCCCCATGCTTGTCTGACGCGAGGCAAACGCAACAGGCAAGACGGAAATAAAACGAGAAACACATTGGGGGGAGGGGGGCACTCCTATAACTTAGCCCGCATGGGAGGTAGGATGAAATTTGCATTATAATGTTAGAATTATTACGGAGGTAAGAAAGCTATCAGTCCATATTCTTGTGTGGGTTCAATACCTCCAAGAAATGAATATCCTATATTTTAGAGAAAATCAAAGAATATTGATTGTTGATATGGATGAGTGTCAATCAACATAAAGTCAGATATAAGAGCTCAATATCTTACAATAAGTCCATGGTCCATGATCCAAGTTAGAGTATTGGAAAAAGTATATTCTACGCGATACTTGAAGATCAATTGAATCTAAATCAATACCCAGTTCGACGTAACCAACTAACCTAAGATACGGTAACCACGGACAACTCCAGTTGTCCCAATCACCAATTAGCTTGGCCAGCTAGCATCATATTGTTCGTGTAAACATGGCACTAATTCAATCACTATTGATTGGAGTTGGATTGGTGAGCATAAGATACAGCTTCTAAAAACGAAAACTCGCCGAAAAAACGGCCGACTAGCGGTAGACAACCAATGGGGAAGCGGTAAATGGGTGATGTCACATCAGTCGTCTGCTAATAACATGAATCTTATTTATATCGAAGTTATATTATCCCTCACTCCTGAATGGCTGCATATACAACGCGCGAAATCGACATTTACCTATAGTTGCTGTCCATTCAAGTAGACAAGTAGACAATCCGTTTTAGTTGGCCATTTCATTTGAAAATTGCAATGACGGGAAACGTTCGTGAGTATCGTGCTTCATACAACCCACCTTAATGTATTTATATTCTCTAATAATGTTATAATTCCACAACGTACAACATCGAGAAATGACAGTCCTAAATGAATCTCTCTCTCCTGAACAGATTTGCCTGTCTATAGATCTACCGACGTTTCTTCTCACAACTATCTCGTACTCTTGTCTTCTCTGTTCTTGATACTTTCAAGTCTTTCAGTGTGTTTGTGAATGATTGATACAGCGTGTTCTTCATGTCATCTTTCTACATGTGTACAGCACGACCACCTAACATTGGCACACTTGAGAGGTAAGAATACACATTGCATTATTTGCACGTATATAATCGTGTCTAATAGAGAGAAAGATCGTCTACCGACTGAATAATCGTGAATATGTTGGTAATTGTAGAGCAACGTGCTGTAGTTCTGAACATTTGACACTTCTGAAAGATGAAGTGGAGTTTCTAAATGTAAATCTTGTCCATGAAAATTCGATGGCTCTTCGCAATACTATACGGTCATACAAATAAAATGATTGTGATATTTGTGTTTGTTACGTTGATAGACGATTTCTTTCTCTCGTTTATACTTGTAGGTCTATTTCTTCAAGTATACCCATTTAGAGTCAATTTACTCTGAAAGTACTTGCTTCAATCATTTTTAATACAAACAAAATGACAAATACAAGATACGAAGAAATATCATTCTATCATTTCATGTATTAATCAGCAATAAATGAGAGTTTCAATCGACTCTTACTTCTGTGATGTTTACATTGTTATACTTGTACTGAACGTTCTTTGTGTTGGTGTCCCCGAAGGCTGTGTGCTAGCCCCTGTGTTATTCATGTACTAAAGTATGCAGCATGCAGTTCAATTATGCAATATATATCAACATTGTGTGTTGTACAGTGAAGGCAATATTAGTTCACCATTAGCGGTATTTACTTTGTTATTTGCTTGCAAGACTGGCTATTAATATCTATAATATGTAACAATACCATTTTATCCTATTAACAGTGCATGGAGTAGATTTAGCGGAAAATCGTTTTGTTTGTGATAACTCTTGAACGGTATGAGATATCAAAATTCCAATACGAGAAAAAAAAAAGATATTTTATTACCTTCATGACGCGGTATGAGCAAAATCTATTAAACTTGTACCACATCATTTTCCCATGTATACTCGACAGCTAAAATATGTGTTCACAAAATGTGCTGAAAAATGTGTTGCTCAGTCAACTAAGGCACCGCTTTAGAAACTTTGCTCAGTCAACTAAGGCACCGCTTTAGAAACTTGAGTGACCATTGAGCGTGAGTTTTACTTCCTCATAAGGAATGGGTTTTTGTGCACTTCTTTCTTTCACTTATCACTTCATAGTTTCACAATCACTTGCTCATTCTAGCCCCCGTATAGCCTAGCTGTTGATGGGGTCGTGCAAACAATCATCATCAGAGACCCACTCAAGACATACACAAATCAGTACATCGGATTCAATATGTAATAAGTGACAAAGTTAATTATAATCGTACTTCTTTCTCTAATTTAAATATTCCTTGAACAGCATTTGTCAGCTGTCTCGTTAGACTCGAAGTGGAATTCTGTCACTCTGATTTGAGCTTATCAAAATTAAACAGAAATAAGATATATTACATTTTATTACGATAATTTAGTTCTGTGAGTTCAATATTTGTTCGAATTTTATTATTGAGTGAATAGTTATTTAATGTGAATGCAAGATGTTTACATTAAATAGTCATCTCTAAAGAGCGGTTTTGCTAAATCTTCGAAGATCAATAGATCGCACGTAGGCTTCCGCTAGGCGTAGACCCATAGTCGTCAAGAGCGCATGGGAGTCAAATTAGCGAAAAATTAATTTTTGGGTAGTGACTTTTAAACGGTATGAAATATCAAAATTCTATCCAAATGACCACGTGAATCGGATCAGCAGATATATTCAACACTTTTTTTTAATCTAACAATTGAAAACAATTAAAGATAAGCAACAATTAGAACAGGGAGTAACATAAATCAAGGTGTATAAATAACCGTTTTCATTATAATTCACATAAATGAGCCTACATCGCTAATCTTACAACGTACATGTTGTTTCTAAACTCGACGCGCGATTGCCTACGGGAAAGATTGAGTTTACCTCGAACGTCTGACCACTCTAACATTGTGAGCTTTGATAACAATGTCATTTCTGATTGGTGAGTCATAATATACTCGTATCCACGAGAAAAGAAGGTCGTTTACCAACTGAATAGTTCTAAAAACACTTTAATATATGATTTCGTTGCAACATAAAATAAAGTTAAAGCTTTCAATTGATACAGTTGCGTTGTTTATCGTGACCTCAAACTGCGCTCTGAAGAAAAATAAAACTATAAAACTAGCATAGATGTACAAATATAACAGTGATGTTTGTACTGGTTGAGTTGGTTGACGTGGATACAAGTATAACGTCGGTATCCAAGATGATTAACAACCCTAATCCTCGATTAAGTTGAAACTGCGTCTGGAACAGACAGTTTTCATTTCAACATTTTTTTTTTATTAATTACTTAAACTTTATAATCCCGTCAATTAATTTATAATAATTCCCGGAAACTTTTAATCCCGTAGGAAAATCACTCTAGTCAGATCGCTCCTACTTCTATACAACACCGATATGTAAAAACAACCATTCAAAACTTATCCAATTAATATTTTTTATACTTTTTCCAATTTCATTGACTTGCTCGGTTGAAATCAATTAAGATTTTATTCCTCTCGCTATCTCTCTCTCTATCTATCTCTCTCTCTCTCTCTCTCTCTCTCTCTCTCTTTCTCTCTCACACACACGCGGTAGTGTAACATAATCCAGAGATGTAATTTCACGCTCAACGTCGCCCCAATGAGAAACTTTTAACACATACACAAGAGCTCGAATACTAAAGCGAGATCTTTTCAAACAGGGCATTAGTGGTATCATTACAAAGAGTGAATATTCAATCATTCTCATGAATCATTCATTTTGTTGAAATAGATTAAAAAAATAACTATTTATTTAACTTCAAAATTTATATAATTGATCAACTTCTCTTCCAAGTCTAGCCTCCTGTTAATATGTACACTTTTATATTTTTACTTTATCTGTTTTGTAATAGAAATCATCCATGCATACTAAGATTTAGTTTTAATCTACATGGAACGAATTATATATTCAACATATACAATAATTTGGCACTCAAAAATTTGGACAAATATTGATAATCGGTTTAAAATGGTATTGAAAATAAGTAAAGCATTCCAAACCTGTTGATGCGATTAAAGCACGTGCTTTTGAGCGACTCGATTCTAATTTGTAACGAGTTAGCCATCACGGCTCATAAGATTAGGCACAGGCAGAGATACTCCTTATAACGTATCATGACTTGGTATGAGATTTCATTCAAAACTGAGCCTTGTTCATGTTGAAATAGAGTATATCTCTATTTATTTCTCAAGCAATCAATTTACTTTGAAAAGCAGAAGAAAATGGTCCATTGATTTTTTGTTGCTGCTGTGTTCATCATATGGAATAATAAAACTATTTCATGCACGTTGCTTTATACTATCCATTTTTATGTTCTTATTCAATTCTTATATTTTTATTTTTATTCATTTGCAGTTTGTTGGACTAACGATAGTGTATGAACCATATAAAAGATAATAAATATAGAACATGGTCATTACTAAACACATTTGAAATTTCTTGCGATAGAAACATCATAAAAACGAGATTATTTAAGAAAAATAAAGATAAAATAACGCAAATCAGATGACTAAAATAAGTTCACGCAATAATAAGATGTGTCTAAGAGATATGCTTGCTTAGATCGTTGTTATTGAAGATCTCTAATTGAACTGATGAATGGTTTTATATTACTCAACCTATGGATTACTTCATTCATTTGTACATTATTCTGTGTCAGTAGGCAACCCAATAGAGTCGGTACAGATTCTGAATAGAGGAGACGATGAATTACCTGAAAGAACGAACTATTTTCATGAGTATACTGAATCACTGAATTGAACAAGAATAATCGTTCAAAATGCATGTCTAGACTTCAAGATAATGATGTAGTTATGGCGAGTTTCCTATTTTTCAACTTTGACAAAACAATAAAAATATAAACTTTCACGTGTTTTTTATTCTATCCAATTTCTAAAGAGAGAAATGAAGTACGATGTTTTTTACAATAACATGTCTTGTTTCCACAAGCATTTGAAAATCTGGAGAGCCAGTTCGACTCCCGGGGGAGGTCGCAATTTTTAAACTTTTTTTTTGAAATCATATATATATATATAATATATATATATATATATATATATATATATATATACATATATTATATTGTGTTTGCTGGAGGCTTCTTTCTTGGTCATGTTCTTCATAATTCATAATGATTTAGGAATGAAACCAAGTGATGTGGTGATTGAAATATAAATATTTTTACTCGCCAACGCCTTTCGATAGGATTGTACCTATCTTCGTCAGGGCTAGAACAATATAGGTAGTATTCTTCTTGGAGAATAGAATAGATCTAATTAACTAATTACTGAGCTGCCGTAGTCCACAGTAAACTCGATCGGCGTTGTATATCCTATCTCAAACATTTTCAACGTCGGACAGACGAAGCTACACGAAGCCTGACCGAAATTAGCCGAACGGCAAATAGTTCCCGACCGTCTCTTGTTGTCCAATGCTAGCATAATAGTTCCGAGCATGACTTATATTAGTAAGTGCGTTATGTTCCAAGGTCCGAGCAGCAATCAAACCGCTATTCAATACATTGGCAGCTTTCAGCACACACCACACTCAATCAACTGCCTGTGTTTCAAACTCGAGCACACTCATCCCCTTGGCAACTGACCGCTAGTTGGGACTATAGCAACTAAGTTAGAAGACATAGTGAGAGAAAAATTAGCAACCAATGTCAATGGCAAATACTCAAAACGCCAATGAGAACTGAATGTCAGGGGGAGGGGGGTTTTAGCCACAGCGTAACATTTACAACTTAGACATATCATATAAACTACCGTAGTTACTTCTTCTTTGATTGTATTGCGATGAAATTGCTTCATGCCATCGGAGACGAATCTCACTTGGAACGTACATAAGAAACATTTACATTAGGATTAGGGACTTTTACATTAGGATTACGTGATTACGGATTAGGATTTTTAGGATTACATTTACATTACGTGTATTATATACACGTAATATGGAGAATAAGATCTGTGGTGAGGTAATTGGAATAATTAACTAAAAATACTTGGTTTTACTTAAATGTAAAAAGTATGTAAATTGTTCTTTCCATATTAAGTTTTTATCAAAGTTTTCCAATTAGAATTTTCTACAATATTATTATCCACAATTCATACCGTACTTTTTTTCATTTTATATATTGCATTGTTGAAGTTTTATGATCAGTTATCACAAAAATCCCTCTAGCGAGAACTACTGTCCCCTGCGGGATAGTATTGTCTTATCTTGCCGTTCCTATGGTAACTGACAGCTGTTTACCACCAACTACACTCGGGACATTTTAAGATTCCAAATACTGATCTGCACTCTAGTGACCTCATTTGGAAACTCAGTTTTCCACAGCCTCAAAGAAAAATAAAATCCAGAAATTACACAGAAAAAATAGAAACTGTTTGAACTCAATACTAGTCATCATTTCTTCCGTGGGAATGATGATTAGGCCCTACTGTTTACTTACAGCAAGGTTATTTGGGGGAATTTTTCCATATCATACCAAACAAACTAAAGATCTCAACAATTTATGTATACGAAAATAAAGTTATTTAACAGAGTATTAGTGTTTTCTAGCAAATTCTACTATAACTATAGCGGATACTATACTATAGCGGGCTAAAATGACCAATTGAAAATATCTGTGTTTCAACCCGTATTAGTATTTTGATGTCTCATACCGTTCGAGAATTATCAGAAAAAACTTATCTTCCGCTGAATCGACTCCAATGCACCCTTGAAATATGAAAATGTTACTTATCCAATACAAATATAAATCAGACAAACCATGCCTCCAGGGATTCATTTATTGAATGATTGTATTATTACTTCTTGATTGTTCGTATTTTCTTGTCACTAGTAGACCAGTGCATGTTTGTTGAGCTATTCATATCTAACACATTATTCTTATTACAGGGCGACAACTTCACGACCACAACCAGGAGGAAGTAAGAGAAGAACGAAGATATGAACAACTCGTGAAAAACCTGGAGAAACAAGCCGAGAACAACATCATCGAAATATTCATGAAGAAACGTCTCATCGAACGGGAAAACTTCATTCGTAGTATACATGGGTTAGCAGGAGGATATCGATTAAGGTCTTTGGACAGCCTTGGTGGTGGAAATCTGGTCCGAAATTTAGATGGTCTTGGTGGGGGTAATATTGTAAGATCTTTGGATCGCCTTGGAGGAGGAAATCTTGTTCGAAATCTTGATGGTCTGGGTGGGGGTAATATTGTAAGATCTTTGGACAGCCTTGGAGGAGGAAATCTTGTTCGAAATCTTGATGGTCTGGGTGGGGGTAATATTGTAAGATCTTTGGACAGCCTTGGAGGTGGAAATCTTGTACGAAATCTTGATGGTCTGGGTGGGGGTAATATTGTGAGATCCTTGGACAGCCTTGGAGGAGGAAATCTTGTACGAAATCTTGATGGTCCGGGTGGGGGTAATATTGTGAGATCTTTGGACAGCCTTGGAGGTGGAAATCTTGTACGAAATCTTGATGGTCTGGGTGGGGGTAACATTGTGAGGTCTTTGGACAGTCTTGGAGGAGGAAATCTTGTTCGAAATCTTGATGGTCTGGGTGGGGGTAACATCGTGAGGTCTTTGGACAGCCTTGGAGGAGGAAATCTTGTACGAAATCTTGATGGTCTGGGTGGGGGTAACATTGTGAGGTCTTTGGACAGCCTTGGAGGAGGAAATCTTGTTCGAAATCTCGATGGTCTGGGTGGGGGTAACATCGTGAGGTCTTTGGACAGCCTTGGAGGAGGAAATGTTGTACGAAATCTTGATGGTCTGGGTGGGGGTAACATCGTAAGGTCTTTGGACAGCCTTGGAGGAGGAAATCTTGTTCGAAATCTTGATGGTCTGGGTGGGGGTAATATTGTAAGATCGTTGGACAGCCTTGGAGGAGGAAATCTTGTTCGAAATCTTGATGGTCTGGGTGGGGGTAACATTGTGAGGTCTTTGGACAGCCTCGGAGGAGGAAATCTTGTTCGAAATCTTGATGGTCTGGGTGGGGGTAACATTGTGAGGTCTTTGGACAGCCTCGGAGGAGGAAATCTTTTACGAAATCTTGATGGCCTCGGTGGGGGAAATATTGTAAGATCTTTGGACAGCCTTGGAGGAGGAAACCTTGTACGATCAACAAGTGGATCGGAACGTAGAAAGTACAAAGAATATTTGAACATTATGAAAAATATCGGTTTTGACGAAATTGAGAACGATATCGATCATATTTACCAAAAAAGTGATAACGCCAAAGGACTGGATGGTTTGGGTGAGGGGAACATTGTGGGATACAGCCATGGAGGATTCAATGCAAAGGGACTGGATGGTTTGGGTGAAGGTAACATTGTAGGATACAGCCATGGAGGATTTAATGCAAAGGGACTGGATGGTCTGGGTGAAGGTAACATTGTAGGATACAACCAAAGGTATACTAAAACCAGAGATTTCCACGGTGTGCCCAGGGACCACATTACTAGGTATCTGAACAAACTGCGCCACGAAACAAACCTAAAGCACGACGCAGAAGGAATCTAACTGGTCTTATCATCGACAATTTTGCATGATTCATTAAGACTTGCCATTATAAAATGTAATTGATCAAATTTGTGATACGTTTTCGCTTTAGTTTTCAAGATTACTTCAGATGTTCCACATTAAGTTTGATATATTTTTGGAATATGACTGTAATAATATAAATGTTCATGACAAGTGGTGACGGTGTACAGATGAGGAAAATAAATATTATCGATGGCATTACAGAACCACTATTACTGTTCCTATTATTGTTAACCTCATTAAAGTCTCGTCATAACTTGTAAGGAGTGAAAAACTTGTCAACCTATATATATATATATATATATATATATATATATAAACGTGTATGTATTTTTCCGACATTCTGAATAGCAAACCCAGAATTTTCAAAATTCAAATGACAGATTCCGTCTCTCTGTTTGGTGATAACTACGGATACGAGGAATAACCATCCCTTTCCCCCTTCTTTCCGACAAAACCTGATTCAATATTATAGTTATGCCTTTTATTTGACATCCGCGAACATTATTATTTTAAGTGTTTGTTTTCATAAGAACTATTGTTCCTAGGTCTGTTTTTGTGTATGTAGTTGACCTCCAAGCTTACTGTAACCAATATCTCCGAAAACGTTCGAAAACGAAATATCTCAGAAGATGTTCGAAAAGATAAAGCAACGAAAAAAAGGATATTAACCCCCCCCCCCCCCCCCCCCCCCCAAAAAAAAGAAAAAATGTTTGAATGTTGTAGGTTCTTGAATGAGGGTGGTAATATCGCCACTCTAGTACAAAGTCCGAACGATTATATCTTGCGACCCTCGCCTTACATGATGAAAAATGACCTAATGACGCTTCACGAAGCTATTTCAACAAGTGTGTATCCCAAAAGACTTCATATACCTCCCTTTACCTGTGAACTGCCTTGGTAGTAAATTTATTTATTTATTCCGACTGTTGATCTATAACATGGAAATAAGTTGAGTAATTGTTTCACCAATAAAACAATTTACATATTCAAATATTCAAATATATAACAAAAAACTCGAGATGAACATGAAATTAGGAGAGAAATGGAAAAAATGCAAATGTAAAATTACGATACATTTAGTCAATACATCGACAGATTGGCTCATGACTCATGATAATAATACATGATTCCTTTTTTTAACTTATCATTATCAGTTTTTCATATTTCATTTTAAAAATCCTGGACTTAACTAACTCATATTCTGTTTCTCGTTCCATTGTTATTTTATTATTCTTTCAAATATGTTATTATAGAAAGAATACGAAAACTTTCACATGCGTCTTTCTACAACACACCGGCAGTTGTTGGATTAAAACTAGCAATTGGGGCGAGACACCTTACTGCTTAATTTTGATCGAAGTTCATTCCAGTTCAATTTATATCAAAACGACGCCAAGAAACATGCACGTTTGACACTCTGCAGTACTCTTAATATCCAGATACAAAAAAGAATTCCAAAAAAAGGGAAAATGCGAAAAGGAGTTACATAGTATGACTACATCAACGATTGATTCATATCCGCTTTCGAAGTTCCAATATTTACAGACCCGAATCTAGACAATGCGTGGTGTTGGTTGCAGGGGGCGGTAACCTGATCAGGAACTTGGACGGACTTGGAGGCGGTAACCTGATACGGCAAATACGACGACCAGGACTGGACTCACTGTCCGGCGGCGGCTTCGGCGTCTCCAAGCGCATGGACTCTCTCAGGTGAGCTGAACAGCTAAAAACTGTGCTTTAGAGCTGAGCTGGATAGTCAAAAGTCTTAGGAGATAGACATACTATTGGTACCAGGATAGTTCACGCTATGGTAGAACGAGAATACATTTCCTGTACACACCTCCAACCCCTCGCTGCTAATAGTGTAACTTGCCAGCCGCTACTCGCTAGTCGAGCGCTAGCGGTAATAGTGTGCTGATCGCTTCTTTTTCTAAGACACGACCTCAGCGAGTAGAGGATGCAAATAAGGCTACATCCCCGCATACGCTTTTCGGACTTCCGGCCTTTCGGCCACTATTCCGTCAGGGATGACCTGCAGGAAGGGTTTGTTGAGGTTACTTAGCGAAAGGGATGCTCATAAGCTCGTCTAGGATACCCTCTGCCGCTTGTGGTTTCAGGTCCTTGGGACATAGGGCCAGGATCGCTTGTAGCAATCCGATGGGCAGTCTGCGATTTGACTATAAGGATGTTTATTGTAGGATTATAATTGATTATTATAATTGTTATTGTTATTGTATTTCTTATTGTTGCTGTTATTGTTATTGTATTTCTTATTGTTGCTGTTATTGTTATTGTATTTGTTATTGTTGCTGTTATTGTTATTGTATTTGTTATTGTTGCTGTTATTGTTATTGTAATTAAGTGTGAATAGTTTATGGTAGTATTAGATTAGAGTTGGCGAAGAATTTCTGGTACAGGAATTTCAATGCGTCTTCGACCAGAGAAAAGTTACTGGTTTCATTGAGACTTATGACTATTGTTCTGGGAGGAGGTTTGAGAGATATTCGGAGGCATTATTCAGGAAGATTTGATTCAGGAGGTGAGGAGAGATGGAATGAGGACAGATTTCAGGAGAAGGTAATGGAAAGAGGAAATGAAGACAGATTTTACAAGATAGACCTTGCAAAAGAAGGATGTGTTGAAAGCAATGTAATCGGTTGATCGTGACTGTTTGGTCGATGCGCATTACAATTAGCTCAATTAACATGTTGCAAAGCAGAAGAGTAAACGTAGCTTTACTGTTATGGTTTCAGCGGCGGCTCTTTCGGCACTCAGAAGCGGAACTTCGACGAGATCGACCGGAACGGCTTCAACAGTTTCGTGAAGAAGAACTTCGACGAAATCGACCGGAACGGCTTTAACAGCTTCGTGAAGAAGAACTTCGACGAAATCGATCGCAGTGGTTTCGACAGCTTCGTTAAACGTAACTTTGACGAGATCGACCGAGTAGGTTTTAGCAGCTTCATCAAACGCAGTATTCCTCACCTACTAGCACGCTATTATGAGCAGAAGGGCAACCACTAGAAAGCGCCTCTTCTACCCGCTACACTAGATCTCTCAGTTATTATTTCACTGAGTTTATTCACAGTTTAGACCATAGACGAAGACGTACTTCAAGACATATCACCGAATGTTGAAATAAAACTATTTCCTCTTCTTACCCTCAGTACTTAACACTCATACTTTTTAGTCATGCCACCGTCCGATACGAGCGCTGATAATTATACGCGTTGTACTGCTATCGGTCGTCATTTAAACGAACCAACTATTCAGAATGGATGGAAAATAAGTTGGATGTGCATGGCGAAGGAATAATTGTACTAGTAGCGAACTAGTAGTACTAGTAGCAGACCCAAGAGTGGGGACTGGTAGTGTGCAGGGGAACCCCGCTTCGTTCTGCCATAAGAATGATATGTCTTGATAGTATATCTGTGGTCGATGATTAGACTGAACAAGAGGGTTAAATATGGACATATTATCAGATCAAATCGAACAATCATCCCTACTATGGATTTTTTTAGCCATTGTAGCCTAGGCGCAGCAAGGTGGCTCCTAGTTTTCTTTTCAACATATACGACATAATTACAGATTTCGTACAGGTTTTGCCACCCGCGATGTGATTCTGATTCTTTTCCGATAGATAACGAATCGATGAGATTTAACAAAATCAATCGGTATAGTTACCGAATGCATGCATATACATACTGGAAAACGGCGATTTTCCTATTTACATTTGGATTTAAAACGGTGAACTCACTTTTTTTGGACTCAAAATGTGTTTGAAACCACTGCAGTCATTATTAGTTACTGACTGATCCCTGCAGTTGACTTAATTGTGGTCAAAAGCTGTTACCATAGTGAGAACAAGAACAACTGGCAGCTCCAAAGCCTGATTCAAAACTGTTCTATTGACATTCAGAAAAATGTTCCAACTCAATGTTCTAAGAATGTTTTTAAACCCAATAAGAGTTCTTAAAACTTCTAAGGATGTTCTTCAACATGTTCTAAGAAGGTCAACTGAATGTCTAATGAATTAGCGCATGACATAAGACCAGTACTATTCCATTCTGACAATAACATCAACTCATGCAATTATAATCACAAGACATTTAAATACGGTATTTACTTTTGGAAGTTTTAGAAACGGTTGAGCTTCTGACGTCACCTTAATTTTCAACTAAATTCAAACATTTTGAAAATACATTTCTTACAAAAGAAATTCAATTTGTCAATTTGTCATTAGATCTTAGTTATCATTACAGTACGTCGTTGTAAACCTCAATATAAATGAGATCTAATTAAAATACTAAATAATGTTTGCGGAAAATGTGTTAGAATGAATATTAATAGAGAAAATAAAAGTCAGTGGGAGTCAAGAGATAATTGTGGGTTAGATGAGAACGGCTACCCCTGATTTAAGATTTCGATAAAAAGCCCACTGAACTGGATGTTAGGTGACGGCAAGGGGGCAAAAATACGGAAGTAAAATATTACTTTCCCTGGCTTGATTTGATACATGAAAAATTGAAAATTCTCCATTTTTAACCCTTTTCAATGAACAGCATTGTGTTTTCATCTCATTACCATTCGCTAGTTGAAAGAAAACAAAAGAAATTTTATTTTAAAAAGTTATCATTGAAAATATAAAGTAAATCTTTACTGAACCAACCTATGAATGTTATTGGTTGAAATATATTATATTATTATAGTTGTTATGGTAACAGAAGATTACTGTAATATCATGTGAAGGGATTTTTATTGTGTGTGTAAGATTAAAAATGCCTTGAATTGGTGAAATAAAATATTTTCCGTCTCTAAGTGAATTTAATTAATTTCCCACGTCCGTATGTCCTGCTTTGCAAGTAAATTTGCAGTCACATAAAGTAGTCGAACAACTCACATTTAAAAAGTACCCTAAAGAAAATTACTGACATTATACGCGCAAAGACAACCAGAAAATGTGCATACTAATGATGCAATTAAAGGTAAAATATGAAGAGATTCTATTATAATTTCAATTTTATTATCGGAGAAAAATATTTTATCTGTATAGGGCCTAACTGCGGAAAGCCAGTTTATATGCGGGAAACCGGTCTGTAACTTGATTAGTCTTATCCCGTAGCCACAAACATAACTCAACCTAATCTGGATCATATCTATGAAACACTGAACACCTAAAACAGATAGCCTAACACAAATACAACCCTGATACGACACGCTTACGATAAATTTACTGTTTTGCCAGACCAAGGTTTACCCCTTTTGCTCATTTGGATTATGTGTAAATTATCTTTGAAGTGAGTATTTGTAGTATATTCTACAGATTAACCCTCAGTGGGTTTTGTGGATACTTGAACGAGAAAAATTTCTCTATTCTTATGTATACATTTATTAGATGAAAATTTAAAAAAAAAAAAAAAAAAATGTCAAAGGTTATTGAAAAATGAAAATCGTACTCACCGACTTGAAGACCTTGACGATCTGGCATACGAAAATATACCTCGTCTTCATGACACTTGAATAACAAACACGTCACTTTTTTTTTCAAGTATACATGTTTACGTATTACCAAAACACTAGATAGCATACACTAGAAAACACTAGAAACCACGAAACGGACTTCAATTGCGTTTTTCACTGTTGGAATTTCCCGAAGTTGACTTTTGTGCGCTGAACTGTACACTTGGGCCTACCTCAAGCTGCTTTTCCTGACTCGTCACTCGCGTGTGGAGCAGGGGTTACGACATACCCATAGAATAACGAAACTCAGGTATTGCTGCACATTGACCTTCTAAAGTCCACGTCAAGGAGAGATGAGTCTGACGTCAGAGCTTTATTCCCCGTTACGTTAGCCTAGCCCCGTTTGGGTGAGATACCTGTGGCTCTCGAAGAGGGAAGGTAGCTACAAGAATATATTGCCTGCGCCGATGAAACAATAGAACATGAACGCGACCATTATAGAAATAAATTAAAATAGTCAAAGAAAAATGTAGATGATTATATTCTGAAGATACACATTGAAAATGCAAAATCTAAGCAATTTACTTTTTTATTGTAAAAAATATCATATGCGGCAGAAATAAGGTTGAAAATAACAGATGAATAAAATCACTTTCACAAACATATCGCCGTATTTCGGCAGCATATGAGTGAATTTCTAGACTGAGTTTCTAGAGTGACATCTAGATCACTAGCCCCAACCTAAATTTGGTACACAAAATTAAACTTTGGTTTACATGCATGGTGCTATGCTCATACATGGTGCACAGTGTTAAATAAGGTGTTATGGTGCCAGCTTGGATGCGCGTGCGTCAATCACGCAACTGCTCACGTGACGCACCAAACGCGATCAACGCGTTGCAAGCATCTTTGTTACTTAGCGTTTTTGTGTTGACTGTGTTGGCAACAACTATCAACAAGTGTGTCTGGAACGTATTAGCACGTGTTTTTGTTGATGTAAATATTTTTATACTTTTTAATATCTGAAATTTATTGGAGTAAATTCGTTTTACCTAATGGGTGAAGGTGAATACCAAATTTCGGCATTTCTTCATCATTAGCCCTTACAATACGTACATTGTCCTTAAAGTAGGCTACAATACGCTACATTGGGCTGCATGCAGTCATAGAATAAAGAAGAGAATATTTCTTTATTCTATGATGCAGTGTAGGCTTAGGCTTAGTGTGGCCAAATTCAATGGTGTGCCTTAGGCTAGGGCAAACTCGAATAACCATACGGTCTAGGTCTAAGCCTGGCCACTTGACTACGCGGTTATAAGGCTTCTTTACATTGCATTACAAAAATCTAAATCAAGTCCAGGCACAGTATATAGAAATTGTATTATCCAATCTGGACTACACTCTGTAGCCATGCACCTGTATTCTTGCGATACAAACTACAGACACTAGGCATATAGAGTTTGTAGTAACAATACAAACTAGCAATAAGCCTAGCCTAGCAATAACCACTATTCTATTTTCAGACACATTCGGACAAGAAATGTCCGAAAACTGTGTTCTTGATTATATTATATTAAAAACGATACCCGGCTCTCGTACCGTACCGTGAAATCTCCAAGTAATAATTTCTTGATTTGAATGAGTTTTGCATGCTCAATTATGGCTTCCTGATTTTATAAACTGTTCAGTTTCTTAGAATTGTTTGCCCCTGGTCCTATTGTCATTTTGTAGCGATAATTATGAAAGCACTTCCTAGGTTTTTCACAAAAGAATGTTGAAGTGTTCGACCACGCTGTTCGAGTACCAGTGTGATGACTTCAAGACTACAAATTTTTACGCTACCTCAGTATGACGTCAAGTTAGGGCAGGCGGTTCGATCGTCAAGTCCATAATGCAAAGCTCTTGACATTGAATGAACGTACCGGTACTTCGAGCGTAAACTAACGCTTGGTTATCGTAGTCCTACTCACACCATTAATAGGATTCTCCATAAATTAGAGCCTCTGAAATACATTTCTCGTTTATACATCCTACATGTACCGGTACTTCTTTACTAATTTACATTTTTTGTCATATCTATATGCTATACCCATTCAAATAATTTCATTTGTAAATTTTCACTTTAGTACTTTTTAGTCTGCTCCCCTGAAAAATGTAGGCCTACTATTGAGGTTCCAGTGTGATATTGTCAATTCAAGATTGAGTAATTTTCATCAACAACTAGGGGACAACTACGCAGTAGGAAGCGTGATATCGGCCATGTCTGTTCCGTGCAAGCTACAGCTACGACCGGTGGTCGTGCTGCCTGATGAGGACTCGTTCAACAGACTGGCGCTCGAGTGGCTGAGTAAAGAAGATCAAGCCTTCATCGATAGCCAGAAGGTTCCATTAATCAAAAGACCTTATTCAGGGCTGCGTCTGAATGGTGTGAAGGTGGCGCACATGAGGACTGGAGCTCCATTCAAGCTTAGAAAGAATTTCTGTGGAGCGTGCACCATCGGTAAGTTCTAAACCGCTTCTGTTGGATGTTTTATTAATTTATCGCTTTTTTTTTTAAATATATGCCTGTAATATAATTATGAAAAAAGAGAATTGTGAATAGAGCCTTGACTTTCATTCCATCATAATCTACTTTTTGCCATAGGCTTCTAGCTATTTAAAATAAGGAAGATTTTTATTTCAGAAAACTATCAAAGTTTATAACAGAATTTCAGTCGAGCCCACCGGTAATAAAATACACATAATTAATAAAATACCCACCTTGCAAACGATTAATTTGTCTCGTTTGCCTCCTTACCTTGGCAATAGATGCCCATTAGTACCAGACCAAGCTTTCCCACCATTGATTTTCATGATTTTTTTCCCCAGAATTTCAATGTAATTAATTAATGGTTTTCATCAATGAATAGATTAGGTTTGTGAATGCCAATACAGAATGATGAAGAAATACACAAATTGAGCTTGACGCGCGATTTTGATAACGCGATCACCTGCCATTTTTTGATCTAATTTTTTTTTTTTTTTTCAAATAATATCGAAACTTGATACAAAATCATTGTTCCCCAATTAAGGCCAAGGATGAAAGTAGGATCATTTGGACGGGGCACCACAAGGGTGCAAGGGGGGGGGGGGTATAATCTGAAAATTATAATTCAAATAGTAAAGAAAAATAGAAAAAGTCCTTGGTTTTCGGCCTCATAAAATTACAAAAGTTTCTGTGCTCCGACCTATTCCCAGTTGTAGATAATGCATGTTTGTTTGTTAGATACGCCCAAGAAGAAAGCAAGGCCGCCACGAGCGCGTTGTGACACCAAGATGGCCAACACAACAGCACGAAAAAAGTCAGTCAACACGAAACAAAAGACGCTACAACCTACACAGCTGGCCAACCCGAAGCAACAGAATATGCAAAGCCCTACCAAGCTTTTCAACATAAAAAAACAAATTATGAAAAGCCCTACCAAGCGTGCCAACACGAAACAAAAAAAGATGAAGATCCCTAGTAAGCTTACCAACGCAACGGATGATGACTTTGAGTTATACTGCACGGACGTAAGTTACGGTACTAAACGTAGTCATATGAGTTGGTAGCATTTGAGATTACATGTCGAGTTGATTTAGTGGAATAACGTTTCTTTATAACATGATGAATTTTCAACGGTTTTATCGTAGGCCTATTAGATGTGAATATTCCACTATAGGAGAAACACAGATCTCTTTATTACGGTACCTTCGTAATAACATAGAATAGTATTAGGCCTACTAACCTTAGATTCCCACTTTCACATGTAGGCAGCTAAAACATGGGTTATTTTAGCTGCATACATCTGATCTGTTGATTATGCAATATAAATTGAATATATTTCAGATGAATATCAGTATTTTTGCCGTATTAGAATTTTGATGTACCGGTATTATACCCTTCAAAAGTTATCATCAGAAAAAATATATATTTCGCTAATTTCAGTCCATTCAGTCTACTCGGTCTATGAACTAAAGCCAAGTGGGGGGTGAGTTCCAAGTCCCGCCTAAGACGTCGCTTTTAGATAATTAACCTCTTTTCACTCATCATCACTTTGTATTTTCTTAATTACCGATAATCAAACCGAGACCCAATCCACCCTCACCTCCTGGCCACAATGAGCAAGCACATTACCATAGAATAAAGAGTTGGGGAAGAATGAGGCCATGTTGAATTCTCTTCGCTTCTGTTTAAAGGTTAGTGATATAGTTCAACATCTAATCCGTCTATCACTAGAGTTGCCACACATCCGAATCCTTCCGTGCGAACAGTTCAAATGTGTAAACTCTCAAAGTGATGTATTTACAGTCAACAGACAAGAGTGAGAGAGAAAAAATGCAATAGACCAGATTTTGTACATAAGCACTGAGCTTATCCAGAGACGCTGGTCATCTGATTAGCAGTTGGCCCAAAACCTATAAACTATAGGCCTAAAGCTTGTTCCCAATTCTTTTTTCTATTGCATTACCAACTGAGCTACCAGTGCCAATAGAAAGCAATATAGAAATGAAGGAAAAACATATTTGAAAAATCTCGTTGCACTGTTACGGCTTGTTACGAGACAAATTAACCCCTTGTACGATGCTGTACAAAATATTGTATGTAGAACAACTCAACAAACTCAAAATACCAGTATTCTACAATGTTATCTACGCGTAAGTCTGTCTAGAAAAATAATACATTACGTTAATGACCCAACCCTGTTTTTATGTCGGTTATTGTTAACAACCCTAGTTTCAGCGTCGTATCGCGTTTGATTGTGCAGGTGGTGTTGGACGACCTGAAAATGAAGATGAAGGTGGTGCGCGTCAAGACGTCGAAGAGGTCGAAGAGGCGCCGCCCCCCTGTTGCACCCCTCCTGCCGGCACCCTCTGTTCCAGACCGCGGCATGAAGCTGACAGACTTCGTGGCCCGGCTGAAGCGGGATGACCCGAGCACGTCGGCCGACGTCAAGACGTACCTGCAGAACCTCGTGGCGCGTCGGCCCAACGAACCGCCGGCTACAAACCAATCGGAGCACGGCTTGTCCGCTGACAAGGTAGGCTCGCATCCTAGAAAGAAAAATAGAGTAGAAAGAGTTGGAGTTTTATTTACACTCTTAAAGACAGATAACAGTTGAATACAGTATTCCCAGTGGTATGACAATATCATTTAATTATGTAATTTGTAGTGATTAAATAGATAGATAAATGTGATTGATAATACAAACATATTTAATGATGATATAAGCCCTACTGGTGAGCAAGTTGATACAGTGTTTCTACTCTCATATGTAACTCATTACTCATATGCCAATGTGAGCTGCTAATGCGGTCAGTTGCTAATGAGCTCGTTTCATGTGATCCGGGAGGTCTCGGTTTGATCCCTGCCACCTTCCATCTGTACAGCGGTTTTCCGTGGTTTCCCTCTGTAGCCTTATCAATCATTCATCTGACAACAGTAGATTTTACTCATTCATAGTTTGGATCAGTATGAGTTGAATATTATTTGTCTATCAATTTCAATTTCGATTTGAAACCATTTTATTCACACTCAATGCTTACATGTAAGTACTACAACAATTACATACAGGTAGTATGTATAGGTATAGTATACAGGTACAGGTAGTACATACTACATACAGGTAGTATGTAGTTGTTAACTACATACGTAGTAAACAACTAAACATTGTGGAAATGGAATATGAAGAATATTATGGATACTGTACTATTATATTCAGACGTTGATTTGTAGGCCTATATCAAACAACTCGAATCGACAAACTCAAGTTTCTCATACATTTACCACATACTCAGGAGTCTGCATTTCCAGAAAAAGTTTCATGTTGATCAGTCGAACCGTGTGACCTGCACTGTGTGTTTGAACAAACATAAAAAAATTAACACATACAAAGCTCCATGAGAGTGTGATGAAAGTCTTTGCTATATCGCTAAGTAATTATGACCAAATAAACACCATTAAATTATTGTTTCAGACCTCATTCTCGAGTGTGCGGAGGAAGGCGTACGCGATGGAAGTGAAACGCAAGCACGCTGTGTACGTAGCGCAGCTGGAGTCTCGTATCATTGGGCTGGAGGAGCAGGCGCGCCACCACGCCGCCGCAGTCAACGAGGCCAGAGGGGAGACGTACAGGCGGGTCGTGCGCAAAGGCAGGAAGGAGGTGGAGAAGCTGAAGATACTCTTCGACCGGAGCACAGAGGACCTCGTGAACGACTTCACCAAGGTCTTGGTTCAGCACACCGCGCGTTGCAGGCGAGTGCGACTCGACTGGGTTATCACTGCTGTTTCCTTGTTGCAGTCGGTTTCAACTATTTTTAATATTTAATATTAATATTTTCAATTTACCCAGCGTCCCCGAGCTGCCTTGGTCCGACTCAGCGGGGGCCCGTGTGGTTATCACAAGCTGTTTATTTCAGGATTGTTAACGAGAACAATAATAAATGTGAACGAAATTATTTTTCATGAAAGTATCATTCTGTTATTTTAGGCTTGTTGGTGCTTAGTTGATCCTCATTTAAGTTCGATATCGATTATTGTTTCGATTTCTAATAATATCAAATATTTCAGTTGAATATCGAATCGATCGATAATTTCAAAATCAAACGGCAACCCTAGCTACGATATCTCCACTGATGTGTCCCCAAGAGTTTAAAATAAAACCTCGCTAATTCGTGTGGCATTATGTCTAATCGTTTATTGCTATCTCTTATTTCAGGCAGTTGTTCACTAGCTGCGTCGGTATCAAGAACTAGTTCTCCTCAACGAAGACTACTGCTTCCCAACAAGGCCTTATTCGATTATCTTATAAACGAGGCATGGTGCTTCACAACAAGGCCTTATTCTATGATCTTTTTAATGATGCCTAGTGCTTCTTATTGAGGCCTTTCAACTCCTCTCAACCTCGTGCTATGTTACCTACTAGTTTTACCATTTGACCTAGTTCAACTGTTCATCCAGAAGAAGCAATCCAACTATTTTTTGTGATTATTTTTATAATTATTTGTATCGATCTAGAATCTAGATGAGACATGTTTTGTATGTGAGGTGTATTATAGACAACATTGCTGAGGTGGGCCAGTAAGTTTACGGGCGAAACAAACTATGCTACGTGCCTGTAGTCTGAGCGGGATCTCATTACCTGTCCTATATTTACAGTTGACGAGTCATAACAGTTGTGTTAGATCTCCTGAAGTTCAAGTTGCTGATTTCATTAGTAAACGGCTACACCATTATAATTGTAGACCTGTGACATTATACTATATAGGCCTACGTTGAATAGTCACTCATTAGTCATTACGTATACTGACGTCTTTAAGGTTTCAAAGAGATCTGTGATTCTATATACTTCGTAAACCCACCTCAATTCAAAATTCAGTGGAACACAAAATGCATATTATGATTTTTTCCCATCAAAATCTTGGTAGGCCTACACTATCATTGGTTCCCAATTGAGGTTAAGGCTAAATTAATACAACCGTTTAGAAGCTGCACCTCTTGGTTGTTGCAACTTGTAACCAAATATAAATAATTAATTGATTATGTTGATCTAGACTACCAGTACAGTACCGGTATTTTAAATTGAAAACGAAGCTTGACACCATTACTGTGCTGTCTGTGACCGTACTTATTTGTCGCATATACCATAACTGTCTTTCTGTTTCCAATTTGCCCTGAGCACATACAGGCTAGGTATGAGCCATTATTTGTGATTATTTGTTATTTGCTATCCATTATTCGCATTATATGCGATATTTTATTATCGGGACGTTAACAACATGTTCGGATTATAAAAATTATCAATAATATATTTGCAATTACAGTATAATTAAAATGTAATTATAATTGCAATTATCAAAATATTCAACAATGTGCTTATGGATAGGTTAAAACTGTACAGACCAGAATTATTGTTTGAATTACAGAAAAGTTTGAATGAAGTTTGAAAAAAGAGGGTTTACTACGGTATTGGAATCATTTCTCGTGTACGGTATACTACATGTTATGTATACCGATGTTCAATACCATTTAAAAATTAGCACCAAAAGTGTGATAATTTATAAATCAGCTATCATGCTGTTAACTGATATTATGTACGTTGGCCTACTAGAGCTCTTGCTACCAGTCAAGTGTGCAATGCTCTGTATCTAATGTATTCTAATGCCTTAGTGTACTGAAATCAAGAGACTGATCGTTGGTTGTTGATTGTTACAAGAATACATTATGAGTATACCGTGTATTTATTCAATAAAATAAACTTGCTGAACCTTCACACTGCCAAACGTCTTCACAGAAGTAAAGTAAACAATATTTCGGAGGTACTTGTACCTCCCTCGTCAGACTTTTGTTGGCATTACGGTACTAGTATGTAGGGCTGTGGGAGTCTCGAACACAATGGATATTTTTCTGAAGGCCTATTGAAATGACGACTATACTTTCAGGCCTAGAACCATTTCGAGCGAGCATGGTTGGAGTCTTTTTCCATTATTCAACAGATTAAAACTCATTTTCACCACAAAGATTGTTCTGTTGTATTTGGAATTTGTTTTGAAAAAATTGTCTTCTCAATTTCATATTTCCTGTGTAACTTGATTAATTAATTTCAGACTTGCTTACTAGAATAGATTTTTCTTGCTAGAATTGAAACTGTGCTCAAACTTCCTCGAGTCTCGTTTGAAAATGAGTCGAACTCGATCAAATTCGATCAGCTCTGCTTGCACAGCCCTATAAGTCTGAAGGTGGAGGTCCAAGTATCTCCAAAATATAGAACGTTCTTCTCATGACGTTCGTCAACATAACGGTTCAACAATACTGTTTTATTACGTGAATAGTTGTTAATTGTCATACTATTCAAGTTGCAAGAACCGTTGCCAAAGGTTACGTTCCTATACTCGTATTATGGTTAGGTCATAAGAAAGTGGCACCGAAGTCCACAGATTGTTTCAATGACAGTAATATGCCATTATTTTGTATATTATCTTCATTTTTATAACTTGTACTGGACCATAATTTTACATTACGAACAGAATTGGATAAAAGCACAGTAGGCCTATGATGCCTAATTGCCTATAGCTTCCAATGCCGTATAAGTTTTTTTTGTTTTGTCTGAAATTGGTAATTTCTTGTGCATCTTTGTTCCCACTGTCGAATGACTTTGTTCATGCACTTAAATATCTGGTTCTGATCCACCATTATGATGTAAAGCTAACCACACATGCCTAAACTATCCTTAATAATATTCATGTTCAAGAGAGCTAACAACTAATGAAACTCGGCATGCTTACGTTTTTGTGGCTCCATTCAATAGGATAACAAAGATCTACAAGAAGACACGGTTTTCAGACAGAATAAAATGAACGTTTTTGAACAAGTGACGCTACAGGTCTAGTGCATTTTGGCGCTGTTTACTGTTCACCGTACTCTGTTTCTCGTTGTTTTGATTATACACGATTTTAGATTTAAGTGCTTCTGCTTAGACTTGGATGGCAATAATTATTACTTACTGGGGAAAATGCTTGTATTTCATTTCTTTTCAAGTTTGAGTCTAATAGTCAAATTCCTGTGCAGTTTGTAATGTTCCCTTATAACTTCATGAACAAATTGTAGTCAATTTTACGTTCTGTTGATTTTATTGTGTATGCAAGGAAGAAAAATCAGTATTTGTATTATTAAAGGAATCATGAAATGAACAGAGAGTTTGATCCTTTGTATTGTCACCTTAGATTACTCATAATGTAACCAATCTCCTGGAAGAATAGCACTTCAAAACATGCAACACTGCAACTATGAACCGTTATTCAGGGATCCCTGGGTTCTATTCCCGCCATGGTCAACCATCCCAACGGGGACGGGTGTAACAGTCGCTAGTGCTTGCAATTTGTTACTGCTTATGTCACCAACTTGATGCTGCTCATACTGCTTATGTCAGCAGTTGATAGTACTGTTATTTGAAAGTTTGATACTGCTTTACTTCATTATCCTGTCTCTAATTAATACTGTTTCTGAAGAAATTAGCTCTGATTACTCCCAATACAGAATGCTGATGAAATACTGTAGGGAACTCTCTGTATGATTAACTACATGAATGACTGCACGCTCTCTCAGGTATTCACCAATAAGTCGGGAGTTGTGGTGGTTTCCAAGGAAACTACTAAGGTGAGGTTTTAGGTGAAAAGATATAGCGTGTTGCTTATACATTTTTACATTTATTAGAAATCAGGGCTGTAAACCTTCTTCAGTTCAAGTCTCGATTTACATGCATTCATTTCACAGTTTCCAACATCAATTAAATACCTTACATCTGACGCAAGTAAAAAATACACGGAGTCGCATCACAGTTTGCGATACAATTACAACTAGTGAGATTTTGGTCTTCAACATTGCGATACAAGTTTTAACCGTGTTATTTCAAGTTGTAAAAACATTTTGTCATATTAGTACATGCAAAGTGATTACTCTTAATCTACAATGTCAGTACACCTATATCTAAACTTTCACCACCAAGATATATCACAAATAGATTCCTGGAAATCCTGACCATATGCCTACTACGTCTGCTGTCGACCAAAGACTTGCACACATCCCAGAACATGCCAAAAAATTAAAAACAGTCTTTTAAATTTCAATTGTAAACAAATTAATAGAAATTGTATTTTCATTTTTCATATTTTTAAAACATAATCTTATTTTGCTTAATCAACTACCCTGCATTCTAATAATACCACATATATATAAAGACAATGGTGATATTCTTGTTTGTTATGTTGGTTTACAACCTCCTTCTTTCGTGGATAGTAGTAGACTAATATGATTAAACATAATGTAATAGTCAGAACTTGCAACAATTACTGAGACTGGAACAATACTTTCTAGTCTTGCATAATCTTATGTATAAGACAATAAATTCTAGAAATACTTCTTCAATTGCACTTATATTTAATATATCCTTTCCTTTGAGCTTTGTTACAAATGATCCCAACACCAATACAGCACCTGAACTCATTTTATAAATTCACCTTAAATCTCAAGTGCTTTGTTGAGAGAAAGAAAAACCAGCAGCTTACCTTGATTTGTGGAGAAACTCATCAAGGCTCAGTAGGACATGAATTTATTTCGTCCCTCATATTTATTTACCGTATTTTGGATTCAAAGACCGCACTGAACTGATGACTAGGATCTATTGTTGTCGGTGAATGATGAATGATGTGATGAAAGGTTCTGTACTCATTTTATTATACGTGTTTTTAGATTGTGTGAAGGAGTCGGTCTTGGACTGTTGTGAAGAAACCATCCCAGCATAAACCTAAACGACAGAGGAAAACTACAGAAAACATCTGTCAAGATGGTTGACCATGGCACGAATTGAATGGCATGATCTCCTAAATGACATTTCGGCTAACCAAAACGTGTCAGTATCGTCCCTTGTACGGCAATACCACATAACCAACAAAACCGTAATTATTCAAATTATTATTCGTACATACATACATTAAGCTACTGGCAGTCATAACAGTAGCATACTTTTCATTCTCACTCTTTTTATTGCATTTCATCTTGCGCGATATTTCCATCAATTTTAATAAAAATTTCGAGCAGCCTAATCGCTCAAGGTAAGCTGTTGGTCTTTCTTTCTACTTCAAAACATATTGTATATCTAACATTTTCCTATACACACTGATACAACCTGTACGTTATTACATATAACACGTGTCGTGTCATCTCTTGACCTCGTTTCGTAAACTATGGGACGAAACCATCGAGAACATTAACGAGAAAATTCACATTACACATTGAACACTTTATTCATTAACATTGAAGACAGTTAGAAGACACATGTGCATAATTTACAATCTGTTTACATGTACACTTGCAGTCACACAAAATGCTTTTTGGGGAAATTTGACATTAAAATTGAAAATAAAATAAGAACACATATCAAGCTACTGTGGCCACCAATCTTTTCACAGACTATACGTGGAGTGCACATGCACATTCTCTTCTAGTTTTAATGCGTATAACCTCAGTAGGCCCTACATTTATTTCAAGATGCATTTTAATATGTCATGATCACGATGTTCATGACTTGAGGTAACCGCAAGTGCACATAACGGGTGCCTACTGCCTACACTTACAATCTAGAGTGTCTTCAGTTGATCTTTTCACAAAAAAGCTTCCAAAAATTATGCCTAGACTTATATTCTAAAAGTTTCATAGTCAAATTAGGTCTATTTTACAAAAAAAAATACAAAAAATGTGTTATTAGTTGTTACTGTACAGGCAAGTTCTATCAGAGTACTAATCTGAGGATTGCCATTAATTCTAGGATTAACAAAGGGAATGACATTGTAGTCCCAGCTGATCAGCAATTTATAGTTGAACTTCCAAGTAATCCAAGGTTGATAAAACCTTGTATTATAGCTATCGTACCGATAATCATTTTTGGGGTCGCCAAATCACTTCATTTGTTGAAAAGAGGTTGTGATCAAAATAGGTTGGAACCACTGGACACGAGGAACGATTGAGTCGTCTCGAACGTCCGTCCGCTCTTAGCGTCAAGCTTTTATTTAGTACTTGTTGATCCCGAATAATCTGACGCGGTCAAACTGTGGTAGTTTTGGCAGTACCACCGCCAACATTGCAGGGAAGTTGACGATGAAGTGGCTCGTTGAGTATCTCGTGTAGAAGCTCGTCACAAGGAATCTGTCAAAAGCCAAAGAAAAGTATTCGACACTAAAAGTAATTCATAAAAAAAGCATTCTTAATGCAATATGGTCGACGGAAGTTTAGAAAAAAGTGTCAACAATGTAACATTTTTAATGAATGCCATTGTTGAGATATGCACGCACTTAATTTTGTAATTTTTCACAAATTCCACTGTTTACCACTGACAGAGTGATGCATCTTTTTCTGTCTAATAAACAGGCAGCCAACTGTTGCACAATTATTGACCTCGGATTTAACGACGGACTGTACTGAGAACTAAGATCTATTGGCGTCAGACGAATTATTAATGAGATGATGGGATGAAGATTCTCAAGTATAGGCCTAATGAGAAGGATAGTGGAAAGGAAGCAACAGTGGTCTAAATTGTAGAGACCATCTCGGCATTTGCCTAGACTACAGAGGAAAATCACAAAAAAAATTCAGTTAAGACGGTGGTGGAGGGGATCAAACCGAGGCCTGATCTGCCTTATCTCCCAGTCACATGGACCAAGTAAATTAGTACTGATCTATCTGTGCCGGTCCGAACATTATCAACAGATAGTCAAAGTGTACGATTAGGCAGGATCAGAGTCAATGTTGCCAACTGTCAGTCAGTTTTTTGGTGAAGCACAGCAACACTGAAGTAGGTAACCATGTGACATGGAGCAAGGTGCTACTGGCCAGAACAGCACCATAGTTGCAAAATTTTAATTACAACGTAATTACCCTACTAGGGTTGCCATTATATTTCAATATTTTTATCGATATTCGATTTCATTATTTCGATTCGATAATGAATACAAATTCATCATTGGTATCTCCTGAACAAATCAACAAAGTGGACATTCTATGCGTATTCTAATCCGAGGTCAGGTGGCCAGTCGTTTACTGACGCTTGGAGAGAGTGTGTCGAGACAGAGGGAAATCCTCACTGCGCTTCACAAAATAGTAAGGCCTAGGCGTACAGAAGACTAAACAGACATGACTCAGACCTAAAAAAGTGTAGTTCATCTCCAGCAATATTCTACGTCTTCATTTCGATTCTACATTGTGCGGAATGACAGTTTGAGCATGCTAGTCACTCGACCACGCGTCTCAGTCAGGACACTGGACCATGTCAGGAATCAAACCTTGGTCTCTTGAATAACGGTTGAGCATGCTAGCCACTCGACCACGTGTTTCTATCATGACAGTCGACCATGGCGGGAATCAAACCACAGTCTCCTGAATGACAGTTCAGGGTACTAGCAACATGACAACCCGTCTTAGTCTACTACGAATTCTTGGATGGGACTAGAATGTTGCTAAAGGCCCTCACAGTAGGATAGGCACGATGGTGAGCATCTTGCGCGTAGCCGTGAACTGGTGACCGTTGTCGATTTGCTCCCAGTGCGTCAGCTTCCTGCAGTCGCCCTGGTCTTGCGGTAGCCACGGCGCTCCTTTCAACACGTGCAGGAAGAACATGTGTGCCTAACGACAAGCAAACGCAAAACATAGAAATAAGGAGGGCTTTTAAACATATTCAACACTCATGTTGAAACATCTGCGTCAATTCAAGAGCATTTTGAAGCTTTACTTGTAACGATTCAGCTGTAGACAACAGTAATATTATTTCATCAGCAGCCGTGAATGATGTCAGCAAGCTGTGATCCATTACATTCTCTCTCTAGCACTCGTCATCATTCTCGACTGTAGGCCCACCATGTTGCCAAGAGAGACCTTAGGCAAGGTTTGGTGGGGGGGGGGGGGGATGGTAACCAACACACGTGTACCTTTTACCATACTTTTACTGTACTTCCTACGCTATGCCATGATTAACTTCTATTCATACACTTTGAAAAATAGATGCTTACTTAACCTCGCCAATATTTAAGACTTGGCATTAACTTTTGCGCTAGGCCTATCATGTTGAAATACCGAATAATAACATGCACTTACCGTACTGTGTATAAGATTAGTTAGTGTCCATGCCATTGGAATGCTCAATATCGGAATGCTGAGAAGTATAAGGTGAAGAACTAATAAGGTGATAGCGTACGCTGCCCACAAACCACGGCTTTTCAACCACGAAGTATTCGGGTTTGATTCTCCATGTCCACCCACCAACATTGCTGTCAAAACAAAATTCACCAGGTAAGGTTATGTTTAGGGGTTATGTTATTTAGGCCTAGGCCAATGACATTTATAAATCAAGTTGCGTCAAATAGAGAAGATTGGGTGCAAAGTCAAGTTTATCGACTTCGATTTTAAATAAATTTGTAATTGTCAGTACAAATGTTCCTCGAAAATGTTTAAAAAATAGTCAGCCTCTCTAGGATGTAGGCCTACGCCAGTTGTTACTACGTGCCGCCAGGTGCCAGTGAGTCTAATTTGACATATTTTTGCCAATATGGCTACAATCAAAATTACAAGTAGTGGCCTGAGAATAATACAATGTTGTTGCCGCGAAATTAGATGTTTATCAACTCTCAGGTAATAATAAAATATTAACGAGCAGACATTCACCCTTTCTGTCAAATATTTTACACTGCAATTATTCTGTGTAAATTGAAGAGTTGCCCAACCCAACCTTGATGTATTTAGGTTAAGGCAGACACTTGATCCAGAATTTATTGCGTAAAACGCTGAGAATAGATTCAATCACACCTAGGCCTAATTGAAACTCATTCATTTTGTTCTAGTTCGCCAATACCAGATTTAGCTACAACAGAATCAAAACAATGTCTCAACACCAAACACAAATGTTCGGCCGTCAAAATTCCCAGACAATCGTTCTTCACCGTGCCAGGGATTGGAGAAAAGAAGAAGGAGTATTCCGGTAGAAAATTGGTCGGGTAAGCCTGTTATTTATTCCATCGTGGCCGGTGACCGGGACAAAGAAAAATACTGCAGTTAGATAAAACAAATTGTATTCATGTTTAATGATATTATTCTGCAATAGGAATGCAGTAATATGTGACGTCCCTTCTGTCCTCAGCTAGTAACTTCGATCAGTAATTTTACTGTGACACTGAGCATCGCCAATTACTGGTGTTTGATTTTCAATTTTTTGCTGTTTTCTGAAATATCTTGTATATATCATTCAGAAAAAGTTGCGGGAGGTTGAGAATTGTTGCTTTTTATAGTTTTTAAACTCACTTGAATCTGATAGTATTTGCATGTTGTTTGATAGGGCTGGAGGATGTAATATGTTAGGTTAGTGGGGGAGGTTAGAAAAAAAACACAAGTGGGTGTGCTCAGTGTCTCTGTAATTTTACTCCGCAAGAAATCGACATTTACCAATTGTCAGCGATTGCAGTTGGATCACTATGCATATGTGTAAACATACTCACGTAGACAAACCATTTTAGTTGGTCATCTGTTTTACAATAGTGATGACTGGAATCGTTCGTGTGTCCCGTCTCTCGTGCTTTATTCTGGTTTATTCATTGGTGATTGTTTGTTCTCAGGTACTCGATGGAACAGTTGTTCACGGTCGTATCAGATGTTGAGAATTACACCAAATTTGTGCCGTTTTGTAAACGTTCCGTGATCCTGTCATCGCGGCCCGGTCACTTGAAGGCCGACCTCGTCATCGGCTTTCCGCCAATAGTCGAGAGTTACACGTCAAGCGTCACCCTCGTCAGGCCGCATCTTGTCAAGGTCAGTTGTCATCAATATACTTCTGAACCGGCACACGTAGCTCGGTTTCTAACGCACTCACTTGAGTGGTCTGGGAGGTGAGAGACGCAACGGACCTCGGTTCGATCGCCGCCACTGTCCATCTTTGGAGGGGTTTTTCGTGGTTCCCCTTTGTAATCTAAGCTGATACCAGAATGGTGCCTACAGCATAGGTCACGACTGCTTCCTTCCAACTAGGCCTATCCTACTGATCACATGAAAATCTCCATCTCATCATCCCATTATCTCATTAATCATTCAACTGACACCAATAGATCTCAGTCATCATTACAGTGCACAGATCTATCGCACGTCTCACGTTTGTTTACTTGTTGTTTGTTCGTCAGGCCGAATGCACCGAAGGAAAACTGTTCAACCACCTGATCACGTTGTGGCGGTTCAGCCCCGGCCTAAAGGACACGCCTCAGTCGTGCATCATCGACTTCTCCGTATCGTTCGAGTTCCGCTCGGTCCTCCACTCCCAGCTCGCTCACGTCTTCTTCAACGAGACCGTCCGACAGATGGAAGGAGCGTTCCTCACCGAGGCAACCAAACGGTACGGCAAGCCGTCCATCAAGGAACGGAAGTTGAATCTAGTCTCTGTCAACTCCTGATACCTGACCGTACCATAGTCGATGTTGTTTGTTAAAGTTTTTAAATAATTGTACATAATATATATATATATATATTTTATTTTTGTCAATTAATTTGTTTAAATATATATTTAGCCTACATCAATTGGTAAAAGCAGAAGGAATGATTTGCTGTAGGTAACGCCGTAGATTCCAACCTATGGGTCGCGGGCATATTTGCATGGAGTCGCAAATTTTTACATACAACCTTTGTCATAACAACAAAAGTGAAAAACAGTTATATGCAAATTATCTACCCTCTCTGAGAAGAGAAATCTTGCTCTGTGTAGTAGGCCTACTAGTAATATTTGCAACAACAATTGTTATCTTAAGCATAGCTATAACAAACGTAATTATTTATAATACATTTTTTAGAGAGGATAATTAATGGACCTTGGTGTCACCAAATTATTTACTTTCAATAAAAAGGGTTGTTAACTTGTGATCAAATCCGGTAGGGAACGACTGTTGTACATGATAGGCCTAGATAATACTTCAAGTCACTTCATTCTGATGGCAGAACAAAACTGACTTCCTCGCTTTTTTTCTAGTTTCCTCGCTCATGTCTATGTCAGTAGTTCTGTCAATGGCCACTCTGAGCGCTACTAGTAGGCCTACAATATTGTGTGAAAGAATGTTGACATATTATTCTACAGACTTCTGAACTGTAATGTTTGCTATAAAGATGACTAATAGCAGCACAATCGCACTCGCCTGTAGGCTAGCGCTTGTATTGGCTGGTGACATCACTGCAGGGTGAGGTGGTAGGAGGGTATAGAGGTGAAGTAGTGGGGGCAAGCGTGAGGGTCGTAAGATTGCGTGATATGATTTGAAGTGTCGTCTATGGTACGATAGCGTGATTATAGGCTTCTTATGTTATTAAGTGTATTCTTGTCAACTGGTGACAGAAAGTTCCAAAGCACGGTACACACAAACGATTCCAGTCATCATAATTGTCAAAATAAGGTGGCCAACAAAAACAGATTGTCTACTTGTCATTGTTCACGTATCGTGGTCCAATTGCAATCGACGACACTCTGTAAATGTCAGTTTGATGTAGGCCTAGTTAGATGAGAAGATTTCCACTCAACTCTAATGGAACTTTGTCTTTTTTTTTTTTTTTTTTTTTGGAAGCACTGCACAGGTCGCAGGGTTTGACCGATCCACATGAAACTTTTTTTTTATACGCAAACTCATCCAACTTGGAACCCTATAGTTTTGGGATCAAATTGGTTGGACCATTTTTGAAATGCATAATCTCAAAGTTTCTAAAAACCCCATAAGATTGGGCTGGACATGAAAAATTGAAAACTAAGATCTCATCAATATAATTCAAATTTTCCTCAAATGTAAACACAGAAATGATACACATTATTAAAAATTCACGTGTAATTTGGGCCAGCCGTTTCGAAGAAAATAATTTAATAAATGTTTTTTAGGCCTACTTATAATAAAGATGGAAATATTAGTGGAAAAATATTGCATTGTTGAATTCACGGCTTCCTAGATCCATTGGCACCGGATGAAGTTCATTTAATATGATCAAGGTGTGTAGAGTTTCACTCATCTTACAACGCACATTCTGCGTTTGCCTAGTATAAAAAAAGCAGCCAATCATGAATGAATACAAATATAATCAAACTTCGATATATTTGATATTTGATATTAAAGTTGCTAGCAGATGGCACACGTGACATTACACATTTACTACATTCCCATTGGTTGTCTGTTGCTAGTCTGCCGTTGGAGTTAACGTTTTTGAAGCTCTCTCTATACTCACCAACCCAACCCCAATCAACAGCGATCGATTTGATGTCATGTTCACAGGCTAGCGGGTCAAGTCAGTTGGCGATTGGCACAACTGGAGTTGTCCGTGTGTATTGTGCTTAAGCTTATCAGTCTACTAGTGTGCTAAACCTAAGACGGGCCGAACGTTCTAGTAAGGAATGTATCGCTTTTCAATTATTGTAGCCTTTGAGCAGACTTTTTTACTACATGCTATTGGCAGGGTTTCACTCGGTGAATATAATTGCTTGCTATTCTAATTGGTAGCTCAAGGTCTCCTCGATACTCGCCTAGCGGACCGCCGTACCCGGTCGTGGCATGAGAACATTCCAAGCCATTTTGTGTCTCGCTTCAGAGAACAGACCTTGTCCATAACAAGCGTGGAATTGTACTCTTTGTTTTTAAAGTTTCACTTTGATTATCAATCTTATATAATGTGAATAGCCGTACGTGGTTGAAAGTAGTATAGTTTTTCGAGACAGGTACTGGCACATGCTACTTGTCATCCCATTGTCCATGCCAGATGTTTGATAGGGAAATCCTACCCTTACTTTCACAATACGTATTGCCACATGCATGTTCATTTCATTTATATTACACTATAGCTCTTGACCCAACGTACCCTTGTAATGCAGCCTGCATGCTAAAAAAGGACAGACATACACGAATAATAAACAACAAAGTAGTCGATCCGATTTTACTACCTGCAGACTTTGTCTTCAGCTGCACTTATTAAAATAACGAAACTATATACAGTATAGTACTTATATTCACGGAAGAAGTAGGTCGGCTACCAAAATAACAAACACAAATATCACCGTTGCATTTGTGAAAACGAATTCGTACACCTTCGGATTATCGCTAATTTTACCCAGATTGGAAAACGATGTGGCAGACAAATTAAGAATGGCATGAAACGACATGATAATAGCCGAAGTTCGCATCTGCTGTCAGGAGATCGAGGTGACCTTGGCTTTAGGCAGGCAGGCGTGGAGTGATGACGACTCGGGGTAAGCTGGTGGTTCGTAGTTCTTACGAGGGATTACTTTGAATACCAGACAATGGATCAAACCATCAGCTAGTGTATTAAAAATTCAATTTAGTTATTAATGATGCTTTGAAACTGTTATAAAGATGACGCTGTAAATAATGACGAATGTAGCATGTGTCCGTTTACCATACATTATTTGATTTATTTCCACTTTATTGTTCGGATATACATAAGGCATATTTATTCAATTACATTTTTGTTGTTATCTGTGCCAATTATTCCTTCGACCCATCGAATGTTGTTAGATTGTATTTTAGTCATAGAATAATTGATTACATTGAAACCCCTTCAGTACATTTTTTAAGGGACCAGACTAAGAAACTTAAGGTCACTGAAGTAAAAAACGTACTGGAGAAACTACTGAATATAAGCTGGGGTTCAATTATGAAAATATACTGATAATAGTGAGTAGGCTATAATGAAGAATGTACTGAAACGGGTAGACCAATGGCTAGCACTCTGAACTATCATCCATGAGACCGGGGTTCGATTCCTGCCAAGGTCGATCATCCTGACAGAGGTTTTTCGTGTTCAGTCATACGTACAGTGCGTCGTTGAACTCAACATAAATAAACATATACCATATACATATTAAAAGGAAACTAACTATAGAGGTTTTACTGTAACATACAAAATCCTATTAATCAATGTGATTAATCAATGTGATGTATTTTCATGCAACGGCCACCCTCGTTCTAACCAGCTGATTGCTCCATGACTGTTTAAATAGGACATAGTTATTTATTAAATCACTTGATCATCAATCATTCATATTCATAATTTATATTGAGAAAGAAATTGTGGAGTTGAAAACAATAAATTACTGCTTCCAACATTACATGCTTTCCGTCATTATTATAAGGGGCCACAATTCCAGTACATTGTGACTGTCATAAGCAAGGCCCTACTACTCCATTAGAGAAGAGCAGAGGTAATGATTGTAAATTAAGGGCTGCCATTTCGGAAATAACAGCTATAGAGTAACCTGTGAGTTGCAGTATACTGCTAGTGAACCGACATAATGAAAAATAGGCTATGCACAACGTTGGCATCAAAATGGCAGCTTACAACTCGCAAGAAGTATATCTATTGCATCCTCTAGATGTACTGAAATATTTCAATCTATTTCGTGATTCATACTTGATCACACTGATCATTCAACCTAATTGTCGTACCTTTGATATGATATTCATGATCAAGAATATATATAAGAGTCAAATCAGTGTGACTCTGTGTCATCTCATTTAATACAAACTACTGTATATGCTACTTTACTGTATACTACAAAATCAAATTTAATGTCTTACCGTTATATTGATAGATGGGAAATTGAAGATAGGATAGCTAGGTCAAGAGGTCAAGGCGACAGTCACAACGTACAAGAATGAGGCACCTGTATCATAATTGATCACTTTCGTTTCTCTTTTGACAGGACGAAATTAGGATTGGAAACACAACTACATCTTCCAAAACTGTTCAGTGTTTCAAACTGTGTCGAGTTTCTCTACTAATAACAGAGTTTTCACTGTATTTGTTTAGTAGTTGATAGACAACCTTCGTCTCTCGTGTACACAAATACGGATATACTCATTTTTATTCCAAAACGACGGTACAACTAATTGATGAAATAAATATAAAACGTCCACAATTTATTTTATAAAATTAACAGCTTCACACCGTATATTGTACACAGATTTGTATAAAAATTGAAGAGAAGTTATATTCATAACAGACATTAACAGTATACAATTAGAGTAAGGTGTACCCAATGATATTTCACATCCCCATTCACAACACTGGTACGTATACCATGCAGTAATGGTGAGAAAATGGTAAGAGCAGTGTTTGCAAACTTCAAACATTGTTCCCAATTTTACATTTCGCCGTAAGTGCCGGCTAATAGACTCATTTAATGAAGAATTAGCCATCTATCAGTGAGTGACTACCGTATTCAAGTACAGTACAGCAGGATCTTATTGTAAGGACATTTGAAAGTCCTATGCTACCAATGCAATATACCGGTAGTATGAATTATTTGTATTATTATGCGTTACAATGAAGTTATTTACTTGTAATATGTTTTTTGTTGACAGTTACAATAATACCGGTAACATGTTTGCTCTATTCTAAGAGGTTGACACACTGTCAGAGTGAATAAAATGGGATGATGCAATTTATATATCTTGGGTGTTTCAGTCTTCAACCCTGTGAATAAGCAGGTCGACTTTTTGACCTCTGCTAAAATACCCAGAATACAATTCCGTCGATCTCGGCCGCTAGAAGACGATATAGCAGGCAGTTCACGCCTGCGCAAATAATTCTTGAATAGGTTTATTGGATTACAAATTGACATCCACGTGAAAAGTTGGCTGTCATTCATTTGGATCAACTGCTGCTAGAATCGAGCCATCTCATTGGCAATTTTTTACCACTAAATTGTGAATTTCACTCTCGGAGCTAAGTTTACTGCGAATTTCTGTTGTGAACCTTCCTAGAGAGCCTATATGTTATGAAAGAGAGTGGCCAACTGGCCATACAGTGACTTTTTGGCAAAAACATGGTTGACACTTTTTTAATGTCCATTTTCAGTCATGTATGGGCAGTTATATGTGTTATTTACATACAAGTTATAATGGATTATGAATTTATCTGATTTTAAACTAAAAATTAGCTGTTAGAATAAATAATGACTTGGAAAAAGAAGGGCTTAATTGGCAAAAAGATTGCCGCCACAGTCCCATAACCACTTTCTTTCGTGTATAGACACTCTAGGCCTTCCTAGATGATTTGTTGTTTCACATTTGGCCGCACTGCGCGATCATCACTGGAATCTTGGGTTTATTGTTTGGACCAGTCGGCACGTTTTCGATCTTCCTCATCACCAACAGTCCGTCGACCACCTTACCAAACACGACGTGTTTACCGTCGAGGAAGTTACACTTGGCACACGTGATGAAGAACTGACAACCGTTTGTGTCTTTACCAGAGTTGGCCTGGAAACAGATATCACACACATTCAATTCTGTGCAATAATGCACAATGATGACCAACATCTACTGGCATCAGTCAATGATGATTGACAAATGAGATGACGAGAAACCGAGATGAAAGGATGAGTGTAGCGGAAACACTAATTTCACATACCAGAAAAAAACGGGCTTTGGTTCTAGGCCTATGTTTTTTTTGTTCTTCATTTGTATAGGACATACAGGCCAGATAAAGTAGCCAATTGACTTAGAACTTATACCAGAATGCGGTACGTTGAGATTGGTTTTTCAGCAAAATTGGTTCGATGATTGTTTTAGAAAGAATTCCGAGAAGTGTTCTATCAGGCAAGCATTCGGGATGAACTCAATTGTTTGCATAGGCCTAGTCAATCCACTCCTTCAATACGTGTCTAATTAACATTCTGCAATGGCTTTAACCTTCGTTCTTTCTTTAGAAACAAAATGATTCGTAATTTCACTGTATGAAAACCTATATGCTTAGCAGATGCCTGAAGCTATTCAAAAGTGGAACTAATCTATGTAATACTAATACACACCATCGATAAGAGTCCAGGTGCATCGTGTTTTAAACCAAAGTTCTCGTCTCCAAACGGTCCTCCTCCGTAGATGCTCATGACCCCTGTCCCATCACCCTGGTGGCAGAAACACATATTGAAACACACAGATGTTTTCATTTCAATACTGTTGAAGCAAAAACAACATACTGGTACCATAGCAACATGAATAATAATAATTGAGTCAATTGTCATGAAACTCGACTTTCTAGATTCAAAATGCGCTAGGCCTAAATGATATTTTCAACCCTCTCGAAGTTATTGCACCTTTATAACTAGAAAAACGACGACACGACAAAATAACTTGGGCTCTCAACGGTGCACCCTTCAATACACCAACATAAAAATTGGAGTGCAACATCATATATTTTGGGTCAAGAAAAGTTGAATTTCATTACAATTGATCCACCCCTAACTTGACGGCATGATTTACTGCTAATACTTTAATGCACCGAAATCCTTGCACCGGCCGACTTTCAAAACATCATAGGGCCAAACTTATAAACTGTTCATGCTTAAAATCTAAAACATGCTTTTTGTTATATCTAGAAATACAGAGGCACTAGGCTCAACATTCAATGTTCAAATTATAAAAAGAATCTGAAATGTGACAACAAAAAGCTCTGGGTGATTTTTCATATAATGACCCATTTAAAAATCACCAGGCCTACAACAAATAGATTGCACATTTTAATCTCACTTAAAGTCTAAATGTTATTATAGTTATAAACTATCTTGAAACAATAATGTAAACTTTTGACTTCATTTTTAGACCAGATTCACTTATTGGTAGGCTGCTCAGTGCAAGACAGATCATTTTTCAATTACGATTCTTAATACGTCTTTTGTGACGGATACAAGAGTTTACTGGGAACTTCAAGTGAAACGTGGGATCACAAATTCAATGGTGGGACGAAACATGGACAGAATACATACATTTACAAAGTCTCCGCCTTGAATCATAAAATCCTTGATAACTCGGTGGAATATTGCACCCTTGAAGCCAGTCGGAACTCCGTCTCGACGATATTCACCCGTACAAAATTGTCTGAAATTTTCACAAGTCTTCGGTACGACGTCTGCGAATAGTTCGAAGATAATTCGTCCAATTTCCTAAGGAAAAAATCACGAGTACGTATGAGTGATACAGTGGGCGACATAAGACAATGAGTTATAGACTATTCCTAGATCTAAGTATAACCTACGTTAGGTTTAGTAGGCCCTAGGCATTGAGATCTAGGTATATATTTGAGGTGGGCTTTGCAATACCATAACCTCGAAAAATCATAACCTAAAAATGCTATAAAAATGTATTTTCTTACAGTAGTTCCAACATTAATATCGAAAAATACAACTGGATTATTCGGATTTCTCAACTGCGTCTGAATCTGATTCCACGTCGGCATTTTAGAATTATCAAGATAAGTATTTTCACGAAATTATTCACCAACGTTCACCGGTAGGCCTATTTGTTTACTCAAAATTGACAGGTAACAAGTAGTAGCAGCATTGAGTTTGTTACTCAATGGTAGCAGTGAATAATTTGAAGGCCACTCTTTACCGCCGCCAGAGACCGTTCCGTCCGCTCGTTTTTCTTCGGGACCACGGTTGGGACGATTGATTGAAGTAATTATTTCCTATCAGGCTATTGAACACCGTGAACTATTTCCAGTTATCCAATGCCATTCATTTGCTCGTTTTTTGGAATGATTGTAAACGCTTTTGACCACAGGTTATTGGTGAGGAAGAGAAAATGTGATATTTTCTTGAACTATTCACGGATTACGGATTTTCGGTTTATTTTATATGACCCAAGTCACAGCCAGTTATGTACACAGAAAGTTCGGATCTTGAAGACTGTGACTGACTGTCTGAGTGCATGATTGTGGTTACTGTCATTCTGTTGAAGCAAATAAATTTATTCTCATTTTATTGTTCTGTCACGCGTAAGTTGATAGTATTTAGGTTACTCATTTTTCGAAAGTTCTGTCAAATGTGACTATCATCATTACATGTTGGTAAATCAGGTGTACGGCCAGCAAAGTACACTTTTTCTAGTGGAGCAGAAGGGGTTCAAACACCTGCCATAAAAGGCATGGCTGTTTATATTAGGCCTAGACCTAGGCTAGGCCATTGAGTTTATAAGAGTATTAAGTTGTATTAAGCCCTATGCCCACCTATCAGTACGCCGTACTAGGCTTAGTTAACACCCATAGAAGTAGGCCTATTTAAATTGTTACAATATTATCAAGGGCTTCTGATCCAGCTGTAGGCCTAACCCTACTCACATGCCGCCAAGTTGATTTGTAATAGGGCCCAGACCTAGGCGCTCAATGCCTAGGACTATGCTTCATTACTGCGCCCGTTGGTGGTCGGACTAGCCGAACACATATGCTTAACCATATATATTTTTCGTTTATTCATCCATGACCTAGAAAATACACCCACATCGATAGGCCTGGACCTTTTAAAGTCAGTTTATCTTTCCTGAAGCATCTTATGTGTAAATATCAATTTTATAACCATACATATTTATGTTGCATTGTTTAGGTGTATGTTTAAACTTTAATTACATGTGGTTAAATATGGAAGTGTGCAATTTTTCATCATCTTGAATCTACTGTAATGATATCTTGTTTTTCTGCTATTTTAGGTTACCTGCGAGTTTGCTAGTACAAGATGTCCGCTAATAAATATGCCCCACAACAAATCGACTTGACGACATTATCTCTACAACAACTGACACAAATCAAGCAACAATTAGGTAGGCCTAAGTGGTGGTTGAAATATTAACATACCAGTATCGATACTCGAGAATACTAGATAATGTAGGACCCAGCTAATTTCCAATGTTTTACTTACCAACACTTTTCAACTCAATAATACTGATCCATCGGTCCAGATTATAAATAGGCCTAAGAACTTTCACCTTTTGTTCCGATTTTGGGAAAACAATGGATCTGTGATAAAATTGAATTGTGCTTGTTGGCCCAATTTTATGGTTTGGGTTGCCTCGTGGTTCGAGTTGAGCTGTTGAGCAGAGTGACACCCCGTTTTCATTACAGTAAACCCTCGTTAATTCGAATTCCAATGGACCCCAAAAATCAAAATTCGAACTCAAAAAAGTTGAATTTAAAAAAAAAAAGGTTTTTATTTCTATAGTTGCCTACCGGTATATAATGTGTGTTTCAAGAGGTGCACGTGGTTTGTTCCCACTCACTTTCCCCTCGCCCATACCAAGCATCTTTTGACAGCCATGTGTTTATCCTCAAGTGAGATGTGAAGTGATTTACGCACAACAAAGTGTAAATGAATATTATATAATTATCATGTCATTAGGAAACACTTATATCACAGTTCACAGGTTAAAAGATTCAAATTACCAACTGTAAAGTAAAAAGCAATGTAGAGGAAACAAATATATAAATATTGTGGCCTAGAATGAATGAACGAATTATTATCTCGGCAACACTAGACGCCAGCTGATTTATTCATAATTAATGATTAACTTTCTATGCACAATCTGAATAATATTCCTCTGTCAATCAAATAATTTTGATTGAAATATAAAGATGGGTCTCAAATATATTATCTATTATTGGTAATTTTCTTCAACCACAATGAGCATATATCTTGACTAATGTCCTGCGTGGATAAGCAGTCCTTTGTTGTCAAGTGGCAGTGAGAATAACTCGCCCGTCCCCCCGACGTGCGCCCCTCATCCTGCTAGCACGCGCTGCGTCAAGTATGCTGTGACGTGTCGAGCGGTCAGAACGCCCGGCCGCTCATGTTTTAGTGATAGGGAATACGATTACCGGTACCCGGTACAAAGAATCTTACGTAATGAAATATTTGATAGCCGCCCCGGTGGCTCAGTAAATTATTGCTAGCGGTAGAAACTGAAGTCACCGTTGGGTGTGGGTTCGAGTCCCACATAAGGCATGGGTTTGTGTAAACGTCCTCATCGCTCACCAGCGGATGATAATGAAACGATGAAGAGATGATAGATAAAAGGACATTTATAAAAACCCATGCCTTATGCGGAACTCGAACCCACGCCCAACGGTCTTTCAGTTACTACCGCTAGCGATAATTGACTTAGCCACCGGGGCGGCGTCAAGTAGATGTTGATGTTTAAAACAATATTTATTGTTTTATTAGATAATTCCAACTGTCTAAAACCAATTGTTACTACACTGTCAGTACAGTACTAAGAGAAATGAATAATATAGGTCCTTTAGAATGTATTGATTGCAGTAGGCCTAATAATTGTGTAGGCCTAGAGTGATGTCGAGTTTGATTTTTCTGATGATGGAGGTAGACCGGCACTCTATGTTGAGGAATGAAATTGCATACTGCGCAAGTAAATAGGACCTGTGGAGTCAGCCAGTGTGAAATTATTGGGACCAGTAGGGGTCATTCATTCTACAAGTATTTGTGTCTTTTACACCTCACTAAATGCAACACGGTTGTTTCTCCAGACCAGGAACTGGGCGTGTTCCAAGACAGCCTGCAAACGTTGAAAATGGCCCAGACTAAGTTCATGGACTCAGCCGACAACATGGCCAGCATCAAGCCCGGCATGATGGGCAAGGAGCTGCTCGTTCCGCTGACGGGCTCTATGTATGTCCCGGGCAGGATCTCTAACGACGAGAAGGTCATTATCGATATCGGCACCGGCTACTACGTGAGCAAGGACATCGAAGGAGCGAGAGACTATTTCCAGCGCAAGGTAAGACTGTTTCACCATATGAAAAATAATAAAAACTACTTCTGACAAACTACCATATTATGAATAAACTGAAGAGTAGTACTATTCATTAAAATCCTATTACCAAAAGCTCTCTAGATGACAGTCCCTTGCTTGCGCTAACTACAGCCATCTGGATGACTATTAAATATTAATTAGCGTCCCATTCATAACAGTCCTTTAGAAGACTTGTCTCCTGTTAACAACAGCCTTCTAGATGACTTTTTCGTGTTGCGTTCAGGTGAAGTTCGTGACAGAGCAGATGGAGAAGATCCAGACGCTGGGACTGGACAAATCCAACATTCGGCAAGCCGTCATCGAGGTCATGGAGATGAAGATGGGAGAGAAACAAGCGCAACAGGAAAAAATGCAGAAAGCTGCGGCTAAAGCTTGATTCTCCTGAAAACCGTCATACACCGTTACACCTTGAAACGTTGTGAATATACCGCTTCATATAAATATACCGTAAGCTTAACCAATTTCTTTTGTTCTTCTTCTCAGGGTTCATTAGTGATGGTTAGAGGGGGTTTTATCCTGAACCTTCCTAACCATTACCCACCACCACCCAACGTAGCCTAAAAAAGATCGGTCAAACTTGCTGTATATTTCCCCCACTTCGATTCTAATTGGCGTAATTGCTATCCTTATAATTTTGTATTAAAACCGTTGTGAAAATGTCTCATTTATTGGCAATGTGAGTTTAATAAATATCGTCTTCAATTGAACTTTCAGCCTGTGCCGTTGATCTCAAGCCTGTCTTGTTTGAATCAATCTAGAACTTTCTCGATATGTATCTAGTTAATACTTAAGTTGAACGAGTGTTGTGCCTGCCACATTGATTTGTCATGAGTTGATACGCCTATAATTGGCTGCCTGCTGTTACTTGAATACTGCCGTTATGCTGGCTATCAATCAAACACATCTTATGTTGTCGTTTGTTTTTCTTTCCCAAGCTCTTATTAAATCTCTCAACGACTTTCACATCATGTTGCGTATGTTCAACTCTCGTAGCATTCTTTTGAAGAAACCACTCCTTCCTAATTCAAGTTTCTATGCGGTTGATAAAATGAACAAAGTACTACCGGCATGCACAAACGTCAATACCCTATAACAAATCTATAGTTCCAACATTTATGACGGGCAGTATAGTACTGAATTACCAAAAACTTATTTATTCCATGATATCGACATTTGTAATGCGCAAGACTCACAGACCACACATTGTGAGGTGACGGTCTTGTAAGGCTAAGAGTTGACTTTAGTTGATTCTAAAGCTATGATCACTGAAATGTACAGTATAGTAATTCGAACAATAGTTTTGAATCCGGTCCCTACAGAGATTTAAGCTCAGTGTTGAATATTTTGATAAATTCAAACTTTTAAAAGAGTTTGTTTGTGTCCATTGAATTTAGAATTGAAGAGGGCTTACTGTAATCTGATTTACAATGTTAAATTATGTGTGCTTATAATAGCAGCTGGTTTATACTTTGTGGAGTTTGGATTATGGCTATCGTATCGATGGATAGGCTACAGCGTCGAAGGTTAAGCTGCGTAACCAGCTATATGCCACAAAACCAAAAGTACTGCACGAGTTTCTTCTGTATGGCACCAGCTTACTCATCTGACTTAGTTCCAATTAGATACCTTGGAACTTCATTTTTTTAAAGCAGCATTTTTACTGTCGCAAGTTCATTGATCGATGAAGATTCCACTAATCTTATTAACAATATAATTTAAATGATCCACCTTGTATAACTGTAAGATCCAACCATTCATCATCGGTAATAATGATGTTGCAGCTGCGTATCTATCGGTACGATAGCTATAAGCCTATAATATTCCTAGTGCATCCATATCAACGATGTTGAGGCAGGAAGGCCTACAGCTCGTGTTATATGATTCTCGATGTCTATTCAGGTGTAGGCTATATGAACGTACCGTTATCATTCAAGTGTGCAGCGCAATTAACATTGTACACCTATCAGAGTATACTTGTATGCATGAAAGAAGGTCATTTACCTACTAAATAATCTGAAAATATTGTAAAATTTTACATGTGTCAGCATCTTTGAGGATTTAACACAGTTGAAAGATGTGTTTCTAATCGTAACCCTAATAAAATAATGTAATCCTAATATAAAATATAATGGTGATATTTGTGTTTGTTATGTTGGTAGACGACCTTTTTTTATTGATATAAGTATAGCAATACATGTTGATGTTTACCTAGAGATACAAGGATTGAATCTGGCAGTTTGAATGACTGCCTGGCTCTTAACGTGTAATGTGCCTGCAAGTAACTCGCTGATCCCCGCTTAATAACCTCGTTTATAACAAATGTTGTTTTCATTAAACTAATGTTTTTCTAACAAAATACATGCATTATGTTTCTCTATCACCCTCGGTTCTCCATACCGCTCGTCCGTGTATAGTGCTGGTTTATTGAAGTGCCAAAAAACGAAGATTTGCCACTTTTACTTAGTAACAGAATAGCAACCCTGTGCACAGTTATGTAAAGTCCTGAACAAGAAACATCTGTTCGATGAAACAGTACTTTAAAGACGCCTCGACAACAAACAACAGGAGAAAAGTGGGAGACAATTTGGTGAGCAAATAACATTCATGACTGGAAATATATAGGTAGATTCAAACCATTCATAAAATCAAAATTCTTTAATTAGTATATATAATAAATTATGTACAGCTCATTACAGATAATTAAGAAAAACAATATTTTTAATTAAATTCTGGTTTGATGTGACATCAGTTCTACGACCGGATGATTACGAATTTAACAGTCTACTGTGATCTACAAAAGTCAAGAAACGCCTCTGCCAAACAGCTTCGCTACGGTTACGTGAATTTCGACTTCTGGACATTGTTGTTGTTCTTGATGTTCTATAATTTCATACTTGCTTGCTGGAAGAAGAAGAAAACAATGTTAGGTTCTACATTTACACCAGCGTGTTTCACACTCAACTGTTAGCAACACAGTCATACAGAAGTTACGCTCGTAACAGCTTTGAGACGAACCTCTTCTTCCGTGCCCAGAAAAATTTCCCGTTGGGGGATTTTGAAAATGAAAACGTTAACAGTATAAGATACGACAATAATCTATACGTCGCATAGTAGGCCTATATAAACACATGTGGAAAGAACAAATATATAAACATTAGGCCTATAAATGAACCAAATATGTTTACCAACTACTCTTACCTCACCATGGATAGTATCTCAGTAGGCCTAACGGTACAAAGTATTATTATACAGTGGAACCTTTTAAGTACGTTTTTAGGAGCGACCACCCAGACAAAAGAAACCAAAGTGAAAAACTTATTAAAGAAACTCTTGCATTCAACATGTGGAAGCATATGGATGGGATCACAAAATGAAACTTACTAAAGAGGATCTACTGTAACACGTAGCCTACTGGTAGCCTGATGTGAATGTTTATTAAGGATGGACAGTAATTTATGAGATACTCTCTCAATGGTATGTAAAAGAAGTTTCACTAGGCCTACAATACATTCAAACGAAAATTGCTACGCCAGTAGTTATTTTCATTATAAATGTCAGTTTTACTGTTGTCACTGTTACAAATACATAGAATTAGACCTATAACATTTTATGCTAGGGTGTACAGACAGAGTGGTGGAAGAGTGGATATGACTATGAGGTAAGCATGCTGTACAAGTATTATGTTGAACTTTTTTCAACAAAAGTATTACCAGAAATTGACATCTTGCTCATTTATTCATAAATTAGTTCAATGACCCAGACAACACCCAGCATATACTGTACCTAGATACGCCTAACAAGATCTACTACCGCCAGATAAATGATTATTGAGGTGATGTGAAGGCGAGATGGAAGGTCATGTCTTACCGGTACTATGTTTTAGACCGAGAAAAAGAAGCCTACTCTCAAGGAACCATCCCGGGATTCACCTGAACCACAGAGAGAAAACAGCCTCTGTCATGAACAGCCTCTGTCAGGATGGTCGACCATGACGGGAATTGAATCTCCGTCTCCTACATGACGGTTCAGCGAGCTAACGACTGATCTACAGGTCTCAGTCAGTATGGTCGACCATGAGAAGAATCAAACCCTGGTCTTCTGAATGATAGAAACAGAAGCCCAGTCTTCTGAGTGACGGTTCAGTGCACCTCGGCGATTGATCTACCCGTTTCCATCAGGATAGGAATCAAACCCCAGTCTCCAAAATGAGGGTTCAGCAAGCTATTGCGCAATCTACCTGTCTCAGTCAGGATGGTCAACAACGATGGGAATAAAACCCCGATCTCTTGAATGACAATTCAGCTTGCCAACTACCGATCCAACCCCCTCAGTTTCACATGCCACTCACTTCTTAACTATCCTCCCACTTGCAGGAAAATAATGGAGCCGTTTTGAATGTGAATGTATGTGGACTGTAAGCCTTACCTTAGCATGGCTTGGCGTCTAACGTGTCGTTGAGTTCTCTTTCGCAGTTAGCAAACGCCATGCCGACTCCAAACCCGGTGCCGAGATATACGGGCCAACTCTTTCCTGAAACAAGACCGTGAGTGTCAATCCAACCTCCATTACCCCAGTCTAGCTCGCCGACTATCCGGGACACACGTCATGACAGAACAATAACTGAAGGAAACCTGTGTCAAGTTTCAACCACTTGCCATTTTGATATTTCAGGACTTCCAATCAATAGGCATACCGGTATCGAATTAGAATATTTGGTAAATTTGTCATACTCGGTACCATCCCTAATTTTGCATAATTTTTCCTAATAATTGTGTTTTCTAATAGGTAAACATCAAATCTATCAAAAAAAGGCACCCGACAAATTTTGCCAACCACGCCAATCGCCTGTCATCGCACATTTTTCCCAATTCGGTACTAAAGTATCAATATCATTTGCAATTATCATATTGCAACCTCACTAATTATTGACCCAACCAAAGATCATTAAATCATCATCAATTGATCTTCGAGACCAACATACAGTAGGCCACCTTAAGAAAAAATACCATGTCACTGTAACACTCGTTTCATTTAGACCTATAGGCTTATTTTATTGCTATTTTCTGTTTTATCCTGGTTTTAATTCACAATAACTTGTTTTGATAGTTATTGTTTTAAAATCACCTTTATAATACTGATAGGCCCTATAACGCAAATGGCTAACCTCTAGTGGGCAGAATAAATATGTATTCACATCATTTAATCTATATTGTGTAGGCCTAGTCTTCTAATTTCAACCCAAGTTTGCTTTCAATTTCAATTTCTTCACCTGGACTTCCATGAATACGGATTTTGAAAAAAGGATATTTCAGCCACAATGGTATAAATGACCAATCAGAGATGATCGCAGCTACAAATTCAATGCCACAGCAATGCAACCAAATGTTGAGCTCGGCCCAACTTTTTGTCAAGTGAACGTGGAATGCTAACATGCACGTTCATGGTTGATGGTTAAGCCCCATGGTTAAGCTCAACAATTCAACCTCACTCAAAATAATTATCCTGGACTCAGGATAGGCCTACAACTTGAAAAGGCCTCTTGACAGCTGATTTTCATCTTTAGACCTAGGCCTAGTCTAGGCCTAGGCCTGGGGATTGGGAAGCCTACTGGCCCATCCTGTCACGTAGGATCCTTCAACTTGCAAGAGATTTTCATATAATACTCACGTTTAAAGAACAGCAACGAAAATGTGGCGCCGATCAGGAGACCTCCGCCTACAAATAAAATAATTACAATTTTAGCTATGAGGTCAGCTGCTACACCAAGACACAGTCCACAGGCCTAATCAGAGACGGCCTGTACACCATCTCAAACACCTTGGGTAGCAATCAACATTGAATTTTATATGAAGACAAATATACTACTGGTTGTTAAATTATACGTTTCCTACCTAGTTTCAGTACAGAGTCTGTTAGGCATCTATCCCATTTCCTACCCAGTTGGTCTTCCGGCAGAATAGTTTTAGTCGCCATTTTCTAAAGGGGGAGGTACTACGGGTACGCACTGCGAGGCACAGCCTACTTATTTTTCGAACTCTGATCGGTAGGTAACTGTCAAATGACGTTTCATTTTTTTTCTGCACAGTTGGCATGTTGTAGCCCGGTTAACCTCAAACGTATTTACGGTTCATTATTTTTCCAGATTTTATTTCAATTTATTTAAAATAATGAACCGTATTACGCAGATTTATAATATTTGAGTGCTGAAACTGGGTTGGTATTTCATTATCAATATATTTGTACAGTTTCACGTTCTGTCATCAGCTGTCGTTTAAATGAAGTTCATAACCAGACTCAAATATTTTTGCTCAGACGAATGGCCTTGGTCTATTCTGTAATAATTGCTGAACATAACAAGATCTTTGATTATACAATACAATATCCTATTATGAGGACTTTAGGTTTTATCAGATAAGAATTGTAGCATTGTCATCTTGATAGAACAGACGTGAGGTGACTTGAAGAAAAGGTGGTTGTCTTTTGTATATATTTTCATTATAGGCCTAGTCCTAGAACTAGGCCTAGGCCATTGAATTTGTAAATTCAATGCATAAAGGCCTAACTAGGCCAGAATAATTTATTTGTAGGCCTACATCAATTTTGTTGGCTCAGTAGTATTGCTGCTGATTCATGAACTGCAGTCAAATGGGGCATGGGTTCAAATCCTGCAGACCCAAGGCACCGTTTCTTGTCGACATCATTAACACTCATTCAGTCGTGCATACAAATTGTAGACCCTAGCTGTTAACACTACAAATTCAATGTTGGTTAGGGTCGGTATTGCTATAAAATCGATGGTGTCGATAAGAAAACAAATTATCATATCCCATGCCCATGTTGCTTTTGGTCTGTTGCTCATACCTGTGTTGATAAATGTGCCAAATATGTAATCCGTGCATTTTCAGGATAATATTACGCATACTTCAGGCTGGTTTTCATTGGTTGTATTGATAAGTGATTATGATGTACGGTACAGTGTTATAGTGAGATGAGCCGCAATAGCTGCTTAAGTCTAGGTTCGCCAATAGTCCTCCAAATATCTTCACTGCCACCCTAAATAAATTTTTCCATAAATTGAAATGGTTGATCAGTTAACATAATTATAACATCTGTCAGAACAATAATTCAGTTTTAGTCAACAGTTACTGTTAGGCTGAGTTCCAATAGTGATTTTTTCGCTCATTGTCTGTTGAAACATCGGCCGACGACAGCTTTCAACCAATCACGCACAAGAGGAAACATCGTGGAAGGGATAGATTTTTCCCCGTCCAAGTAGATCCAACTTCAATTTTTGACGGTCGGCACAGGATGGGAAATTTGCGAATGTCTTGTCAGAATATCACCATTTGAATGTGGTTTGATTGTTGCACTTGACATTTTATTTCGATATTAGTTCAATGATTAGTTTCATTATCTTCTTTAAATTATTTGTAATAGATTATTGTATAATTGGATGAGTGAAGAGAAGACTCAATTTCACTTTACTCGAAAAAAAAGTACAATATTTTTTTATTTCTTCTTTGCGCTCCACAGGTTGAACGAAAATTTAATTGAAACTTGGCATGCCCAAGTGTCATCACTTAATTTGATACCCTATATAGTTTTGAGGCGCAATTGGTTTCACCCTTTCTGAGAAAACTAATTTTATAGTTTTCAAAATCCCCGTAAGAATAAGGCAGAGGGGAAAATTCGTAGAAAAAATGTCCTTCGAGAAAATTCAAATTTTCACCGAATTACAATAAATTGATTACCGTATACATATTATTCCAAACTTTCACTCAAATCGGATCAGTTTTGATGTAACAAAATATATAATAAAGTTTTATTACATTGCTCAAAGCTATTAAAAAAACATTTAAATCTAAGTAACAAGTGTCACCAATTAATCATGCAAGAACGATTAAAACAAGGACTTCTTTATTATCGAAGTAATTAATTAGAATGGGTGATGAATGAAAAAGAAAGGCAGTGACGTAGTCGTTTGGGTCTCAAGGTGTATATACAGCTGTCATTACGTTTCATATGATAGTCTAACCTTACATATAATATTAAACTGCATTCAATATTACATTCATCAGAATAGACTACGTCTTCTAGATTGTCAATTTCAAATTCAACACCAGTGTCAAAAATATGAATAGGTTGAATGATAGTAAGTGAAGTTTCTCATTTGACTTTGCATGTAAAATGAAATAATTGATACTCAGTCATAACCAGTGGTCATTTTACTACAATGCAGCTTGTTTAGTCATTACAATAAATTTGTTCAATTTCTTGATATTTACAGGCAATTAAGTTAACCTTGAACTTGAAGTTCCCCCTCCCCTGTACGTAGAATGCCGCTCGAGGATTACAAAGATGTTGTCGGCAACGCGGCTAGTATCTGCACGATCGGGCAATTCTTCGCCGGCGTGTTTATCTGCAAGGACATCATTGCGAAAGGTTCGACGAAGAATGTCTCCGTGGTCCCGTTTCTCGGCGGCATATCCATGTAAGGCGCGTCCATTTTACCCTCTTGAACAATGTAACTTCTGTGATATCATCAAGCTCTATAATCTAGTGCTATAAAAATATTATTCTGTAATAGCAGGCCTGAAATAGAATAACGTATTTAGGCCTATGGCCTCACATATACTAGTACTCAAGTTAGGTACTCAGCTAGCCCTTATATATGAAGACAACCTCCATAGCTCTGAAAAGTTTGAAGTTAGATAGGGCACCGCATTAGAAACTTGGGGCTTGGGTTCAAGTCCAGCATAAGACATGACTTTTTGTGAATTATTGCCTGCTTATTCGTACCCCCATATAATCTAATTGTTGGTGGGATTTTTGAGCGAACAATAATGAAATCATTGATATATCAAGACTATCGGTGTAGCCTGTCCGTTGATGGGGGTCGTTACTTGGAAGCAATAACCGTCAACAAGTAAGCCCTGTAGGTAATAATAAGCAAGCTTTACCACGCTCTCGCTGTGTTATCAAGTATTTCTCTCTCTCTCTATTCAGCGGCTGCCTAATGATGATCTACGCTCAGATGCTAAACGACCCCGCCATGATCCGCGTTAACATTGCCGGCATGTCGTTGAACGTTGGCTACCTGCTGTGTTACTACTACTACTGCACGACACGATCTGAGCTGTATGTCCAGATGTTGAAAGCAGCTGGGTTTGTTACGTTGGTGTTTGGCTATGTACGTTGGGAAGATCCGGAGAAGCTCGAGTTCCGTTACGGTATCATCATGACGGTGATAATGTTCCTGCTGATCGGCGCGCCACTGTTCTCATTGGTAAGACACGCCAATGCACGTAATACCGTTGAAAGCGATACATTTATATACCTTTTCTGCTCTATATAGAGTAATGCAATTCTATAAGAATTGCAGTGTCACTGCTTAGTGCAAGTACGTAAAAGATGGAATCTAATCATTCAAGTGGCTATAGAAGGATAGTAAAAGGTAAAACAGTTATTATATCTCTGTTATCATGCACTCTCATAATAATAATTTTTTACTGTCCAGTTATCTATAATATTTATTATTTTTCAATACCTTATACTGTAAAACTTTACCACCAGTATTACACTATGTAGTTAGTTTTTAACTAATTATCTATCCTAGACCTATACGTAAAGAAATGTAAAGAAAAATTATTTTTTTCTAAAAAAATATATATCTGGTTGCTTGAGCGTATGTGGGCTATTTCTGGGCTTCTAATGCTGAAGCAAGCATGCAAACGAAACAAACTTAATCGTTTGCATAGACAATCACATACACACACATCATCAAACAAACATCAAATTATTATATTAAAACTATGGTTGCGAGAGATGACGGCGTGAAAGTCTGCACCCGTGCGTGTAGCCTCTCGATGCCGACTATCCTCTTCGTCTGTTCGTAGCCAATAACGTTTCTGTTTCTTGCCACCAGGGCGACATCATCCGCACCCAGAGCACGGAGACGCTCCCATTCCCGTTGATCTTCTCCGGAACGATTGTGTCGTCCCTGTGGCTGCTGTATGGAGTCATCATCCAGAACACGTTCGTTCAGATCCAGAACGTTGTGGGCTTGACGCTCTGCATCGTCCAGTTGTCCTTGTTCGTCATCTACCCCACCAAGGCCAAGGCCAAGTCGAACAAGTACAAGAAGCAATAAGCAACGTTCGACTAGCTGACAGTCGGAGCAAAGACGGGAAACTGAAGGAATGCAGCATGTGCTGTGTTTCCGTTTCACAAATTTCTTTCCCCTATGCAAAATTGTGTGGTTTCTTGAATTCATTTTCACTATAGTATTCATCTCATATTGAATCACTTTTGATTCACTACTACTCGAAGGATTATTTGGGAAAATTCAACAATTTGACAGTAGAATGTTCTATTCACGTTGATAGCTGATCAGATGTACAATGCAAACCTATCATATTTATTGAGAAACTAATAACTTTCGACGAGGAAAATGTTGAGTTGTGCTGTATTCAACGTTCATCGCCTATGCTGCACTTTTCACCGTTTGATTGAATTTTCAAGATGTCTGACAAAGCGTTGAAAAATTCATGGGATGCAAATACATCACCGAAACAGATTTGAAGGAGTCAAGTGGTGCCATCCCATCAATTGGTAGAGTAGAAAACTGCTAGAAAACTGAAACAGCTCAGTGAATAATGTCAACTGCAGCAGTCTTCAAGCCGCCACTCGTTTCGGCCGTGACACTGAGGTCATAAAACAAGTAGCTGCCCACCGCATAGACAGGAGCGACTCGACTGTTAACGTACACCAATCAACTCCTTCAGTTTCCCGTCTCATCCGAGCAACTGAATTGGGTCTGGTCTGGTTCTACCTTGTTTGTACAGAACCGCAGCTTGCCGCAGTAATACGCAATAATGACCTTTCTTAGAAGGGGTGCCAAAATACAACTTGTCTCTCATTCTCGAAATTCTATGTGTCAGGACAAATTTATAGAAAGTTGAATGGAAATTGAAAATTATATTAATTCAATTGTTTATGAACTTCATAAATTTTGAATAATCAATTTTAATACAAGGGAATAAACAGTGGGGTACTCATCACTTTTCTTTATGGCTTATATCAATTACAGCATTGATACGGAAAGCCATATTTACACTCTCCAAGTTTTCATTCAAGTCCTTGGATTCAAGGGTTGGTTCAAGTAATTCAACAGCAACTAGGATGAAACATTGAACGCCTGTCTACACGGTTCAATCTATTGAAGGTCATTCACGGCATATAAGGCACAATAGTTGAACATGCTGATCTAGTATCTTGATGGCTTAGTAACATCTGACTGACCATCAAATATGGTGGGAGACCGAGTCGGTAGCCGTTAAGTGCGCATGCGTGCTAGACTTGTGACGTCAACGACTCTGATTGGTTGGTTTCATCTAAGGTTGGATGAGATATAGGAATTTTCTAAACAAAATTACTTGGATGAAAGGTTGAACCCAAGGGTTGGATAGAAAATTTTTGCTCCAAGTTTTCCATTTAGATGATCCAAGAACTTGTAATCAACCCTTGAATCCAAGGACCTGGATGAAAACTTGGACTGTGTAAAACAAGCTTAAGGCTCATGACTTCCTTGATCTTGTTTAATTTGCATCCATTGATTTGACATCTGGGATAGAGGTGGATATTAAGTTCCAAAATTTTAAAGAAAAGTGTAAAATCACAGTAGGTACAATGGGGAGTAGTGAAAGAGCCCTCCCAGAAAACAGCCGAAAATTTCAGAGCCTGAGAAATGAATGCCATTTCATTGTTTCAAATCCCTATATCTTACAAATTTTATATAAAATAACTAATAAGTAGGCCTAATAACAGTAAACAATTTATCCATAGATAATAAATGTACAAATTTGTATATTCTTATTCTTGATCTCACACTCTGTTCGATGTGTACGCAGCTCTTGTTATTTTGTTATTTTTGTCAAGTTGTCAACATGGTTACTGTTACGTGTTACCGCGTCACAATTAGTTTTAGTGGATTTTATTGTTGAACTGCCTCTTAAGTAGGCAGTTTAGTGAGTCGTGATTGATTCTATGTTCGTACGTTAATAACGTATTTCAAGCTTACAGCTTCATTTTATATTCCATTAAGAACTACAGTATGTTGAAAGATTCTATAACCTTGTTTTGTTGGTATTGTTGATTTTATCCGTTAAGTATTTGCTTGTTACGTAATGTATAGGGAGTTGTTAGTCTGTTATTGCGTGGAACTAGAAGCCTGACGTAATTAGCGTTGGCTAGCGCACACGTTGTGATATATTTGTATCCACGATAGTTGAAGGTAGTCTACCAAAATGACAAACACAGATGTCACTGTTATACTCGAATATCTGTTGGATTTTTTTTAGATATTCTTTTTTTTTCTCAGGACGAGATTTACGATGAAAAACGTTACTAATTCCACATCTTTCAAAAGTGTTGGATCATGTAATTACTTTAGCAAAGTTTTTATAACTACGGTATTTGTTTGGTAGATGACCTTCTTCTTTGATGGATATAGCAATCATTCCTCTTATCTTCCATTTAATACTAATGACAATACACATTTTTAAATAATAAATTTTTCTTCAATCAATATGTAACTAATAACAAAGACAATAATAATGTATAATATTGCTATAATCTCTATGAATAAAGCTTGTTACTTGACGTTTGAGAGTTACGAGTGGAACTGAAATAAAATATTGACTCAAAACAGAATTGTTTGTGAAAAGGCTATTTATTTTATTGTGTTGTCCAATGTAAAATCTAATGAGAAATTCCTCTAGTCAACATGCTCGTGTTTCAGATTTAGTTTTTTTGTACAGAAATCAAATTATATTATCAAGATATTTAATATACATCAGTCAAAATAGTTTTAAATATTAACGTTGGTTTTCATTTTTAAACAGCAATTAGATTTATATTTTAGGCATTATTAATATATTAGCAGCATATTTAGCGATTACGCTGATTATATCACTTGTCTAATGCCACTTTTTACATTAGCTATCAATATATTTAGATTGTATCATGAGCATCTGCCTCAAATTTCTCTCATCTGGTTAATTTTAAGACTTCCTATGTCCTTGATATATTGTATTATATTCTGCATTCTCCATGTATTTCATTTTTCCAATAATAATAGTTTATATTACTAAATCATCAATACTATGCTACCATAGAATAAACAGCATTTATTATATATTTTCATATATATATATATATAAATTTCGTTATTCTGCTACAAGTTTGGTGTATCCATTTTTAATTGTGCCGTCCTGTATTTTGCGTTACGTGTTCTGTGTGCATGGCACTTTACACCATACACACAAAATATGTTATTAGATGTTTAAATAGTTCATAAGTTTGGAAATTATGTAACACTCTGTGTTATCCTGCTTTTATCTCTATATGTTTGGCTTTTTACACCAAACATATGTGTGTTGTGATTGATTGTTAACTGGTTATAGTCGTTAGTATAGAAATACTCTGGTTTCTCAAACCAGAAGTCATCTAGTCAATTAGTTTATAGTCTATAAATTAATTAAATTCTTTTTACATGTAAACCGAACAGTTTCTGGTTTATTATACCAACATTTTTTTAAAATAAATATTTAGATACTTACCGGTATTTTGCATAGTTACATGGATGTTTGTCACCTGATGATGTAATAAGTTATTGCAAAACAATGGATCTATAAGAATAGATTATATAGACACAAAATGACCTAGCTGTCGACGTGCCTTTAAACCCTAACATTCAATTCAATATTCTGCTACAACCATTGAGTTTGTAGGTTCATCGACAGGGATGTTATTTTAGCGCCTTCGACTACTTCATTTCCACCTGTTGGCGAGCTAGTTGGACTAGTGGTCGCCAGATGGCGTAAATTAGCGTAAATACGAAATAACAAGTGGCCTGGGCGAATTCTGACGTTTGTGTGCCAGGTAGACAATTTCTCTAGTTAATAATTCTGTTAATGCTTGTTAAGCAATGGCATAATTATTATTGGCGCTAGTTTATGTAACTAGACCATAGAATGTCACTTAGGCTTTAGTGTATAAATCAGCGTGATACTTGTTTACGACGGAGGTAGTCTCTAGTCCACTTTTAACCTCACTTCCAGCTGTCAAAATGGGATATGAAGATTATAAAGATTTGCTGGCTCTCACAGCTTCAGTGTCTACGATATTTCAGTTTCTCACAGGAGTGTAAGGAAAAATTTCAGTATGCTTTCGTTTGTATACCATTTATGTATTACTGGTATTGTTTCTTTTCTTGGTGCTCCAAAGCATTTTTAACCGATACCATGCCGATACACTTGACAATGCAACTGAGACGAGTGGTCGAGGGACTAGCACACTGAACCACTACAATCTCAATGACTGAATTGTCGTTCAGGAGACTTGGGTGCTATTTCTGCCTGGTCGACTATCCTGACGGGTTTTACGTGGTTTCCATCTGTCTTTCAGGTCATTACTGGGATGGTTCCTTAAGAGCAGGCCACGACTGACTCCTTTCTACTACCGGCATTAAGTATATAGAAACCACCTATATACTTAATGCTACCGGTAACAAAAAACACGTAGTCCTAATAAAATAACCTTTCACTTCATCGTCCCGACTTCTCATACTTCACCAATGCATTGACCAATGCCAATAGATCTCGGTCATCAGTAAAGTACGTCGTTAACCCAATATAAAAAGACAATTATGCGATATGAGTTATTTACCGTAGTTATATAACTTCTACCATCTTGAAAGATATATGTATTTCTCCCACACTAGAATTTTGTTATCTCATAGCCCTACCGTTCAAAAGTCTTCACCAAAAAAATTAATGTTTCTGTAAATCGACTCCTATGCACTCTTGAGATTGTACCGTGACAACAGAAAGCAATTTAGGCATTTGTCAAATCAAGGAGTAGGGCCTACGTCCTTATAGGCCAAATTCAAGGCCTATCTGTGTGCTGGACCTTATATAATTTTAATAAGTAGGCCCATTGAATCAAGAATAAGTCTGACCAGCTGCTAGAGCCACGTTTTTACTGCAAGGTTATGTATGAATGAGGGAAGATAATCAACCCGGTTAGGCCCTACCAGTGATGACAGTTCTAGTTCTATATTTTAAATTTTAACTGACTTTAATAGGCCCTATTGCCGTTGACCCGAAATGCGAAACATTCCAAGTGTGTATCTTGGCTTATGTATTCTAATTTCTAAATGTATATTTTCCAGATTAATATGCCAGAAATTCGTCCAGAAAGGAAGTACGGGTGATCTCTCTTCATTCCCATTTGTTGCAGGATTTATTTCGTGAGTACAGTAGTATTGAATGCTAGTTTCAATAAACTAGGAAAACGCCTTATATGCGTTGTGAGATGAGCTTAGAAGTATGGAAATGTAGAATTAAGAACATTTGGTCAGCTCAATGTACATATACAGGCCATGGATCACTTCAAAGGTTTAAAAACCGTGGCTGTCTGTTGGTAAATAAACCTTGGTTTCCAAACAATTATACCAGTGCCTTCTTCATATCCATCACAGATTTTAAACGTTTTAATTTATTGGTGACACTTGTTGCTCACATTTAATAGTTTCTTAATTGCTTTCTTAATTGCTTTTATTGATGTGTAAAAAAGTACGTTAAAAATGCGTTTTCTTCCTTATTTCACATCCGATTGTTCCATAAGTCGCTTAAAATGTGTATGATAGTTCTTCCCACATTCAGTATCAATTTGAGAGCTTTTGAAAAAAAAAAATACAAGTATTTCTCCCCTGGCCTATTATGGGGAATTTCCATACTTTCCAATTTTTTTCCGGAAAAACCGTCCGACCGATTTTTCTGAAAAACAATCCCAACCTATTCTGGTATAACACCAATTCGTAAAAAAAGTTTCGAGTTGATTGAAACTATTTCCTGACCTGTATGCCGCGTACAAAATTACACAAAAAAAAAAAAAAAAAAAAAAACAAGCCCAAAATTTTTCGGTATATGGAATGAAAATCTTCGCTACGCTCATCTAACCAGTAATTCTCCTTTCAACCAATAAGGGTCTACTTATTTAACAAAAATAATATGCACTGCAGTAAAATTCAGAGTAGGCCTATCCTAATTTTTGTTATTGATTGTCAAAGAACCTTTCAGGACACATAAATAGTTGATTAAATTGCCCATGGCACTGAAATTGAAAATCAAGTACCGGTATTGAAATTGGTGTTCGTTTGCTTTTCTCAGATCTTTTAGTAGGCCTAGCCTAACAATAGCCTAGGCGTTGTGCTATGTCTTGATCTCAAGTGATTTGAACACTATTTGAATCTATTTGAAACAGATCGAGCTCTATTTTAACATTCATGCCTATGTTTTGAATGGATGTGGGCTAGTTCAAATCATAGCCATTACATTTACAACGGTGTTATTGAGCGCAAATGATGAAAGTCCGCATATCACATCCCTGGGACTAGATTTGAATGAATAGGCACGCTATATCGTGCCTAAATTTAGAGAGAAGTGGATATCATCAACTCAGTTTCAGAAATTATAATTGATTATTTTTTTTCTCAACAGGCCTGCCATGCCCCTCCCCCCCTTTTTTTCTGAGTTTTAATGGTAGGCATTACGGTATCTGACTCTATCGAAAACAGAAAAAGGAGCAGGTTCTAGAGGAATGAATAAATTATAATTTCTCAAATTAAGATGATGATTTTCAGTCTTCTAAAATCATCTCAAATTAGGGAAAGAATTGCATCATTTTTTTAATTCAAATCTATCCCCAGGATTGAGGTGTCTATTAGTAACGTTGGATTATGTCTTCCTAAGAAGTAACATTAGTTGATAATCACTAGGATTTTCTGCACAATTGCATGGTAGGCCTAGACTCCAGTATTGTGTGAGCCTGCATAAGGTCGTCTACTTTTATCGGATTGTGTTGAGAGTGCGTGACTGTGTCACTAATACTTCTCTCTCTCTCACTCGACAGAAACAGCGTATGGCTGCGTTACGGCTTCCTGATTAAAGACAACACGCTTATCCTTGTCAACACATGCGGAGCGACTCTGTTTGTAGCCTACGTCATCACGTTTTACCTCTACTGTCTCAAGAAGGTGTGTTAACCAAGTTGCAAGTAATACTGTAGTGGCTGCAGGTCCCACTTGTTACCTCTCAGCTGTTACTCGCTACTCGAGCGTTGGCGCTTCGGTACTAGTATGTTGACCGCAACATCATTGTTTGGTCAAGCCTTCAGAATACTATTAGTGCTAGCGCTGGAGTAGCGAGCAACAGATAGGAAGTAACTCGAATTGCAGAGGTAGGCGAGAGGTTGGAGGCATGTACAGTAGATGCAATCTTGTTCTGCTATAATCGAACTGTCTTGGGTAGCCTACCGTAGTATATATATGGTATGTGCTATTGTCAATACATTTTTATACGAGACCAAATTAGCATCAACTTAAAACTTAGACCTGGAGGTTATCACAGTTAATGTTGATACCGAGCGAGCTGAACTGTAAACTGTGTGTTCTTCCAGTCCGCAGTACTGCAGCAGTTCATGGCAGCGCTGGCAGTGCTGTTCACGACCCTGGCCTACACGCAGTACGAGTCGGACCAGGAGCTACTCAAGTACCGCGTCGGTATCCTCTGCTGCGTTCTGACAACAATGTTTTTTGCCGCGCCGCTGTCGATGTTGGCGCACGTGGTCCGGGTGAAGAGCTCCGAGACGTTACCATTCTCGCTGATATTGTCTGGCTTCGTCGTGTCGCTGCAGTGGTTCCTGTACGGGGTCATGCTCGGCGACCCCTTCGTCCAGGTCGGTTCAGGTCGCTGATCGTATGACATAATTCACCAAGGGCTATAGTTTTTGTTATTTTAGGAAGTGCGGTGCAGGTTCTGGGTTTATCCTCAAAGAGAGGCTGCTTGCCAAGGCTTCTTTCAATCCTATTATATGTGCTAGATGATTGATAGAGAAATCCTACCCATGCTTTGTTGCACATGCACATTGCCACATGCACATTAATTTTATTTATATTTTGGTATAGCTCTTAACCCAGCGAATCCCAGTAGTGGCAACAGCATACATGCTAGAAAAGGACAGACAGACACGAAAGGAACAAGGAATTGGTAGAGCATTATGAGACGTCATCCAAGATTGTACTACCTGCAGACCATACCTTCAGCTGCACATTCTGAAATAACAAAAAATTTGAAGTAGTACAGCAAAATTTCTATGCATCGTTCCCAGATACATCTAATTTCCCACAACTTCAATTTATTTTGTTTCACCCTACTCCCATGTTGAATTCCACTGTTCGTTTTATTTTCGTGGTTGTCTTTGAAGTAAAAGTTGATCGTTTCTTGGTTTTCCAAGTAAAAGTCACTCGGTGGTGGTGTACAGAATAACTGTCATTCGTGGTATAATTATCAGAGGTCCACCCACTCACTGAGTCTGATTGTCAGTTGTTACCAGATGAAGGCAAAAAAAAAACATTGCCGAAATATTGTTTCTATTTTAATCTTTGACTAATACTGGTTGAAAGTCTCCCTCCAGGGCTTAGTCTGCTGCGGCACCGCTTTAGAAATTGAAGTCACTGTTGCATGTGAGTCCAAGTCCCGCATAAGGCATGGGTTTTTGTACCGGCTATCAAAACTTCATAGTTTCATCATCATCTGCTCATTCGTACGCTAGCTGTTGGTGGGTTCGTTAGGCGAACAATAATCCTAATCAGAAGGCCTACAGGGTGAATGTCCAACAGTACCCTTTTGTTAGTAACAAGATTGTTGTTTATTGTTACAGATTCCTAACGCCATTGGCTGCATGTTGGCCGGCTTTCAGTTGCTACTGTTTGCGTACTATCCCTCCAAGATGTCCGCTAGCCGCGTGACGCTGCGATGATCCAGTGCCATGCATCAAGCGATGCACGTGGTGTATCGTAAACGTTGCCGATAATATTTATTACCTATTGTATCCTGGCGGAGAATGTGTGAAGTAATAAGAGAGTGTACTATGTAGCGTTCAACGTTTACTCGCTTTGGGAACAGACTCGCCGCGAGTCGTTTTTTATTTCTCTTCGAGTTCTTCACAATATTTTCAGTGTTTGCCTTGCAATAACGTCATGGTTGGGGGAAGCAAATTCACCTCATAAGCAGGGTTGCCAAAAACTTTTCTTCTTAAAAAAAAAGTTCCATCTATCTGTTTTTTCCCAAAATGAATGGGTTCTATTAGATTTGGAAAACTTGAAATAACAGTTGTATATATATATGTACAGCAAATGAACCCAAATTGCTATTTTTTTGGGCATGAACTCAATTGTCAACGGAATAAACTATCATCACAAAGGAATTATTCAGACCCAATAATGGGTCTAGAGCTGGTAAAGAATAATGTTTTGAGGTCAGTATTCTAAGACTACCGGTAGGCCCTACTGTAAGTGGTATCTTATTAAAATAATAATAATTTGTTGATTGCTTTCATACAAGCGGGACATATACAGCGTACCTTCATCGTGTAATTTGCCTATATAAAATAACTTCTGTTTATACACTCAATTAAAATTGAAAAAAGTAATCCTCAGAAAGATTCTGTCCACGGACCTAGAATGAACAAACCAGATAGTCTAAACCACTGGGGTCTATTGTATGATAATTTCAATGTGATATTTCACGTTCAAGTACAATTTTACCAACGGTTAGACAAAGCACAGACAAGCGAACTCGAACGCAACATGCCAAGAGGCACCTGACCCTCTCGCAGTTGCCTATTGCCCTTGTTTAACAGTGGCGGAGTTTTACCGTATCTGTGTAACTACATTTGTTTGTTTTGTGTGTGTGTGTGTGTGTGTGTGTGGGGGGGGGTAAATGTTGAATGCACGAAGAGTCAAGCCAGTGAAAATAATAGTTGGTAAACAAGTGTGTGTTTAATAAGTTTATGTTAGTAGCTACCCATGAAAGAAGTAGGTTTGTACCAACATATCAAACAGTAATACCATCATTACGTTTGTATAGCTGTGGTATTTTCAGAGTAATATTATGATTTTTCAGAACGAGGTTCAAGATGAGAAACGCAGTTGCATCTCGAAAACAAGTAAATATTATATATTATGCAATTTCCCAAGGTTTTATGAATGTCTAGTTGGTAGACGACCTTCTTCTTTCGTGGATACATACTATTGTCTATTCAAGTGATACAAGCATTGATAAGAAATACGTCTAATAAGGCCCCAATAATATATAGCAACGTTCGAATTGCGAGTTGCGACAATGTGCCGCATGGTGAAATTGTTCAACTTATTTAAACTAATGAGCTTAAAACAGGCCTACCACTTAATAGTATATATTTATTTGAAGAGTTTGTTGTTGTTACTGTTTTGTTGTTACCTGCAAGGCTCTATTGTGAACTCTTTTGTGCGTGACCTAATGCTAATGCTGGTGGTTTCATCATGGAGTGACCAACAGGTAATTGTGTAGTTTACAACACTACAATACTACGGCAAGGTGAAACTACGGTAGTTGGCCCGAGCGCATGGGAGTCAATTCAGGAAAACATCAGGTGTTAAGTGATGAAATTCGAGCGTGTAAGATATCAGTATCTCGATACAACAGAAACACAGATCCCTTTAATACCGTCAGGATGGTATACGTAAGAACTAGATAGCGTGCATCGTATGATTGCAGGTATATGGTAGAAAAAATACACATTTTCTGTGATTGGCAGCAGCATACCTCTAACCTAGAAATGTCAATGGCGCATTCGAACGCAACTGTAGCTCAATAGAATGAGTCGTGTTCGTGATCGTTATCTAGACGCGACCTTCATGGTGACCGAGTGGTTTGATGACTTGCATTCGTAGTATTTCTCTCTCTCTCCTCTCTCTATATCTCTCTCTCTCGCTCTCTGCTGTTCTAAACACGATGAACGTCTGACGACTGCGCATGACAGCCAATTCTAAAGATGTTTCACATCAAAAACATCATTTCTGATAGATCGGTGGGCTCGTTCGTGTAGATTATGACTGTCGTAAGTGATCACTTCACCTAACTGTCATATCTCTTTAATTTAATATTTGTGTATACAAAGTAGGGTAAAATTGATGACGTAGTACTTATTTAGAATAAGAATTTTGTTAGGACTCGAGGTTACTAATTGCAATGCATACCGGTACTGCATTAAGATTTTAAATAGATCTGTGTTTGTTATATCGGAGCGTTGTTGTCTTATACAGTTTGAAGGTGATAACCTAAAAGTAGCCTCCTAACTTACTCAATTGACTCTTTGAACCCCAAATTCCCAGCATACAGGTGTAATATACTTTTTGATAGTTGTGTAAATCGTATACAAGTGATGTTGAAACTATTTTGTCTCATCATTGTTCTTCCATTGCAAGCCTGCAACAGGCTTCAATTATCCGTGTAACTGTTGGTACAACTGTCAGTGTAACTGTCGTTGTCTACTGGCTCAATGTATTTATTTGCCAGTAATTGGAGAACATTTCAACATATAACTTATTAATATACGGTATTAGAGCAGACCGGAAACTGTTGATAGTAAACGTTGAGGACGGGCAGGTGCCCAGTTCAGTGTAGTAGAATCTATGTAGTAAATTTACAACCCTCAAGTCCAGTTCCACAAATAATAAATTAGTGGATTGAGTGAAAATTAGTGAAATCATTTGTTATTACCCTTGGTTACCAATTCTAATTTTGTTTATAACTTGATAATTAGCCTAATTGACACTTTTATTTTTCGTAAAATGTTAATCCTCTTGACTATTAGTTTATTTCCAAATATGACATGTGTAACCAATGGTGATAACAAGTTAATCCGCTAACAGTCAGTTGTCAAATCGGACCTTAGTAAGCCTTGATTGAATCCTACCGTATGCTACCTATTGTTAAATAGTTTCTCCGTTATTCTCACCCGAGTTTTTTCAACTCTGGTCCCTTGAAAATAGTACTGAAGGGGTTCCACTGTGTTTTTATTTCATCATCATTCTGTATTGACATGAACCTAGCTTATTCATTTTAAACAAAATGAAATTACTATTTTGAAAACTCCTGTCCTGATAGTTGCCAGAGTGAACAACCTAGCAGAAGCCTACTTGCTCTTAGTAAGTCTCTGACAGTCCGCTAGATGACGGTGTAGTATCAGTGACGCTAGTGCCACCTAGCTGCTGGTTCAAGAGATACAAGTCTATTCCAAAGACTATTCGATACCAATAGACGGGTCTATTAGTAGACGTGTTTGTGATAGCCTAGAGCAGACGTTCTCAACCTTTTGGTCGCTATCCAAGAGTCGTACCTGCATTAGAATCAAAGAAAATACTGTCCAAAATTTAAATGAACTACAATATAACCTCGTAAAAATAGTCCCCTTACTTTTTTGTAGTGAACCGTTTGGTCAGAGCTGGTTATACCAACTCATAGATCAGTATTAGTTAGTTAAATATTAGTTCAGGTATAAAAATAACAGTTTAACCAAGGGTGAGAACAAGTTATTTGTAATTTTCCCCCTGTTCACTAATTATCAGTTGGTACAACTGGCTCATGGACAATTAAAGAAGAGACGTGATTGATGATTGTTGTGGTATAGTTATTGCATTCGTTGTTTATTATCAACCACATTCACCGAGTTTGGTTTTACTGTAGTTCAAAGTACAGGTCAGAATAATACTAAAATGATGCTCGTGAACCAAATATCGAAATTGAGACATAAGCTTATAAACAGTGCCAACAAAAGACAATACGATCAACTTTTTAATTGTAGGCCTATGATGATCGTAATTGTTTTCTTAAGTTTATTAATTTGGTTCATAGAAGTTACGAGGTTGAGAACCGTTGATTTAGGGACTCATATTATAGTATTACGAGTGACCATATTTTATAAACAGTGTAATGAAGCCTTAAATAAGTATTAGACAGTATTTGGTTAGTTCGCTTGTAAACGACTGAATATTGTACAATACTATGTGTAATTATATTGAAAACATGTATTTCTTGTTAAATTATTAAAGTGATTATTATAAAGATCACTCTATGTGTGTTATTGTGACCTTGGAACAATCAATGTGATGATGGGACGAGCGATAAACGTCCGTTTGTTTTGCATCGGGTCTTTCTCTGTTAGTTTTTTGTGCACACTTTACTGATTGCAAAGTGAAACCGATCCACGTGAGACTTTTCCAAAGCATTATATTCATCTTGTGGGTACAAACCTAGAACTGTATAGTTTTTTGTAACAATCTGTTTAGATTTTGATATGTTGTTGATTGTTAATTTGACCATGCCCACTAAGAATAATGGTGTGGAACAAAGTGAATAGTATTTTTATCTAAAAAAATGAAAATATCAAAATGGTAGGACAAAGATGACGGATATGTTTGACGTTATATGAAAATCAGGTGAGCGGTTACGAAATTGTGTTCATTTTTCTGACTGAGTGAATGAGGTTCTATTTACAGCTCAAGGACATAATGGTATGGATTTAATGACAATATAGTAACACCATAGAATAAAGAGTTAGGGAAGAACATGATAGCTTATTTGCAAAATGCTGCGCGAATCAGATGCCCTGCGCCTCCGGATAAGCTGTAATGCAACATCTAATATGTGCGCAGCACCACTGTACAATTGCTGATTTCTATTGCGCTCTCTCTCACTCTTGTCTGTTGATTGTAAATACGTCACTATGAGCAATTAATAATTAATCATAATAATTAATAGCATAATTAATCTAAGAAAATTTCATGTATATTATATTGTTGGAATCATTATTTGATATACTTGATGGATCTCATTTAATTTGTTTTTATGCATGTTTCATTTTTTTCATTACTTTATTCAAGTTCAAAATCCCTCAGTATTTTATATTTAAAGCACCACGTTAGTTCTGTTCATTGATATAGCATTTGAGTAAATAAATTTAATATCAATTATAAATTCATTCATATACACACTAAATAAACTTGATCGAACCTCGTTCTTATTGATCTAGTTTTTCTCCCCATGTTGAGTCGATTACTTATTACACTTATTACCAAGTAATAATTATTACTTGGTAATAAGTGTGATATGCTACTTGACCAGACTGTACCCTGCAATCAAACAGCTGGGTTCAAGGTCAAAAAGGGTTTGATGCCAGATTACAAATAAGTCATGTTGTCTCTAACTTCATTCTGCATCCATCCTTCAAGTGAGTCTTGAACAACTCTTAATATCTATTACCTCAATCAGCGATACATTACATTGTAATATCACTCATCAGTCTTTAGTCACTATACTATACATATTTTAGTAGGCCTATAGTTTATCTAGTTTTTATTTTTATTTTTCACAGTTCAATTTTTAGAATTTTAATTCAATATATTTCACACAACATATACAAAAATTGTGTATGAAAGTAAGGTAATGCAATGAGCCAATGACTACTGACTAAATTTCAAGATATTCTAATTAGCCACCGAAGGAATTAAATTCCCTTGCTGTCGGCTTTATATTTATTTAGGGATAGTTTCTTCGATTTCAGGTTGATGTCACTTACTACTACTAGGTGACAAGTATAGAAAGAATTATAGTGTCAGTCAAATAGGGTCGGAGGGGGGGGGGGGGGAATATTAATATTTTTCTTTAAACAAACTTCATGTCTGAACTAGCATTTTCTGTAGATAAATAGGAATAAATTCTTCACATTCAAGTTGATTCTCAATTTATTAAATTTATTCCATTTTATTAAACAACCAAATTTTCAAGTTTTTTACTTTTCATTAGGAACAATACAAAAGCATATCGAGATATTACCCATCCTAGCTAAGACGTTCACTAGAAAAAGCACAATACCGTCTGATCCAAGAACTAATCCCCACTGCAAACACTAATAGCAACACACCGCACTGTAAACAGTTGTATAAATGTGAACTATCTAGTACAGGTACAATTGTCTCTATCACGTAGAGAGCACATACATCACATGCACAGCGTACAGTAGATAAAAGAGACCAATACTACAGTTTTGTCCACTTAAAGAGTGTGCATGCATTCAAGTCGAACTCTACTGCGTAGTCGATCAAGTGTCGAGTTTACTGTACACAGTTTTTGTATCAACATTCTGATAATTCTAGCTTGTTACTTCAGTAAAGAAATTAAACAGAAATCAAAATGATTGTTGAAAACGAGAATACGACTGTTCGAAAAGATGTTTGAATAATGAATAATAATGTTGTATTTGTTTATTTCAGTTACTTTTATATTGATATCATCGTAGGTAAGATTATAAGATTGATTGGGTTGAAAAAAATTACACATTCAAGTAGGCCTACGCATTTAAATGTATAATGCTCATTATATTTTGAAGTATGATTGATACTATTTTCCAGGGGAGAAAGAATATTAAAATACAACATCATTATTCAAACATAATTCTCAAACATTTTTCTTGAAGCATAACTTGCATCCCATTAAAAAGTATATTGGTGAGAGTTGACGTGGTGAAAGCTTACACAACTAGCAGACACCTGATAAGTCTGTGATTCTAACTGTCCTCAGTTTTAGCCACTGCACTCTGATGCCACTTCAAACGTTGTACCGCAGTAGACGAGTGCTATTGGACGATGGTATACAGGAAGCTGGGGTCCTGGTTGCTACGGATGGAAGGATATCACAGATCTTAAGAGGGGAGGAGTTACGTCTCTACAATGCCAGCAACGTTGAGGTAGGCCACCAACAGCGCACTCAATCTTACTTTTAGTCATCTTATAGCCGGTAGATCAGAAGATATCGATGGTGGAAAGGCAAAATGTCGTAAGCGACTTTTTTTTTGTTATGTACAATTTAGAAGGTCATCTTTATCGGTGTAAAAAGTGTTGTAAATGACATGCCAACACATTACATTTTGTCATTAGTGATAACTGTCTTGGTGATATATCTGGTGTCTATGTCGTGTCTTGTAGGTGGTGGACAGTGGCGACCTTGTGATAATGCCAGGCCTGACAGATTGCCACGTCCATGTCAACGAGCCAGGGAGGTCGGAGTGGGAGGGTTACTACACGGCCACCAGGGCTGCAGCGGCTGGCGGCGTTACCACCATAGTAGACATGCCCTTGTGAGTAACTCTGCAAACGCAGAATATGCGTTGTAAGATGAGCGAGACATTTGTATGGAATGAAATAGAAATCTACACACATTGGTATTAAAAACATTCAACTAATTCTTTTATAGCTTGTAAAATGTGTCTGACATTGTGTACTTTCAGTCTTTCAATATCCTGAAATTGAAATTTTTTTCAGACAAAATATTTTCCCTTTGATTCGGACATTAGTTTCTTTAAATCTACATTACGATTGTTAACAACAACCATTTTTTGTTGAAAGATGACTGATGCCTAGAAAATTTTTGTGTGGCTGGGTTTCATCGTGTGACCTGTGGAGCGCCCAACAGTTACACTCTTCCAATTCAATTAAAATTCTTCCTATGTACTTTCAACTTAGTCATTTGTATTACTCAAGCCTATATTCATTGAGAACATTTTTTATTCATCATGTTATATAATTTTTAAAAAGATAATTGTATTAACAGTTATCGAGACACACATGAGCAGTCCTACCTTATGTGGGCGAGCAAATATGAAGTAGTACCGTTAATCTCAATACGCATAAGGTAGCATGTATTACTTATTATTAATAAAAAGGATGTTGAAGTTTTGTGAGTCTTTTAGATATTACCTTGAATATTTTTAGTCTTGTGTTCTAAGTACATGTGTTTGTTCTGGTGCCAGGAACTCGATACCTCCGACCACCACGCTTGCTAACCTGAGAACCAAGCTTGCTGCCACCGCGGGCAAGCTGCACGTAGATGTGGCGTTCTGGGGCGGCGTCATACCAGGCAACCAGGTGGCAATAACAACACTCTATCATTATCCTTCTTGATTATCGATTCATCCGTCAATCATTGGATCACTCATCAATCTGGATCAGCTACTCGTCCATTAACAATTATTATTAATTTTTTCATCCATCGATATATTGAAATGATATTGAAAGGTTGGTGATGTGGTTCAATAATGAATGGTTGGGTGTTGGTATCAATTCCGCGGTTTTATCATGTTGTATTTTATGTGTTATTACATTTCCATTTTTCATGTGATTGTTCGGACGTAAATTGCGAATGATATTTATTTATTTTGGCCAATTATTTCTTTGATTATTCAAATAATCGATTTTAGTTCATTATTCAAATGATCGATTATAGTTCATTATTCAAATAATCAATAAGCATACACAATTCCATAGGCGTAAATAGACGTGACTGATTGATATCGAATGGTAACCCCAATTTTAGTACAGTAGTAGTCCTAGGCATTGGTGACGATGAAAATAATAAAAAGACCTTTTAAATGGAAACAGGGCATAGGCCCTATATGAATTGATAGTATATCTGATATACAAATTTATGAAATTTATATAATTCAATTAAAGTCCATACACCACTAAACTCTAAATAAAATCCCATCTAGTGATATTTGTTTATTGATTTTAATTGACATGTGATGGTCTTGCATGTAGGGTGATTTGAAGGAGCTGGTTGCAGCTGGCGTGGTCGGCTTCAAGTGTTTCCTGTGTCCGAGCGGAGTGGACGAGTTCCCAGGCGTTACGAGGCGTGACGTGGAGTTGGCGCTCGAACAGCTACAAGGCACGAACTCGGTGCTCGCTGTAAGTACTACTTCTCAGACCAGGCAGAACAACGTCTAACGGCAAGCAGGCGATTGAAATGAACTTAATCACGCACCGAGTTCACTGGACTGTGTGTTTTATCATCATTCTGTATTGGCGTAGGCTTAGCTTGGTTGTTTAGTAACAAAGTGAAATAAAAATCAAATTGCCAAAAAGTGAAAACTATGGTCTCAGAGTTAACGGAATAATTGAGTTAATGTAACGTAAGGTTACACGCTCAACAGATGCCTGCTCAGCATACGGCCTCTTGAGATCATTGCCACCAGTGTATACAGTGAACCCTTGTTAATTCAAACTATGTTGACTCAAATTTTGAAGTAATCCATTCAACAGTTCTAATAAGCTCAGTATTGAATATTCCAATAATTCAATCCTCTTAAAATTAAAAATGGGTATTTATAGGACCACTGAATTTTCATTCAAAGATGGTTTACTGTGATATTGTCTGTGATATATAAATGAATTAAATGCCTGAAGAGTTTATGCTTACGACAGTAAGATAACGCAGATACAAGCCGAGTTATTGTTACAGTTTCACGCAGAGTGCGAGCTAGAAGGAAGTACAACGGTATCTGGAGGTAAGAGAAAAATCGTGATGATTGATATAAAATGGACGTCAAAAGTATTTTTTCACCTCCCAAACAATTTAAAGAATTGCGCCTACGCCCTTCTGTCTAAAGAATACTACTGAATACTGGTGAAGAGTACTGCTTATTGTTCAGATAATCCTGAGGAATACAGTACGTTCCTTCGTTCTCGGCCGCCGGACATGGAAGTGACAGCAGTGGCACTAGTGGCAGAACTCTGTACTAAATACAGGTTGGTGGATGAAATAGTGTGACAGGCCTTGATTCATTCATTATGTTGGGTTTAAACGGAGTTTGACGATGACCTAGATCTATTGGTTTCGGTGAAAAATGAATGAATGATGGGAAGATGAGATGAAAAGTTATCGTAGCTCTAGGTTGGTGGCTGTACTTTAGTATACTACCAAGCAGTAGGCCTACCCAACTTGGAGTTTCAACATCGTTAGGGACATGTGAATATATATCTTCTATTTTTTCTTAGAAAAAGCTATGGATCTATGAACTATGAATCACGCTCTTGGAGTTAGGCCTAATTTGTTATTTCAAGTGGTTATGTAGGTAAGTGTCCTAACCAGCTGCTTGTTCCCAGCGTGCGGTGCCACATCGTCCACTTGTCCGCCTCGGAAGCCCTGCCCATCGTGCGCGCAGTCAAAGCCAAAGGTGGCCACCTAACAGCTGAAACGTGCCATCATTACCTCACGCTATCAGCGGAGAACGTACCGGACAACGCTGTCGAGTACAAGTGCTGCCCCCCTGTGAGAGGCGCACAAAACAAGGTATTACTTCATTCAGAACACCGCTACAAGTTGTTGAGTTGCTAACTTGCTCGCTGTGAGTAATCCAGGAGATGAGGGAATATCTAACCTCGGTTTGATCCCCGTCACTTGATCCACGCGCCTTTCGTGGTTTTATTCTGAAGCCTAGGCTAATGCTGGGATGGTTCCTGCAATATAGGTCAAATTGCTTCCTTCCAACTATTCTTCCCATTACTCGGAAAACCGACGCCAATGTAACGTAATCATTACGGGGCGTCGTTAAACTCAATTCAATAAAAGTTTCAAAGAATATATTTTTGTGATGGATGATACATCACAAAAATATATTCTTTAAATCAAGTCCTAATTTCCAATAATGTAATAAATAGTTTAGTCTGTTCTGTACTGGTGTATTTGACTTGTAATCAGGAGAGTCTTTGGTCAGCCCTGAGAGCCGGAGATCTGGACATGGTTGTGTCGGATCACTCCCCTTGCACCCCTGAACTCAAGTACACGGCCGATTCCGACGGGGACTTCATGCTTGCTTGGGGCGGAATATCTTCACTACAATTCGGTAAACACATGAGCGTTCTCCTACTAACATCTTATTTAGACCAGACTTTAGATTATAATTTATGAGAATTTATTATAATTCAAGATTAAGTTGAAATATCCTTATTTAATAAGGTTGCCATTCGATATGAAACTTGCAAACGATATCAATGTTTTATCATCGAATATCGATCGAAATATATAAACATTCTTAATTTACAATCGATATCGTAGGGCCTAAATAAAAATTCTAAAATCTATCATGAATTACAAGAACATTCACTGTAGGCCCTATGTGTTTTTCATGTGACTGATCTGGCCAAGGCTCGAGTTTCTCGCAAGCGAAATTCCTGACAGCAACATATTATTTTACTCATCGATATTTGAATTTGTTTGAATCAATAGGGCCTATCGATCCACGTTAGCGATCCACGAGCGATAGCGAAGACATACATCCCACTCTTATAGAGCTTTCCCTGTTTTTTTTTCTGCTTGTAAGCACTGCACAGGTCGCAGGTTTTGGCTGATCGACATAAAACTTTGAAAAACAAGTCCTGTTCAATATGACTTACTGTTGCCGAGATATAAAATGCATTGTGTAGGACAGTGTAAAAATGCGTACACGCATCCACGGCCATCGAGTGCTCGACGACATATTACGCATAGCAGTTCCCTGAGAGATTGATTCATGCGTTGAACATTCAGGTTTGTCGCTGTTCTGGACGGAGGCCCGCAAGCGTGGCTTTGACCTGAGCGACGTGAACCGACTGATGAGTCTCAACACGACGCGGTTGGTCGGTCTGGACAAGAACAAGGGCCAACTGGCGGTAGGCATGGACGCCGACTTGACCATCTGGGACCCGGACAAGAGTTTCAAGGTACCGTGAACCGCTAGTTAACGTTCAAGAGCGGACAGGCATAAGCACAGTCAATAATGCGTTCTGTGTATTTCATCGGATATCAACATTCCATATTGGCATTGACTTGGGCATATGTATTTAGTGATCAATTAAAACCATATTCAAATTGCTATTTTTTAAATTACGGTCGACGGTGAACATTTACCATCCTAGCAGACGCCTGCAGTTTCTTGAAGTTTCCAATACAATAAGTTTGGAAGAAGCGTGCTATTGCTATTGTGCTAAAATCACAACTTTCACAGCTCTAGTTGTAGGCCTAACATACTATACCAATACAGTGGAAAATAGGAGGAAGAAAGTAGAAACAGCTCAGCAACAGGAGGTTTCATGATAATGAAATATAATTATTTGAAAATGTGTTTTCGTGTAATAAAAGAGCAGTTGACCAATTTTCATATTTGTACCCAAATTCAAATATCTTCATTAAAATTCATTACACAATGAAATTCAACTGAGGCCTGGTATCGCCAAGTCCAATAAGTCTTTATCGGAGAGTTGGTGAAAACAAATAGCATGAGTAACCACGGTGATGGCAACTTCAAACTGCCAGTTAGAGCTACTCCCACGTTGGTAATTCAGGCACTCAATAGGCCTGAAGATAGTATCGGTGGCAGTAGCCATGGTACCTCAGGAACCTCTGGGAATAGGCCTAGATACTCTAGAAATATATGTTTTACTTTGCGTGTTTTGAATTAAGATTTATATCAATACGGTTTGTGAACGCGGTACAGTCATTTGTAGATGTATTTGATAGTGTAGTTGTATAAATGTTTGCTACTGGCCATATTTCATAGAATAGAATAGTTCTTTATTGTTTTTTTATACATTCAATTTACACTGTATTTAATACAGATTGGTCATTAAAACCAATGTCATAGTAATATTTTGAGCATTTTATTAGGTTGACAACATATTATGTAGTCAATAGAAAGAACATGACCCCGAATTAAAACACGTTGTAACCATGTCTCTAGTAAGTGTAAAAGTATTAATTGTGTCCATGAAACTGTGTAGCCTTTCGCTTCCACCAGTGTTGTCGTTGGCATAGTAGCGTACACTACAGGCAGGCAGCTAATGGTAGCCAACGTCGAGGTACGCTGCTGATATATTCCATGTGTTACAGGTGGAGAAGTCGATGATTCTACATAAACACAAGGTAAGAGAGGCTAAAAACGTATGCCCCTCCCCTCCCCTTCACATCAACACTCGTATAACGACTGTCAAACGATAACTGACACCGTACCCCATCCCACCACATACAACCCCTTTTGTATGTACTTGAACAAGCAACAATAGTCATTCATCCAATAAACCATTTGTTTCTGCTAGAAATGTTATAAAAGGCCATACCCTATAAACACAAATATATGTGTGGTGTAACCTGAAAATAACCTGGCCTGTGGACTGAAGATAAAAAATAATAATAGTGCAATTACCGTACATATAATATTAAATTGTATCTAATATTTGCTTCATTAGAATAGTATACCGGTACGAAATAAACCAACAAAATGGGAAGATTGATTTTTAACTTGAATGCTGCCAAAACATCACCTTGATATAACTTTTTGAAAGAATTCAATTTCATTCTTATTAGCTCATCCATCAACGTGGAAACACATAACGCGTTTTCCTAGTATAATACAATGCTCTCTCATGGTTATGTTCTTGTCGATTCCAGTTGACACCGTACCTCGGCATGACTCTGGTTGGACAAGTGCAGCGTACTGTTGTACGAGGAAACACGGTTTACGAGCTGGACACGTCTTTTCCATCACCGCAGGGCAGAACTATTCAATTATCTGTCTAGACACGTTCAGATCTGTTGGGAGTCATTTTATAATATTCTTGTAGCTTATTGATAATAGATGGAATAAAAAACATATTTGAAATAAAATTAGCAAGATTATGCAATTATTTGCCTTGAGTAGGCGGTAGGCCTACGCATCTTGACAAGCCTATAATCTCGGGCCTAGGCTACATCCTATTAGTACCATTTTGGATCCATACAGGCGTATAGATAATAACTGTTTGCTTAACGACCCCACCAACAGCTAGGTTATACGGGAGTGCGAATAAGCAGGTGATTATGAAACTATGAAGCGATGACAGCTGAAAGGCCATTTACAAAATCCAATGCCGTATGCGGGACTCGAACCCACGCCCAATGGTGACTTGAATTTCTGAAGCGAAGTCTCAGCTGACTGAGCTATCGAGGCTGGCTATAGGCCTATAGTCTCCTAATTCTATGCTGCGTGATGTCTAGCGTGAGTAGGGCCTTCCCTGTAAAATCAGTGTCGTTGAGCCTACATTCTGGTATTGCTACAGGTAAGTGAAGGGCAGCCAGCAAGGTGTAAATGTTTATTCAAAAATAAAAATACTGCATAATCATTATCGTCCCTGCTATGGGGTGAAGATCAATTCTTTGGGCTTTTACCACACTACATTTACAGCTTGTAGCAATTGAAAAACACGCATGGATCCTAAATGAACACAACTGCTATATTACGAATCTCGGTCAGCTGAAAGATGCCAATTTTGCTTGTAATTACATTTTAATCAAGCACGTAAAATCCTGAGACGTCTAAACCATTTTGAACCATTTTGAATATCCGCACCACTATGGTACGTCGCTTGTAGACAGCTGTTGCTTGATCACGTGGTCACTACGTGTTCACGGCCTTCCTAATCACTGAATCGTGATCAGCTGAGATCAGCTCGTTGAATCTCCAGTAAGCTGTGACGTTTCAGCAGAAGATAGTTTCGTGTCCAAGGTAAATCTCCGTAAAATATCGCACATTTATTATAACGCTATCTGTGGACATTAAAATAGCTGGATTAGCTATGCTGCTCATTCATACTAACAGTTTTGATCTTGTTCAAAACCTTTGGTAATACGTTTTATAAGGTAACACGATTAAAGTTTTGTTTTATAGGTTATGTCACGTTCCAACTCCTTGCCATGTCACCAGGTGCTAGCTAAACAATAATTTTATTTTCTGTTATCCAGCTATTTCCGTAGCTCTCTAAATGGAGCTGAGGATATCGTGGCTTGTGGTCATCAGCTTACTCGTAGGTGTGTGCCATTGTTGGGACAATGATGAGTTGGAGATCTTCGATTTAGTCGAAGAAATTAACGAAAACTTTTACACGTTACTCGGCGTTGAGCAGGTACGCTTCATCAGTAATTAAGGTTTCACAAGAGAGATCAACAAATTATACAGCTCCCTCAATCTTATAACCACAAAAAGGCTATCCGATTGAAGTGCGCTACAGAATTGAGTGAAGGTAGGCCTAAGCGTAATGGTTTAAATTGTTTACATTGTAGAATGCTGAGTCAGCCGAGATACGTAAAGCTTACAGAAAGTTATCACTGATTCTTCATCCGGACAAAAATGATGCTGCAGATGCTGAAGTTAAATTTAGACAGGTATGGTAAACTTGTCTTTGTTTAGATTAGAATTCTTATAGGCCCAGGCAACTAAATTCTGTTGTCACAGCTTGACGTAATCCGATCTTTCTCTTTTATCTAGTTGGTGTCAATCTACGATACTCTAAGAGACGGCAAAAGGCGCGCTCTGTACAACAACGTTTTAGAAAATGGATTGCCCGATTGGAAGCACGCAATCTATTATTATCGGCGAGCTCGTAAAGTTGGTCTTTTGGAAATGACAATAATTCTCTTCGGAATCATAACAATCGGCCAATACATTGTCTCATGGGCAGCATATGCCGAGAGAAAATATACATGTGTAAGTTTCTAATGTCTTAACGTCAATATTTTTTTGGTTTTCCTCTATCATATTTAATTATACTTTTACCACTGGCTACAACAATAGAACTTGTAACTTTGGACTACTTTCAATTTGTTGGGCAGTTATAATGTGGTTTCTATGTAGTATTAGAGTTGGGTAAAAAGGTTTATGTTTCACAGTTGATTTACTAGTTCTGCTCTACTTAATATCAATTTATTATTCATTCATGCGTATCTTCACTCTTAACACCATTGGTGTCAACCACCTTTTGAGTTTGACATAAAATGAAACATGTTTGAAGATGCTATACTTACCTGCATATGGTGAGATGGTAGTAGAGCTGTTATATTTTAATATTCATATATATGGCACTGTAAATGTATAACATTATTCTCTACAGGTCAAATCCAATAAAGTAGAAGTGTATGACATTTACACAACTCAAAAGAAAAATAAGTGCTAATTGAGATCCACACATGCTGGAAGAAAATATTGTAGGCCTATTAGACCGAGATGAGAGTTCATTATGTAGGGTGTTGATTAAGGCTGCTTCACAGTTTGGAAAATGAGAAAAACTACTTTTGACAAATGACTATATTATGAATTGACAAATGAAGCACTGTAAAAGTAAAATGGTATTAAACTGAAAAATAAATAGAATCTAAGTATTTTGTCCTATCCGTGTAGGCTTTCCGGTAAAATAATTAGGAAAGCTTGTGGCCTGATGAAATTTCACATAAATAATTTCGAACATTTGAAACTTGTCACAGGTATTGTTCACACTAATGGGCAGGTCATAATGTTTGCCATTCTATTGCTATAGATTTATATAAAATCCCTTGAAATTTTGAAACAATTTCTTGTCAACTAAAACATTATTAATTTAATGGCAAGACTTAAAAGATTCTAATTATTTGACGACCTGCCCTATACTGTAGTACCGGTACGGTACTATGAACATTAACTGTACATGGCAAGACTCAATTCATTAGAACAATTTTGAGAATTCCTTCAGGTCACAAGCATTTCTAATTATTTTACCGGTAGTGTACACGGAAAGAACGGTACAAAATATTTTGATTTTACTCATTTCTCAGTTCATTATCATTTCACTTTTATGGTGCTGTATTTGTTAATTCATAATATAGTCATTTGTCAAAAGTAGTTTTTCTCATTTTTAAAACCGTGAAACTGCCTTCAATCAATAATAAACAAATTATAAATAAGCCCTACTTTGAAGTTATCATTATAAAGTTTATATTGACAATATAAGGGTCTACCGGCACTGTATTAAATAAAAATGATGGACAAAATTCTGTAGGCCTATTTATAACAGGCACATTATTTATGTTGTGTGCCGGTGTTTGTATTAAAATGTTTTTACTAGTACCGGTATTTAGTACAGTATCCAATTTATCGGTACCATTAAAATATTGCACCCCATATAACCTACCTGTTGGTGGGGTCGTTAAGCAACATCAACAACATTGAAAAAGTGCAACATTAAAAATTGATGGGACACAGCTTGTGATTGTAACACAAATCTCTTTAGGTTGATGAGCCCATTTGATCTACTCTACTTGTAGAATAACAGGTTTCAGACCGATATTCATGCCTTCCTTCCGTGTACCTTGTCTTTCAGGAGCAACTAATGGACCTGCGACTGAAGAAGCTTCAGAAAAAGCAGAAGAAGGGCAAGTATGACGGTCCGCTACCTGATTCCATCGACATCGACATGCCCAAGCCAAGCATCGTCGACACGCTGCCGTGCCAGATACCTCGACTGGTCTGGTTCCTCGTGACCAATGCACCGAGGAGCGTTGGGATGTTCAGAGAGTTCATGGCTGAACGCAAACGACGAAAGGAAGAAGAGGAACAGTGGTAAGGAGAATTTAAATAATTTACAAGATTCTTGAGGTGATGGGATAACAGGGCACCTATTACTTACCAACCTAGAACACCATTAAAACGTAAATCCAGGGAGAGTGAACAACTTTTTTGCAGCATATTTCTTTCCATGGTTCTGAGAAGAGAGCTAGTTGATTTTTTATTAAAAACTGCTTCTATTATTTATTTTTAGTGTTGAATTTATTTGTGTTGTCAAGAATGAATTAGGCCTAATTAACTAAATTAACTAAATTGATTCAACAGCTTTTGTGCTCAGTTAATGTTAGCCAGGTGTTGCATAGATCTGTCTGTAGAAACGGTGAATATAATCCAGTAATTGTAGGGTAATGGACGTGGAAAAATGTGGGAAATACACTCGACATACAACGATTTTCTTCAGCTGCCATGAAAGTGCCATAAAGAGCAGAGGCAAGAGGTTTGATTATTGTTTGTAACTAATGTCGTTCTCATAATAGACCTGTATTTGTTTCGATAACTTTATGGACATCAGTGAATCAGTCTCTGGTCGCTGAACCATCAGTCAGGAGACCGAGGCTAGATTGCCGCCATCAATAATTCAACTATAGTTTTGACCAATATTTTGATAATTCAAACTTTCATCATTCAAAATGGATATTTTCAAATTCACTGAAATTCGAATTTGAAAGGAACGAGGATCTTCTGTAATAATTCTTATTACCTATTCATTCTGTTTCATGTGAGCATGAAGTTATTTATAAGACTTGTGCTATTGTACATAGTGCAGTCTCAGCTGTCACCCGACACGCGATATCCTCTGTTGACCTCTTGTGGTGTACCCACTGTTTCTTGCTGATGCCCACACTTCCTGTTTGCCTGATACCTGCAGCTATTTATCCCTGACATCACGCTATCTCACTCAATTAGAATACTTGCGGAGTCGGTATAAGAACAACCTTTCTAAAAACACAGCAGGCAGGCTATAAGTATTTGAACTTTGCAGTGTCATAATAATCATTATGTTATGACTGTTATTGATCACTTATTGATTCCTTGACCCTATTGACTTTTCTTTCATTTCCTTTTTGAGAATACATAAGAGAAAGATTTATTTTGATGTTTGAACATTTATGTAGGTTTATTTAGTAGAGTATTTCTATTAATGTACGATACAATCATGTATGTTTTACATTTATGTATATTTTATGTGCATAAATAGTACATTGAAGTTATGAGAGTTAGATTAAGTGATTACTTAATATGCAGGAACGAGGCCTCTGTGTTGTAATTTCTCTAGATAATATTATCTAGACAATTAAAGTTTGCTATCTCTCATCTTTATCTACATAGAAAATACCATTAACTAATACCGGCACATCTAGCTCAGTGGTACCGCAGATGCTTCTTGTGATCCAGCAGGTGAGGGGTATCCTGGACCTTGGTTTGATCCCTGCCACTGTCTATCTTTACAGGTGCTTTTCATTGTTTCTCCATCTAGTTTAGGCTAATGCCTGATCGTTCTCACAAAATTAGCCTGCGAGAAGATATGATCTGTAGTATTGTAGAATATTAAAATGGAGACCAGTACACTATGACATTCAACTATTAAGTCAAATTGATACCTTGAAGTTTACCATCAAGTACGCTGTTCGTATTGAAATGTCTCAAGTATTTGCGGACATGATTCTTACAAACAGGTTGACCTTGATCACGATGAACGAGCTTCGAGTCTGAATGAATGTTGCGTGACCCGACGACAATGTACAGTTGCGTTATTTGCAGGTATCGCAAGTTGGAGAGGGATGAGAAGAAACAGAAGAAGGCGTTCCATCCCATGTATTACGGAGGAGATGACTTCTAGAATACTAGTTTCTGCTACATTATTAATTTATTATCATACGACGATAGCTATTCTGTGACATGTTATTATATACCGATTCAAAGTGACTTCTAATAAATACAGCTAATTGTTTGCCTAACATCTCTTGGATGTCCCACTGGGTTGTATCCAAGCAAACCGTAAGGTTAGACGATACAGATATTCTTGATACAACGTACTCAGTTCATATTATGAATGTAGTGTTCGTTCAGGGTTGCCGCTCGGTATAAACATTGTAAATAATAACAAAATTGTACTATTGAAAATTACCCAAAATTTATATCAATATTGACAACATCAAATTGAAAGAAAATCAATTATTGTTAAGTAGTAAACAGCTAAGCAAATGAACGTAGTTAGCTGCATACGACCTTCACTGATCTGCGTCTTTCATCCGACTGAGTGGCTTGAATTCGGCGCATATTGCATATTAGTGGATGAGTCAATTTTCTCCATTTGTCAAACGAAAGCACGAAGTTTTTCGAATGTTGATCTGCACATGTGTCATCATCTAACTCGACACAGTATAGTTTGGAGGCGCAATCAGTTACAGTTACTTTTTTTGAAAAAATATTTCGAAATTTCAAAAAACCTCGTAAGAATAATGTGGTGGAGAAAATTTAGAAGAAACATTTAGGCCTACTTTGAATAAATTTAAAATTGCACAAAATTTAATTATAAAAATGATGAACATTATTCCAAATTTTTACATAAATCAGATCAGCCGTAGAAACTTTTTGGAGAAAATGATCATAATGTAGGTTTCTCAGATCAATTAAAAGGCTGGACCAAGAAGATCAAAACGTAAAACCAAGTAAATAATTGAATATTGTAAAAAATAAGCAACATGTAGAACAGGAAGGCCGTGCATTAATGGTTTAAAATCAAGGTGTAAAAGCATTGCATTAAATGTAACATTAATAGGCTTGTATCGCTCGTCTTGCAACATATATGCTGCGTTCTCCTAGTTTCAGCTCTTCACAATTATTTTTGTAATTGATTTGGATTATTTGTTCTGATATCAGATTTATAAAAAAATGATAATTCTTATTCGCTGTCGTATCGAAATGGAATGGCAACCCTAGTTTTGTGTTTCTATGATTTGTATTGGTTTTTGATAAAATATAAAACACTGCATTTCAGTGTGTGAGACTTGAGTTTCACTTGGTTTTAATCCACATTAAAATCACACTCAGAATTTAAGTCATGGTTGAATGGTTGAATTATTTAAACTTGAATAATAAATTAACTGACAATAGCACATATTGCCAACTAGATTCGACCAACAGCTATTTTTGTGTTGACAAGTTTCCTACCCTGTCTCAATAGTGCCAAAGTAAATTACGGTTTATTGCATTGCTCGACATTAATTTTGCTGGTCATCAGTTTCACGTTCATGACTGAACTAAAAGCGATTACCGAGCGTTTTTTCCTGCTTCAACAGCATTTCTCTGTCATTATGTCTCTCATTAGCTGTAAGGCAAGTCTACCAACTGACTCACAATTCCACAGCTGTGTAAATGTTTGGGTTTGTTATGTTGATAGACGGACTCCAACTCTAGTGTATACAAGTCACGTGTCAGTGTGTCGCAGCTGTGAGATTGAAGAATTGTGGAAATATCAAATTATTTATTTAATTTAAAGATCAATGTTTTGATGTAAAATCACCTCACACGTACATCAACATATTAGTTGACTTCACATAGAAACGTTGCTCTTCATATATTAACCCTCGTTAATTCGAACTCTGATGATTCAAATAATTGTACTGTCGATCAAACAGTAGTTCTGGTTCGTAGAGAGTTTTGACCCATAAGCTCAATGTTGAATATTTTGATCAATCGAACGTTTATTATTCAAAATGTTTTTTTTTGGAACCACTGATTTTCGAATTAACGAAAGCTCACAGTACTGTATAAAATGAATATTTGAATATTTCCACAATTTACTTCGATAAAATTTGACCTCGAACATCAATTTTCGTTTTAATACAAACAGTCTGTGCTATCACCTCTCTAGCCGTGACGTGTGACTGTGAGGTGACGTCTTGTTGCAGGTTCGACGAGGAGGAGGAGGTAGTGGAGTTCGAGCCTCGCCAGCCGCGCAGGCGCCGACCTAAACTGGCACCTCCCGAGCTGATTGAGTCGTCGCCAGATTACGCCCCGCCGCCGGTCGAACGTCACGCGCCGGTCGACGAGAAGCCGGCGATTGTGTCTGGAGGCCTCTGGACCGACGACGACCTTGTGGAGCTGATCCGTCTGGTGAAGAAGTACCCGCCAGGCACGTCGTCACGGTGGGAGAGGATAGCCAACACGATGAACAGGTCCGTCACGGAGGTCACGCACATGGCCAGGAAGGTGAGTTGGGGCGGGGAGAAGGGATATTTTACGTGTTCTTGTTTGTAAGAAACCCACTGTTAAGCTGGTTTTCCATGCACGCGATTCTCATGCCGCGCGAAATCATGTCGCGCGGCAAAATCGCATTTTGAAAGTCGCTTGTCGATTCGAGAGTATAGACATCTAGTGACAAAAACTTGAACTACTATTGGCGGCAATTATTTTGTGCATCTGTCAACGTCTAATCCAAGTCGATTATCTATAAATCGCCGGATGCAGTATCCGAAACTGTGTACTTCCGGCAATATCGCGAGCTCATACCGCTCGAATGTTCAGCACACCTCTACTTTCGTGACTTATCCTTGATTGATCAGTGAAGGCAAATGTCTGCCGTCTCGCGTCTTTGAGCCGCCATGTCGCGCGACATGAGAATCGGGTGAATGGAAATCCAGCTTGAAGCGTATTAAATTATGACATTAATGATAATTAATATTTGGGTCGATATTCGATGTAAGGGTTTTGCCTCGGGTTTTGCATATTGAAGTGAATCCTTTCGGTTTCTATTATTTCGATATTGGATAAATAACATACAACTTTCACCAACTAAGAAATCGTTATAGCGACCGTTCTGTGCGCATTCTAGACCAAGGTCAGGTTGTGAGTCTTTTGTTCACGCTCGAAGTTTTTGTGTCGATACGAATCAAATCCTCACTGCTGCGTGTCACAAAATAAGTTCAGAAGGATAAAATGACATGATACAGACCCCAGAAAATCCGATCATTTCAATTGATAATTTTTGACATTTTCGATAAGGCACATTTGGTATTTTGCAAGAGTATTGACGATTTTGAAGATATTGAGCTATACTGTACGAAACATTTTTTCTGTAAAATGTATTTATATCTAAAACAACTGGAAAAACTTCAAGAAAAAGAATATACCATTCTCTTTCCTTGAATACTGCATCAGCGAAAATATGTGGTTTCTCAACAACTTTCTGCCGTGGATTGAAATGTTGGAAAGAATCAGGAATTCCTGTTGATAATCTTGTTGTTGTTGATCTAGTCTAGTTTGCAGCTCCTTTTTGTTCAAGAACTTGGTTTATGAAATTGAAATTAAAAATTGAATAATATTTCTATCACTTCATACTTTAAATCTGAGCATATATTCACCTTTGATTATATTTTTAATGTTGATCAAAGTATTTATTTCAAAGAAGTAAAAAAATTGTTAGATGTAGGAGATAATTTTTTTTATCATTTTCAATTTTTTACTTAGATTATACAATTAGGCCTATTATACTTTTTGAAAAATGTAGGCCTACAAATTTTTCAAAGAAGACTTAACTCTGGGATGAAATGAAAGAATCGAGTCTACAACTACTAATATCGGCCGCATGCTTGTCGTGTCCAGGTGAAGGAGGACGGTTACCGGGTGGCAAAGCCCGAGGGAGAAGAGTTGCCCGAACCCGAGGAGCCCAAGAAGGTGAAGACAAAGGGGGGGAAGCTGGGGCTGGTCGACGGGGAGGGAGGAGAGGAGGCGTGGGCGCAGCCGCAGCAGAAGGCGCTCGAGGCTGCACTCATCAAGTTCCCGAAGGGAGCGACACAGGACCGCTGGGAGAAGATCGCCAACGCCGTTCCGGGGAAGACCAAGGTTAGGATCAAGATGTGTTGAGGGTTGCATTAGTTGACCTAACTGGACTACATTTTGAGATCAATTAAAAATATATATATTTCCTATCAGGTGATCATTCAACATCCAACCTTCAAATTCCATGCATTTTCAGTATTTAATAGACAATTGAAATATACTAAATTACTAAATACATTCAATAAAAAATATGATTTTGGGCCTATATGAAGTTATTATGAGTATTCTTATGCAAAAATAGATATAGGTAGGCCCTAACCATTCTCATTTTTTAATTACACTTTTTGTTCAAGAATACTGTATGCAGTAGGCGTATGCTTGTTCAATAAAGCTTAAATATTATTTCTCCAATGTAGAATTATTCTCCAAATTACTTCTTGGCTCTGCTCACCGACTGTGGAAAGACTTTTAACGTCACATGTTTTGTCTGCTTGCAGGAGGAATGCATGGTTCGCTACAAACAACTGGTGCAAGTCGTCAAGAAGAGAAAAGAGAACGGACAACACTGTCAAGAAGCCACACAATAACAAAATTAATTGATAGAGAGTATTAAATTATTGTTTTATTGTATTGTAAACTAATGTATTTAAATTTCTATGTGATACATTTTTTTTTTAATAAATGAAAAATGTGCTGTGTACAATGACTCGGCTAATTTGTATAACCCGTAGACCTAACGTATAAAAAATTATTATTTTTCTGTCAACATTGAAACTTTATACAAAATCATTGTTCTCCAATTAAGGCTATCATAATAATATATGATACTAGGAAAAAGCAACATGTGTGTTGTAAGATAAGAGATGTTTATACGGAATGTACACACACATTGATTTGGAAGCTATTGAGGTCTGGGTTTATGGGGGGAAAATGATGATTTAGCAATACATAATCAGCAGATCAACTATTGTTATTTTCCTTATTTTTCATGTAGCTTGAGGACCCCACCAACAGCTAGGTTATACGGGGATATTAATGAGCAGATGACTATGAAACGATGTAAAGTTAAGTTTGGTGAAAGAACTTGAAAACCCATGCCTTACGCGGGACTCAAATCCACGCCCAATGGTGACTTTAGTTTCTTCCGTTTACTAATGCTATTATTGTACTTCAATTATTAATTAGAAAATTACATATTTTTATTAGCAGGTATTCATAAAATGCATTTCAAGTCTATGGCAGAGACTCTGTTATACTGATGATTAATGCATGACTGTGATGAAGAAAAACATGAATGTAATTGGTAAATTGAGTGGCACATTGAAAACAACATAATATAATACAACATCCACCATGGTTTTTGGGACTTATATACATGAGCCTATCCATGGAATAACAAGATAAAGTACCGGTAGGTATCTAATACTGTGCAGCCATTGTTTTTTTTATTGTAGCTGCAAAAATGTCCAAATCTACAGTGTTTGCCATTCATTTTCTACAAATTGTTTCAATGTTTCCTTGGCAACAATCACTTAATTGTTACAGTTTTCAACACTGCAAAGTGAATAATTAACAATATTAGCATGATAAATAATAAGTTGACAAAACTATAGATACAGTGATAGCATTAAGTATACAGGCTAACCTGTATACTTAATGGTGATAGATACTATAGATATCTTGGGATATTAAATCATTCTAAATTTGTCAAGCAAACAATACACATGTTGCACAGTTCTGCTCAATGAAATCTCACTGGCGTGGCTTAAAAACCCGTGAAGCCTTCACTGAGTAAGAGCTTGGCTGCCTTCTCAGTGAAATCTCACTGGCGTGGTTTAATAACCCGTCATTGAGCCTTCATTGAGTATAAGCCTAGCTGTTACCCGATGAATCTCACTGGCGTGGCTCAAAAACCCGCAAAGCCTTCATTGAGTAAGAGCGAAGCTTATGAAGGTAGCCAGCGGTGAAATTGAACGTTCGTTGGAGCGGGTCATTGTCAATAGGGCTAGGCTCAATCCCTAGACCAGCTTGTTGGGTCTCCGCCACATAGGGTCTCGTTCACGGACTCTATGTGGACCTCTATCCCGGGTTTGCTAATTGGCTCGAAGCAGACCCACAAAAGAGGTTCTCCATTGATGGTTGGGACTTTGTCGTAGTAATGGAGCATTAAACTAACACCAACCAGTGAACATTTTGATATACAGTCATCAGCTAAATAATATGCTGATAGCTGCAGATCAATCTTAGAAGGTTGTAACTTGTAAGTACAGTATTTTGAAATACCTCATCTCAGGCCTGTCATCATGTTTTTTATGAAAGAAAGCTTAGCCCTATTGAACAAAGAAAATAATCATACGCTTTCACAACCTCATCACGATGAATTCCTATAATACAATTAGGGGATTCCTGCTTTCAATTGTGTTAAGACTAACTTATTTATTGTTAACTAATACAGACAATTGCGTTCATCGGAAAAGATGAAGTAGCATACCAAGATTAGAACCAGTAGTTGAGAGTTAAAATTCATAATTTAATTTTTTTTTTTCTCTAGTAGCACTAATTATGAATATGCCAATGACTGCAGGTAACTTTACTTGTATTTTTTAAAGGTATTTTCCAATATTTTACATAGATTAATATTTAATAGTAAGCAATAATGTCAGTCTAAAAATCCCACACTTGAGTCTTCAGAACAGAAGACAGACTGAGAGATAAAATACATACATGATAGCTTATTTTTCCATTTTCTTATACCGTAGGTATTGAATACATCCCAACTTCTTGATCACCCCCAACAAACTTGAAACTCGATATTTTTCACTTTGTTTCGAATATAATACATTATTTTTTCTTGGAGACAAGTGACCAAATTTCTTAAACATTGGTAGAAACATGTATTATCAGTTTCAAAACAATAGCAACATTCTGTGAAAATTTTTTTTTTTTTGGATAGAATTGAAAATTCAAATTGATGCTATTTCTTCTCATGGGGATGTAGGTACCTTTTTTTTCGTAAACTTTTCGATTTTCGTTCCGATAAAAAGGCCAACCCTATTTTGCTAAAAAATAATATTGTTTGACCTGTATGCTGTGCACAAAAAAGCAAACATTATGAACACAGAGCCCGATTTTGTCCAATATGTGAAATGGGAGTCTTTGCTAGGGTCTGCTACAAATAAATAACTACAATTAAGTACATCACTTTGTCAACAGGAAAAATGTTGAGAAACATGTTCTATTGGTGACACAGATTAACTTAAGTTCTATGGTAGTAGTTGAGCCAGTGTTACAAACATTCCTTTGTGGAAACATAATTCTCATATCCCACAAAATCAAACAAGTGATTATTGTAGCCTCTTTCTTCTTCTGTTTGCCTGATACAAACCACAGACCATCCAAGTTCATTCATTTTTCTTATGACAGTACTTGTACTTTACTTACACAGTACAGACACGTACTTGCCTCCCCCTATTCCTCTCGCCCTTGTAAGTATGTAACAAGCCGACCACTGCAGGTGCGAACTGGCCGATAGCCAATCACAATCAGAAGGAAGTGGAACCAGATTAGGTAATCTGTATCATTTCAACATTTATGTGACCTGTCTTGAAGTAGGCCCATATCTGTCTTTCATGTACAACATTATATTTTGAGATGCAAAAAATGTAAAACAGACTGAAGTAGAAATATAAAAAATTGATGAACAACATTATACAAAAATGCCTGATATTAATCGTCTTGTAGATATTTAAAAGATCTTGAGCCTCATTCTTGATGAAATATTTTAAAGTGTCCGCGGAAAGCCATAAGACGTAAATATCCTACAACAAGGCAAACACAATATATACGTTGTACGATGAGTAAGATATTTATGTGAAGTATCGGAAACTTGACCCAACTCGACTCGTATAAAATTGATTTGACTTAGCAGCTATCGAGTGTAGAAAACCATGAATACTACCCATTATTGAACTTTTACATGTTTTGATGGCATTTCATTCAGGTGATAATAAGACTTCTAATCAGTAGGAAAGAAGTAGGATAAGAAAAATGGATTTAAAGAAATTACAAGATATATGTATTATACTCAGACACTTTACCACTCTGTATCAATTAATAAAAATAAAATAATGAAAATAATTGAAAATCATATTAAAAAATCAAAATTAAAAAATATTAACTGATAATTAAACTGAAGAAATTGAAGAAAATATATTTTTATGATCTACAATAATATTAGGAGTTCAAAATGTATATCTTCAATTGCAATATGTGATTTGTTTACTTCATTGCACAGAATAAATTTAACTGGTACACCACGATTAAGTATTTATTTTTTTTTGCTCCCCTATGAGATAATCTCACTGTGAGCTCAATTACTTGTGTGATCATTGTATTGATTTGCTGTGAAGGATGAAATGTGTAATAAAATAAAACACAAATTCTTATTCGTGAGACAAAAATTTAAAACATTTTTTTTTTAATTAGCACAGTCAGGCAAGCTGCTCCCGACCTGCTCTGAAGGAACAGAGTCCGACCATCTTTGATTACGACCTTCTTGACACTACCGTGTTTGGTGTCATAATAAATATGTTTATGACAGGTGCATCAAGATTGAATGAATTTCCAATGATAGTTTCAAATTGCATATTTAAAACACAGAAATTTATTAATCGAGCTGTGAGGTTGTCAAATACGATTGCTACAGTTGTTTTCAAGACCCTTTTTTGTTATTATTTAATGCTATTAAACATAAACATAGGCCTACGCCTGGATGTAGCCCTAGTGAGTGATGTAGTGGCATTAAGTATATAGTGGCCTGGATACCTGGATTCGTATGCCAATAATAATGTGAGTATTCTAGTGACTGAATGTGTCTGGTTTCAACCCTACTAAAACGTAGGCATATTGCATTTATTGCTTAAAAATTCACCAAGTTCCATCCATCAGTGAAGTGGTAGGAGCATGTAACATTTGTACATCAACTAATGACAGATCATCTTTAACCCAACTTTTTTATATGCCTAGGCCTACATCTTGTGGTCGTGCTTAACTAGGTCATTGACTTTATAATATCTACCAACTCGATGATTATAGATCAACCCCACCAACAGCTAGGTTATATGAAGGTAGATGAATGAATAATGTCATAATTAATAAACTCGGACTCTCAATATATTATGTTGTAAATGAACCTCTCACTCTCACTAGTGCATCCCATGGTTGAATATGCTAGTTCAGTTTTGGATCCATATAGATTAGGTGAGATTAGGGATGTGGAAAGGGTACAAAGGATTGCAGTTAGGAGGGTTACAGGTAGGGTTAGGAGGTGGAAATGGGGGTAAAACGAAAGGGGGGAGAGGGTAAGAATATTGGAGAGTCCATCAGAGATGATCCGAGACTTGGGATGGCAGGATTTGGAAATACGGAGAAAGGAGGGTCGGATATGTAATTTCTTCAGGGTAATGGAAGGAGAAGGGGGCTGGGGGGAGTTGAATAGGCAGATAGAAAGAAACGAGTTAGGGTATGGAGGTAGGCGGAGTCATGGTAGATCGGTAGTTATAAAGGGGGCTAGGTTAGATGTCGGTAAATTCTCTTTCTTGAATAGGACAGGTAGGGACTGGAATGGGCTTAGTAGAAGTATATTCGAGGGGGATGAAATAGGGTTGAAGCTATTCCGTCAGAGGTTAGGGAGGTGGTGTGATAGGATGGATGGATAGGGAACGTGCCACCGTGCATTCATGTGCAACTGCAAGAGTTTGATAATAATAAATAAAAAACCACACATTGTCACTCCTCACTCTTCAGTATCAATGTAGAGGCATTAAGTATATAGTTTGTTAGTGGTAGGCGTACAGCTCATTGTGGGCATTGAATTTGTAGTGTTTACTTCCATCTTTGGGTACTCTTAGTCAGTAGCCTAGATTAGTCGAAAATGGAGCCAGGACAGGTTGAAGAGTTAACCCTCCGCTATCTGCCGGAATTGCCCAAGCAGGGTCTTCAGTTGATTTGGTTATTTTTTATGTTCACTTAGCCAGAATTTTCTCAATTTTAGAAGCAGTAATTGATATATATGATCTAGAGGAATAACCCTTGATCAAATACCATTATTTGTTTGGGCTGCACGGGGGACTGACATGAAAGGGGGAAAACTCTCTTGCCTATGTCGAAATGTCTCTTTTGAATTTTCTCTACAAAACACTCCTTTTACTTGAACATTGTGAAGTAATTGAGTAAAATGGGTGAAAC